>JARFYF010000094.1:19710843-19722169 GCA_030265395.1 Rhina ancylostomus | reverse complement strand
TTGGATAAGGAGAAAGGCTTACTACAGTCTAGCCTACCTATACCCTTCATGACTTTATATACCTGAATCATGTCCCCCTCTTAAACTCCTCCTCTCCATGGAAAACAGACCTGGTCTCTCCTCGTTCCTATAATGCTCCATCCCAGGCAACATCCTGGTGAATCTCTTCTGCACCCTCTCTATTGCTGTCACAGCTCTCCTCTAGTGTGGTGACCAGAACTACATGTAGTACTCCAGCTGAAGCCTGACCAATGTTTTATAAAGTTGGAGCATAATATCCTTGTTTTTGTATTCGGTACATGAAAGCCTTCTGAACCACATTATATACCTGCGCTGCCACCTTTATGGATCTCCGTACTTTCACGCCAAAATCCCTCTGTTCCTTAGTACTCCCTTGGACCTTGTCTATGTCTCATTAAGTTTAAGTCTAGGCTAAGTCTCATTAGTACTCTCAAGATGCATTGCCTCCCACTTATCAGGATTAAATCCACCTGCTATTTCTCAAACCATTTTACCAACACATCAGTATTACTCTGTAACCTGAGACTACACTCCACAGTGTCAACAACGCCACCAAATTTAGTGTTACTGATCATGCCTCCCACATCCAAGTCATTCACATACTTTACAAACAGCAAAGGTCCCAGCACCAATCCCTGTGGAACACCTGCTTGATACAGCAGTGGGTTGACTGGTGGACGTCAGTGATTTCTCTTGTATTAACCTGGAAGGTGTCTTAGACAATGAAGTGAGGTCTGTGGTGCCCTAAACAGTCGGTAGCAGAGTATGTCCATGAAGGCCAGTAAGTGGCAGGAACATGGCAGCCACTCCGGTGACAGACTAACCCCATGCTGCCGTATTTTCTTTATTCATTCAAGGGATGAGGGCTTTGCAGGCTGAGCCAGCATTTAATTGCCCTTGAGAAGGTGGTGGTGAGTTGCCGCCTTGAACTGCTGCAGTCCTTGAGATGAGGGTGTACCCACAATGCTGTTAGGGAGAGAGATCCAATGATGGTGAAGGAACAGCGATATCTTTCCAAGTCAGGATGGTGTGTGGCTCAGAGGTCAACTTCCAGGTGCTGGTGTTCCCATGTTTTTGCTGCCCTTGTCCTTCTAGCTGGTAGAGCTCGTGGGTTTGGAAGGTGCTGTCCAATGAGTCTTGGTGAGCTGTTGCAGTGAATCCTGCAGCAACCTTTAGCCACATTGAGAAAGTAGGGATGGGTGAGCCTTTGTCCAGGCAGCCCTCCCCTCTTTAATTCTGACCATCCACTTGTACTCATCCTCATTGCTGAGACTGCTGTTGCTCCTCTACCTCCATCTGTTCCTCCATTTAAAACAATAAGGCAAAAATAGCGACACAGGAGACTGCAGATGCTGGAATCTGGAGCAACAGCTTCTGAGGGAAAAATACCTCAGGAACGGTAGTGTAGCGGTTAGCATAACACTTTACAGCACCAGCGACCGGGTTCAATTCCGGCCACTGTCTGTAGGGAGTTTGTATATTCTCCCCATGTCTGCAGGGGTTTCCTCTGGGTGCTCCAGTTTCCTCCCACGTTCCAAAAGACATACAGGTTAGGAAGTTGTGGGCATGCTACATTGGCGCTGGAAGCATGGCAACACTTGCGGGCTGCCCCCAGAGCACTCTACGCAAACGGTGTACTTCACTGTGTGTTTCGATGTACATGTGACTAATAAAGATATCTATCTATCTATCTACCTTTGACAAGCATTGAGATCTTAATCAGATGAGTACAGCAAAAAACAGAGCAGAGCACTCTCTAACAATGTCTTGGAAATATTCTCACTTCAATAAATCATGGATCTATGTGCCTTTCTAAACAGTGCCTCTATCCTGATGCTAATCCTGCGAGGTTTCATTCAGCTAGTTTGCCTCTAGGCAGGCTTCTGTCCCATCCAGTTAAAACTCCAAATGATCTTAATTGTATCTATTCGAAAGGCAGCCATCTGCTTCTGACCATACCAGCCCAAAGATTTCATATTGATTCATCATTGCCAACTTGCTGCAGATAAATCCTAAATGCACATTTACCATTTATGACTTCATCCCCTTTCAAACCTGCTTTTAAACATCTGCATATGTATGGGTAACCCATAAATATGTTTACACTATGAACATTGTTTGTTGCATTCCATTGTATGATAATTTATTAAATGTACTATTTCATAGTTACAGACAATAAACTACATTTGCAATATTGCTCTTCATTCCTTAATCTATGCCTTCTATGAGGTCTTTTCAACTGTCATGTTTCCAAATCCAATTATGTACAGTTTTGCCACACATTCTAATCCAGCTATTATTCCTGATATCAACTTCACAATGAATATTATTTGTTGTCTTAACTGTAATTGAACAAATGTATCTCCACCATAAAGTGACGTGTCACTATTATAAAGTGACTTCTAAAATAAATGTATAAAATAGAAACTAAATGACTGCCCACAGATGATCAGAATAGTTGACATATTGTTGCACTTACCTGGTCCAAATAATCTAGTAAATTAGTTCATGGTTAAAATTTGCAAAGTTCATGCAGCCATCAGAATAAATTTTGCATCTGATGTAAAAGAACTGTCCTCAGCAGCCAACAGGGATATAATTGCTGAAGTTGTCAAAAGTAGACTGTTCCCTGGTTTGGAATGAAGCCTGTTTAAAATTGTTCTTAATTCAGTACTTCCTTTTTAAACAGAATTATACAGAATTGCCTATTCATATGGTAAGCAGTATCAATGCAACCAATCTGAGACCCTTTATTAAAATGCTATTTATGAACAGTTTCATCTTTTTAGTTATTATTGAATGAATTTACCTCAGTGATGCAGAACAGTTTGGAAATTTGGAAGTCTCTAAGCTTTATACCCATGTAAATCAGTGCCATAAACTGTGAAAGACATGTCTAAAATGAGGCCTGCAGGGATTGATAGAAACCCAGAGAAAGCATTCAGTTTAAATTTGGTTTTGCAGCTCAAGCATATGGTTTTAATCTCAGCCTCAATATTTAATAAGAGCCTGCAGCAAAACACATCCATCCCCATCTCTCCTTTCTGTGATCTATGTAAAATAGGAATGGGTCAACAGCATTTGGCTCCACCAGACCTATCAATTATTGCTCCTTTGGACCTGACACACTCAGCTTGTATTTATATAGAACCTCTAACATATGTCTCAGGATTTCCCAGAGATCTGTGATTGTAATCATCAATCCATGTTGTATAGTGACAGGAAAAGAGAAAATGACATAAGTGACTTACATCATTACTGAACCATGCTTTCACTTCCTGGGACGTTTGCACCTCTTGTTGAAGCAGTGAAAAGTTATCAATACTGCTTTACTCCCATTAAAATCTATAGTGATGTTGGTTCTTTTAGACAAATAAACTTTAATATTTAATATAATTTACTAACGGCTCATTACAAATCCACATAGAAACAGCTAAAGCAAAATTTTGAAGCATTCGCACTGTCATTGTTTATTAAACATAATTTGTCTAATTATCATAACTCTTCAAAATTAATCCTCACTTTAGAAAAGATACCAACTTCATTTATGATAAGACAGTTTCAAATGGCATTAGACATTATTTTTCCTGAGTTCATAATAATTAACATATATAAAACTGCTCAATCGCTCAAAGATTTCCCCTAAGTAAAGGAACAATATTCATGGTTGATCACTAGTTAAGCAATGTTTTTTGGAAAACCTGTACAACTGAAGGAGATTGAGGAGGGGAGTGGTGATGCAGTGGAATGGGTGGAGGAGCAATGTTTGGAGTACAGTTAGTCAGCAAGCTTTGAACCAAGGTTCTAGATGCAAAGCATTTTTAACTGCACCAAAAAGTTTCATATGCTTCAAGACTTGATTTCAACAAGACATCATCGGCGCACTCCCAACAGGCCTGTTTGCTTGTCTACCTTGCTGCTCAAATTTTGCACCAAATGCCATTTCCACGTCAACATTAAAAATAGAACCTTGCTATATACTGGTGGCAAAGCAAATTTCTATCCATATTGCATTCTCGTTCATTTTTTTAAAATTAATTATAAGCACTTAGGTAATAGATCCAGGGGAAAATTGCATGGTCCCTCAAGCACGCTGCATTGTGCACCACTTTCCTGTAATAAATCACCCGATTCCCATAGTGTAAAAATGTCTATTATCTCATTCTTGATTGAGGTAAACGATGTTGTCAGTAGCAGTTAAAATCTTAGGTACTCCTTCAGGATTGAGTATGACTTGCATCCAGTGCCGTTCTATGCAGATGGAGGCAAACGTGAGATCTGCAAATTCTGTCAAAATTGAGGGAGGGGTTTTTTGACAGAGCAGGGGGCTGAATGGTTTAGAGGTGGTTTACTCCTTTCAATATTCATGCCAGACTTTTCTGTGCTTCTGATCACTGGTTCACAATGCCATCCTAGGTGTTCTCCCCGGGTCTGCGTGGGTTTCCTACAGGTGCTCCGGTTTCTTCCCACATTCCAAGGACGTAAGGATTAGGAAGTTGTGGGCATGCTATGTTGGTGCCAGAAGTGTGGTGACACTTGCGGGCTGCCCCAGAGCTCTCTACGCAAAAAATGTATTTCACTGTGTGTTTCGATGGACATGTGATTAATAAAGATATCTTATATCTTATCTCCATTTCTCACCAGTTTATGGTGATGATGTATTTTTTTCAAGGAACCTCTGAGAACATCCTTTTCTTCTTTCCACCTTGTAATTTCTTGCCAAGATGGACCTCAGAATAGTATCTCTGCTCCAGGAGCCTGGTGTCTTGGTGTCCAAACAAGGTGGCCTGATTGTGTGTAATTAAGGTCATAATGCTGGGGATTTTGGGCTGGAGGAGGATTCTGAGGTTGGTTTGCTTATTCTGACAGTGAATCTGAAGGATCCTCTCCAATGCTTTATGTTGTTTGCTTGAAGTACTTACCAGAGCACAGGGATCACTGCTGTCTCGTAGACAAAGAACTTTGTGCAAGTTATGAGCACTAATTCATTGTATAATTTTTTCCTCAGACGGCCAAGGGCTGTGCTGATGAACCAAGGGTAATGTAAAAATCATCTTCATTGTTTGTGTTTGTTGGGGGGATGCTTCTGAGAGATGTGTAGCAATCCACGTTTCCCAATGTTGTATCAAGTATCTTTATTGTTAGAGGAGGGCATTGAACAGGTTGGTGGGGTGGGGTGGGGTGGGTTGGTAGAGGATGTTAAATACAAGGCCCATCCACATGTATGTTTAAGGGAACACTTGAAATAACTTCGAACTCTGCTACAGAATGTGTGCATGCCCATACATAGTCTGCATACTCCCTGAAGTTAGGTTGACCTTACTTCTGGAGTGGAGGTGTTGTAGATTGAACAATTTCCCATCTGTCCTGCAGCACTTTTTAAGTAAAGTGTTGGGGCAATGATGCAGCATTATTTTGTCAATAATCTGAGATTAGGCCTGTCAAGGATTTGTTGGGTAAGATCACTGCTTCCATTTTGTCATATTGCAAACATAAAATGAAGACAATTTTCAGCAGGCATCCAAATTTGAGTAGGGTGCTGCATAGCTTCTCTTGATCGTTGGAGTCAAAGCAGTTTGTGGGGTCAAAAAAGGTCATGTATTGTGGATGATACCATTCCCCACATTTCTTTTGGAACTAATATGTTATGAAGTTCCTTACATTAACCCTAGCATAAATCTTTAAGTTAGGTGCTACCTGATAAGTGGTGGAAAGTATAAAATTCTGTTTCAGCATCAATCTGCATGACATTTGTTTTCTCTCCATAACCAATATTCAATTACAATCCTTTTAATTCACAGCCAGAACAATTACTCCTGACGAGATAGCCAATTTCTAATTTGTGATAGTGCAATGGCACCTGAATTAACTTGTTAGCTGGTAAAACTATCTTCAAGCTTAAAGCAATAGAATCTGAAGCAGACATGGCCATTCGGCCCATCAAATGTGCTCCTCATTGAATAAGATCATGGCTGATCCACTCTTGTCCCCTTATTCTGAAACTATGCCTCCTAATTTCAGATAGACCCATTGGGAGAAACATTCGCTCAGTGTCCACCCTATCAATCCCTCCAGAATCTTATAATTTTCTAAAGAAGATCATCTTTCATTCTTTTAAATTTGAATAAATTCACCGCCTGGTAAGGAAACTCCAATGCACAGGAACACAAGAGGCTACAGAGAGAGGTGGACTTGGCCATTTCCATCACAGATACAGTTGTCCCACCATCAAGGATATCTACAAGGGGCGATGTCTGAGGGAGGTGACATCCATCATTAAGAACCCCCACCATCCAGGCCATGCCCTCTTCTCATTGCTACCATTAGGCAGGAGGTAGAGAAACCTGAATCCACACCTCAAGGTTCAACAACAGCTCCTTCCCCACTACCACCCCCACTGCCACCTGAAAAATTCTACCTCAGACTATATTTCCCTCAACTTGTACTAATGTCATTATGTTTCTTTTTGTTGTGTTGTGTAAGTTATGAATAATTTACATTAATTTAAGTTTACATGATTTATGTTTGTCATGTTGTAAGGTACCTTGATGCAGCTGCAAAAACTAATGGCATTTATATCCTGAGTATGTTTGCCCATGACAATAACTTGAACTTGCTGTTATCTTTGTTCTTAAGAATATAAAAACTTGATGTATGTTGCATTCAGGAGACTTTACTGAGAGGGTCTCCAAGAGAATGACTGCTTGTTGTGATGAGTAAAGACCTCCATATCTACCAGCTTCAGTGTCTCTAGTGATTCAGTTCACAGTCACAGTTTGATCTCTATCTTGGAATCAAACCTTCACAGCCCTCTTGAGTAGAAAATTCCAAAAGTTCAGTACCTTCTGAGTGAAGACTATCTCTGACATTCAAAAACAACCAAATAATTACAAAATTAAAATAGTTAAAACACCAGGAACATATTAAAATAATGAAATAATTAAATATACTTTAACTAACACAATTGAATAAAATGCAAATATAAATTGTACCTAACTTTCTCCCTTGACAACCATTTCTATTCATTAAAAGAAAGGGTTTAATAGTACATGTGCATAGTCAGCTGACAAATTACCCAATTTAGCTGTTGGGAAATGCGTAGAAGTTTGCACTTCATCTTTGCACTGTATGAGGAATCCAAAGACATAGGATAAACCACAGGCCCTGTGGCAGAGTCGGTGGTGATCTGCTGTGCTGATATTTGACGCTTAAGCATTTGTACTTGAATCTCAAACCTCCACACATTTACCTAGCTAAAAGTTGTCAGTTCTGCACAGAAATGACAACTTAATAGCCACAGATCCAAGCCATTAAAATGATGTGGGTTTCAGAAAATGCACAATACAGTTTAAATCCACTGTGCTTGAATGTTACTGTTCATAGATCATTTACTATAATCCTCCTCCACAGATAACATGTACTATTCTTCTGTCATCAGGTGAATGAAGCATAGGGTTGAATTGTAAAAGTGGAACCTTAACAAGTACATGGCACAACCATTCAAATAGCTAAGATTCAAAATTGAAAATGCATTCTTGGGAGAGTAGAATGAAATATTGTGGTACTGCAGAATCATTGTTCCTTGCAGGCACTGCTGTTGAAGTACTGTTTTTCAGACAAGCTAGAATAGCTGAAGATACCACATTTAAACAGCAGGGCATTTTGTTTATACAGATTTTCTTGAATGCAGAAGTGGGAGCACTCCTACACAATCTCGATTTATCATCTTCGAACAGTTATCAAAATGTTTTGCAATTTGGCACAATTTTTTCTACTGTAAATAGTAGTTATCCATTGCCAGTTACTAAGAATAAATGCCTGTCATTTAGGCAGGCAGCTTTACTATCCTATGTCCTCTTTCCAAATGATCTTGGCACTGTGTTCTCTTTTTCTGTAAATTTTCATTGTCCCATTGGTAGCTTGCACTCTGACCTTCTGCCGGATGTCCATCAATAACCACATACACTTTCTGATATTGTAGAGATATGTCCTTGCTCATGACTTGCACTCATTGATGTGCCTTTGTGGTCAGTTAACACAGACTACATAGGGATGTTTAATTTCCTTTTGAAACAGAGCTTCAGTGCTCATGCACAAACATATTCAAGCCACAAGCACATAATACATCATTTATATCAAAGGAAATCAGAAACATCCCTTGTGTGCAGCCGTATAACCCAGCCACACACACAGTGCTCCAACACACTGTTCCATGCATATCATTTACCAAGCTGCATGCCTGAGTTAGATTTTGTTGTACAGAACAGCCAATCTTGATAACATTTTATAGTACAATGAAATGAAATGATTCTCTACATGTGACATGTTTTATTAGAACCAGGCTTTGAGCTTATGGGAATAGTATTGATGTGGGGCAATGCTGTATTATAAATAATATTAAATATGATTTGGATTATACAGTATCCTTTCCCTGACTAACAATCCAATATGATTTCAAATGTGCAACAGCATTTGTAATTATTTTGGTATTCCCCAAAGATTGGCAATACCAGCTGCAAAGACTGGAAATAATCTTCCAACTTGACATTTGCCGGAGTATTATTTAGAGACTTGCAGCTAACAATGGATTTACTTGATGAAAAATTGACATGTTCTTTGGATGACAATACACAGCTCACGCACATGGGGCCTCATAATCAGGTACAACTGTGCACACCAGTTAAGGTCCATCAGCTGGTTGCATATTCCATTGGCAACTCATTTCATGAAAAAAGATGATTTCTCTTAGTTTAATTAATGGATTGCTGGAAC
This sequence comes from Rhina ancylostomus, assembly GCA_030265395.1. Lineage (NCBI taxonomy): Eukaryota > Metazoa > Chordata > Chondrichthyes > Rhinopristiformes > Rhinidae > Rhina > Rhina ancylostomus. Next base: position 19,713,376 of record JARFYF010000094.1, on the reverse strand, counting down.
TGATAGAACACCTATGAAATTTTATTTCCTGTTTCAGAATGCCATCAAATCAATTCAATGGCTATTGTCATTTCTCATACAAACAGCAGAGGCAACAGTGTATTGGTCACCCATTACAATAGTGGCTCACCACAGTTTCATTGTAATAACCCAAGGCAAAATCTCAACATTCATTACAACATACATTATATTAACACTTTTAGCCATGGAAAAGTGCAAGGCCACCAGTAAAAATAATTATTGGTAAAAGTTACACAATGCCTTAGGCATGAAGCAATTGCTGTTAAATGAATGAGCTTCAAACAGTGAATTCACAATTTTCAGGCTTTCCATCAAAGTGAGACAAAAGCCTCTTGCTGACCCTCTAGATCAATATATTTGTTAGACTATTTGTGGGGGGAAATGTCAACTTTTGATGGTTCTATGTTATTAAATTGGGTATAAAATGTTAAAGCTTTTGCGTTGGTCAAATGAAATTGACAATAACTCGTGAAGTAAATTATTTACAGCACCAAAAAACATGAACTGCAAACTGTAGCCTAACAACCTCATCCCTGTACATGGTCTGTTAATAATGAACATGGGCAAGAGAAAGCACAGCTTAAATTAATCTTCAATCTACTTCTTGACCAAGAAAACTCAAGAGTTTAAGGGAACTGAAATTAAAGTTTTTTTGAACTGATCTAACAGACAAATACTCTAAAAGCTGTCAATATTTTTTAGGTTTGCCTATTTTTCCTGTTATGAGACCTATCCTTTATTGTGTTTTCTGGAACAGAATACAAAAGGTGCTTTTTTTCCAACAGGAAAAAAGGTTGGATAACTTCAGCCATTCTGATACAGTGAATGGATTTTAGTGAAAGGCACTGGGAAAGTTTACACTAGGTCTGATTTACACTTATCAACCATTTCCTAAACACAATAATCCAGATTCTTTGGAAAAAATCTCCTCATTTAGTGGTTGCATATTTTAACCATTGGCATTTTCTTTATTGAAACAATATATTTTGATTTCTTCAAAAGTAAACAGAGACATTATGTAGCACCAAGGGGTGAAAACTGGAGATAATCAAAAACTGACATAATAACACAAATAATCCAACTCACAGATCAGAAGTCGTTTGCCAGACTTCTAGATAACAATTAAGGCAAATTGTAGAATGACAGGTTTTCATTAAGTCATTGTGGAAAGAATGTAGACTTTTAATTTAAATTTGCTAGTTTGAACTGAATTTAATGAGTGAAGTTACCCTGACAGTTGGAGCCAGAAGGAAAATCACTCTGTGCTCAAATATGTAAGATTTTAACAGTATGGAGTTAGCTGGGAACTGCCAGCCTTCACCCAAATAACTGCCTGCAAATATCAGGAGTCCCATGCAAGCTCTTAAGATTCCATTTTGCTGGCCAAACTCCACTGGTGATTTCCCAGTTGTACTCCACCAGTGGCGCTTACATAAAGTCCAACTGTGGAGCAAGAGATTGCTGGAACCTGCCATTGGATCCTGTGCTAATTTAGATTGAATGGTCCCTTGTACATCCATGAGGGATAAAGGGATCTAAAACCTATTTATTTGGTTTAACATTTTTAATTATTTAAAAGCATGACACTTTTTGCTAACAGTACACTTTTCATTTAAAAATGTAATAATTATTATATTTTTGGGGCATTCAGAAGCATTGTGAAAATCTGACAACTTTGACAGATTGCAAAGGAGGGGGATGTAGCTTGCACTCTATCGAAGGTTGCCAGAGAATCTCAATGTGCAAAATTTGTTCTATCCCTCTGATATCCCCCAGAGCCATGCACCTCTGCATTCAGCTAATCTCAACCAGTGAGCTCAGAAATTCTGATCGAGATCAGGGCAATGGGGAATGCAAGTATTGAGTGTAGGCAATGTATCACATTCAATAAAATCCTAGCCAGCATTAACAAAATATTGGTACATCATGCTAATTCTCCAAAAATTCTAGACTGATCCAAGAGCATTGGAGTAAACAATAGTGGGATTCAGTACCACCCAAGATCATATCTACCTGTAAGTCAGTGGTTCTCTACCAGTGACTATCTCACACCCACCATTCAGTTCATCTCTGACTTCCAGACATATACGTTTGAACATGGAGGTTGAAAATGAGCTGAAGCTCAGCTGAGTCCATTGGTGCAGCACAAACAGATTGGGGAGAGAGATAGAATCTATTTCACATTCAGTTCCTCAGCTCCAGTCCAGGGCTGTCTGAGTGGGGGGCATCAATGCTGATAGAACAATAAAAGCAAGGAAGTATATTGTATCTTAACATTGTTAACCAATTTCTTGTACTTTAAGTTGTGCTTAACTATTTTTTGTTTGGATTTTAATAGTCTTGTTTTAAACATTTTTAAATGGCTTTGACTATCAGTGTATAAGAAAGTATCAGCCATAGTCAGAGTGCATGAAAGTGTAAGATATAATATCCATTAATACAAGCAAGATCTGGCCTTTAAACTCATTTCAAATGTAACCTACAAGCAATAACAACAACCTCACACTCAATG
>JARFYF010000094.1:19663794-19675274 GCA_030265395.1 Rhina ancylostomus | reverse complement strand
AATTCAGATTCGCTGAATTTACCACATTATGTTCAAAATAATTTAGCAGTGAAAATGCAGCAAATATATATTTGTTTCCCATGAAATGTCTTATGTTCTGAATTAAAACTCATCTTCTCTGCACTTGCAATGGATGGAATATTTTCCTCAGCGTTCATATAAACTACCTTGAATCTAGACCAATTGGTAGCTGAGATAGTGTTATCAAGCAGAGATAATAGTGTTAGTGACAGGTGAAACATTGATGAGATTAGGTCGCAATATTTTCATCCATGTTACTATAATGCAGCTGCAAAAGAAACTGGCACTCACCTCAGCTAACATTAGTTTAACCATCCTATGGTACTAGTTACCTATATTCTGCTATAGGTGGTAACATTCACAAAGATTTCAGGAAGATAACTATTGATGAACTTTGGAAATACAGATGTCCAGTGAATTGAAAAGATGGGTATTTTTAGTAGTTGTTCACAAAGAATTATCTGGTACTGAAATGCTGCTGATTTCTTTAATTTTGAACTCCATTGTACCCCATAATCTTTGAATACTTCTTTGGATCAGGATGATTAACTCCAGTGACTTGGAGCTTCATCCTGTGGCTACCTCCTCAATGCAGGACTCAAGATGTGCTGTTTTGTCAGAAGTGCCATCTTGAAATAGAACAAGGGCCAATCCTTACCCCTCAAACCCTACCACTGGCAATACCTGGTCGTTATCACAATGTTGCTTGGCGTCTGCATATTTTATTCCATGTTTCTCTCTGTACAGCATTGACCCCCACTGAAAACAATATTTCATTGTTATAAGACTCTTTGGGACAACCTGTCATGAAAGGTGACATGGAAACGCTAAATATTTCTGAATTGTTAGTTCAGCTGATGCATTGTTATTTTTTTTATACAATACTGCATATCAAAGTATTCTGCTGTCCTGAAATGGATTATTTTGCCTTTGATGCAAAGACATTAATATGAAACTTCAGCCTACATGATGCAAATCTGAATCTCTGCAATACCAGTTTCATATTCACATGGTGTTTAATATGATCAAGACTCCCTGAATATAAACTTGATCCACTTCCATCAACATTGATTTACTTTGCATCCACTCTTCAAACTGTAATGAATGCTTTCCCTGTTGTTACTCCTTTAAAGCCTGTGGGTATTTCAACATTAATTCGCAACTCCTAGAAAGATTTTGCTGGAGGACAGAATTTAATGACACCTACCATTAGCTACCATTCTGCCTGATTAAGTATTTTCTTTCCCATTTTTTGCATTAGAAGTTGCTGAAAGAGCAAATTGCAGCAAGGACACAGAACTCTTGGGACCTGAATAAATAGGGCAAGCAATTCTGCACTTGTTTACCAATCAGATGGAGAGATTATTGCCTAGAAGAATTGCACCAAATTGCAATGCTAAACCTGCACTGCTCAGTTAACCCAGGACGATTCATGCTGCTGACATCTGGTATTTGAGTGTGGTCCTGGTGAAAATTACCGTGCCCATTTTGACTATGAAATTCACCCTTTAAGTTGTTAATATGCAGGTTATATTCACTGGTAGATCAATATTGTGCATCTGCTGAACAATTCCTCCTCTAACTATCATTGTTCTTCCAGTTCAAGGAGAAGTCTGCAAGCAAGTATGACCAACTGGCACTTTCCGATGTGCAGATGTACATGCTGAGAGACACACTGAAGCCTAGTGCAGTCACCACAAAGGCTCTGTGGGGAAGAACCACAGTCTCGGGTCCTGCTACCACTGAACACTGAGGAGCTGGTCCCTGTGTAACTGCCTTTCAAATTATTCAGTGTTTGAAGATGAAATATTAGTGGCATTGAATTGCTTGGTACAGTGAATAAGGAAGATGACATGTCTTGACTATATTTACTGTATATTTTATACTGATTATATTTTTTGGAACAAAAACTGACATCTTTGTCCAGGTTCATCCTATGCAGCTGTGTAGCATAGGTCTCTTTGTTTTACACGTGTTCCCTTTGATGAACCCTTAGACTAGCATTGGCTGTTGCTCAAAGATCATGAAAAAATGTTTGTAGCAAGGATAATACTGTAATCTTGCATGATTTTGTTCTATTTTCTCGACTGACCAAATTAAATCAGTAATATTACAATGGAGGAAGAATTCCTGGTGTGTCCAGGATGGGTTTTCAGATTAGTGTGTTGTATACCCAACTATAGAACAGGTTGTCCTAGACTGGGTATTGTGCTATGAGAAAGAGTTAGTTAATAATCTTATTGTGTAGGATCTATTAGGGAAGAGTGACCATATCTATGGTCCTAAATCTAAATAAATGAAACTGTGAATGTGTGAGTTGCCTTTGATAGATTGGGGAAGACGAAAGAGACTTCAGATGCTGGAATCTAGAACAAAAACCAGAATGCTGGAAGAATTCAGTTGGTCAAGCAGCATATATAGAGGTAAAAGCAGTATATTGACCTTTTAGGTCAATACCATGCATTGGGACAGAGATGGAAGAGGAATATAGCAGTACAAGGGAGGTGTGGCACAGAGGCTGGTAGATGATGGGTGGAACCCCATGGGGAAGAAATGATGGGTAGATGGATCCAGGTGGGGGAGGAGGAGAGGGGAGGGAAGGGATGAGAAAAGCAAAGGGAGAAGAAAACTGGGTCGACAGGTAAATGTGTGTGTGTGTGTGTGTGTGTGTGTGTGTGTGTGTGTGTGAAGAAATCAGGGGGTGTGGTTTACCTGAAATTAGAAAATTCAATGTTCATACATTGTCTGCCAACCAAGTGAAATATGAGATGTTGTTCTTCCAATTTGTGCTTGGCCAGTCTGTAGCAATGGAGAAGGCCAGGGTCAGACAGATCAATGTGGGAGTGGGAAGAAGTAAAATGACAATGAAACTCAGAAGCTCGAGATGGCCATTGTGGACAGAGCACAGCTGCTCTGCAAAAGTTATCATGTCGTCTGTTGGTGGGTAGTCAATGGCTGTCATTTAAGGAACAAATACAACAAAAATAAATTCCTGTTTAGTGTAAAATAGTAAAGCGTAAAGTTAAGAAGAGTATTAAACCCAGAGAGGAGTCATATGAGAGAAACATTTTTTTTAAGCACAAACTGCAGGAACAGCACCTCATTTTCTGTCTTGGAACCTTGCAGCCTAATGGCATGAACTTTGAATTCTCCCACTTTAAATAATCCCCATACACCTGCCCCAGACCATGCTTGTTCTTTTCTTCCCTTTCCTAGCCTCTCTCTCTTTTTTTCTACTCCACCTTTTTTCTCTCCTTACCTTTGACCCATCCCCCGGCAGATTTGGTCTCCCTTCCTCCCCCACACCTGCCAATCACTATCTCTTACCTGCATCAACCTGTCACCACTTTGTGCCCACCCCACCTCCCCTCTTTTGTCCACCTATCATTGCTCTGCTTTTCCTTCCCATATATTGGGCTTCCCCTTTTCCCATCTTCAGTCCTGAAGAAGGGTCCTGACCCGAAACATTGACCGCCTGCTTTTCTCCACGGATGCTGCCCGGCCTGCTGAGTTCCTCCAGCATCAGAGTGTTTTTCATCCAGATTCCAGCATCTACAGTCCTTTGTTTCCCAAGTTTGACTTATTGTTGTGTTTATTATCACCATGTAAACTAATCTGAATCTGAATTTACTGTTATTAATACCCAAACACACATTTATTGCACTTTTTTTTTACATGTTACACAGTATTATGTGTGATAAATTTTCCCATGAATCGGGTGAGTTTAAAGGAAGTGGAAAATATACAAGCACTCCGGATCCCAGTTCTGGCTGCAAACCTTCACATGTTACTGATCCCTGGTCTTCTGGATCCCATCCTAAGTTCCAGATCCACACCCAGCCCACATTCTGGACTCTGGCCCCAGCCATGGTACAGACTCTCAAGATGCCAGACTATCAGGATTTCTGTACTAACATCAAAGTCAAGTTCATTGTCATATGCACAAGTACATGTATGCACAGGTGCAATGTAAAACTTACAGCAGCATCACAGGCACATAGCATTAGAGACGCAACATTTATTGAAACATAAATTAAACATAAGTTATACAAAATTTACAAGAAAGAGCACAATGAGAACTAAAGAAGTCCATTGTAGTGCAAAGTGATCACAGTGTTGCTAAACTGAGATAGTGATTAGGGTCGTGCAGGTTGGTTCAAGAACCGAATGGTAGAAGGGAAGTAGCTGCACTTGAACCTGATGGTATGGGACTTCAGGTACCTCCTGCCTGATGGCAGCTGCAAGAAGATGATGTGGCCCAGATGTTGGGATCTTTGATGACGGATGTTGCCTTCTTGAGGCATTGATGGTGGGGAGGGATGTGCCCGTGATGTATTGGGCTGAGTCCACTACACTTTGTGGCTTCTTACATACCTGCGCTGTACCAGACCATGATGCAACCAGTCAGCATACTTTCAAAAGTACATCTGGAGAAGTTTGATGAGTGTTCGGTGACAAGCCAAATCTCCTTAACCTATTGTAATTTTGGTGTAGTTGATGACCACCCTGGACAGTTATGGCTTCTTGCTGTCCTTTGCCTCTTCTTCTTCATCTCATTTTCTCAGCAGCTTATCCTGTTCTGCATATCCTCTGCTCATTTTCCCAGGTATGCTGTTTCCAAGGGGAATGTACCCACATCTGGTAGCAGCTGGTTTGTACAGAAGTCTTGAATTCAGCAAAGAATCCTTTCACAACTGCCAAATCACTCCCTGCAGGCTTTTGCAGCTTAAAACCACAATGGAAAGCCCCAAGCTCTTGCAGCATTCTAACCAGCGACTGACCTGTAATTAGTTAATGGTCCCTTTAATATTGCTGGTGAGGGATAGTGTACGGTGAGGGGAGGGCATTGGTTGAAGCACAGGACTCCTAAACTATGGTCAATTCAGGGTTGATCTGCCTGCTTCACATACTTCTGGCAGACCCTGTCTGCACACTCATGCCTTGACAAGTTGATATCAGAACTGTGCAATGGTACAGCAAATGCCACCTTGTTCCTTGAACAGGATTCCGAGCATCAAATCTCCTCTTTATACTGGCTGTATCCCCTCTACCTTTCAGTCCAGATGAAAGGTCTCAACCCGAAATGTCCTAGACTGTCCATTTCTCTCCACAGATGCTGCCTGACCTGCTGAGTTCCTCCAACATTTTGTTTGTTAAACCATAGTCACTCTCCAGTTTAGAGTGTTCAGTTTACTTACACCCAGCGTGTCACCCAGGGTTTTCCTGCTTGACAGAGAAGCCAATGCAAGTGATAATACTATTTGGTGCACAGCTCCATTGTCCTGTGACTCTGAATCCGAGAACGACTTTGGATCTGCTAACATGCAGCTTTCGGTCATGTGCGCCCAGTTTTATCCTGAAGCCTTAGAACATAGAACACCACAGCACAGTACAGGCCCTTTGGCCCACAATGTTGTGCCAACATTTTATCCTGCTCTAAGATCTATTTAACCCTTCCCATCTTATGGTTAAATGGTTAAAAGCTAGAAGCAGTGTTTGTCCAATGAAATTTGAAAGTCTATGTATATGGATGAAAAGGTACAGAAAATAATCACAAATGTAGGTGGAATTCTGTTTTTTATTTCTAGATGGTTGGAATGCAGGGTGATAGAAGTTATGCTGCAGCTATACAAAGCCCTAGGTACACTGACCTGGATTCTGGGAGCCATGTATTAGGAAAGAGATATTGGCTTTGGAGAGAATGCAGTTTACTAGAATGATTCCTGGACTTGAAGAGTTAAATTATGGAGAAATTTTACAAATTAGGATTATGTTCTTTGCAATATGGGGAGTTAAGAGATGATTTAATTAAGCCTTTAAGGCCTTAAGAGGGATTCATAAGGTCGACAAAGGAAACTATTTCTGCTGGTTGTGGAATTCAGGAGTAAGAGGTATAATCTAAAATTTTAAGCCAGATATTTCAGAAAACAAGTTAGGGAACACAGCCAAGTACAGGTGGTAGTAAAACAACTCTTTTCTGCAAATGGCAATTAATAGAGGAGCATATATGTGGGGAAATCACAAATAGGTGTAGGAATAATAGTTGGTGATTTTAACTTCTCTAATATTAACTGGGACTGTTTTAGTGCTAAAGGGATTAGATGAGGCAGAATTTGTTAAGTATGTCCAGGAAAGTTTACTGAAGCAACACATAGATGGCCCTTCTGGAGAAGGGGTTATGCTCGACCTTCTCTTGGGAAATGAGGCTGGGCAAGTGGTTGATGTGTCATTGAGGGAGCACTTTAGGACCAGTGACCATAACTCTGTTAGTTGGAAAAAGATGGGACTGGTCATCAAGTTAAAATCCTAAATTGGGGGAAGGCTGATTTTGATGGCATCAGACAGGACCTCTCAAAAGTTGATTGGGAAAGACTATTTGCTGGTAATGGGACATCTGGCAAGTGGGAGGCATTAAAAATGAGTTAGGAAGAGGTCAGGGCCAGCATGAGTGAAGGGCAAGTCTGGCAAGATTAGGGAACCTTGGTTGACGAGGAATATTGAGGATCAAGTCAGGAAAGAAAAGGAGGCATATGTTAGATGTAGATAGCCGGATCAAGTGAGTCCCTTGAGGAGTATAAGGTATGCAGGAGTATATTTATGAAGGAAATTAGGAGGGAAAAAAGGAACCATGAGATATCCTTGGCATGATAGAGGAAAATCCTAAAAGATTCTATAGGTAAGAGTGTAAGCTAGAGAGAGAGAGTAGGTCCTGTTAAGAATCAGTGTGATAATCTGTGTGGAGCCTCAAGAAATGGGCAAGATCTTAAATGAATACTTCTCATCTGTGGAGAAGGACATGGATGTTCATGACTTTGGGAGATGGAACAGTGATATCCTGAAACATCTCAACATTATGAAGGAGGAGGAGGTCTTGAAACATGTAAGGTGGATAAATCACTGGGTCCTGAGCAGGTGTATCCTAGGATGTCATGGAAAGCAAGGGAGAGATTTCTGGGTATCCGGCAGAGATTTTTGTATCTTTGTTAGCCACAGGTAAGGCACTGGAAGACCAGAGGATAGCTAACGTTATTCCTTTATTTAAGAAGGACAGCAGAGATAGAGCTAGAGAATACAGGCTAGTAGGTCTAGCATCAGTGGTGGCAATGATATTGTCAAGGATTCTGAGAGACAGGATTTATTTGCATTTTGGAAGGCAAGGACTGATTAAGGATAGTTAGCATGGCTTTGTGCTTGGCAAATTATGTCTCACAAATTTGACTGAGTTGTTTGAAGAGGTGGCCAAGAGAATTAGTGAGGGCAGGTTGGTGGACATGGTCTACATGGACTTTAGTAAAGCCTTTGACAAGGTACTGCATGGTAGGCTAGTCCAGAAGGTTAGAACATATAGTATCCAGGGTGAGCTAGCAAATTGATACCAAATTGGGTTGGTGGTAGTGGAGGGTTCTTTTTCAGATTGGAGGTCAGTGGCCAGTGATGTGCCACAGGGATCGGTGCTGGGTACTCTGTTGGTGCTGGGTCGTCTGTCATATATATAAATGATTGGGATGAGAATATAGGTGGCACAATTAGCAAGTTTGCAGATGACACCGAAATTGATGGTATAGTGGACACTGAAGAAGGTTGTCAGAGGTTACAACAGGATATAGATCAATTGGGAAAGTGGGCAAGAGAATGGCTGATGGTATTTAACTCAGACAAGTATGAAGTGGGGCATTTTGGGAAGTTACACCAGGCCAGGTTGTACACAGTGAATGGCAGTGCCCGTTGGAGTGTTGTTGAACAGAGACACCTTGGGGTGCAAATACATAGTTCTCTGAAAACGGCAACATAGGTAGACAGGGTGGTGAAGAAGTCATATGGCATCATCGGCCGATGCACTGAGTACAAGAGTTGGGACGTCATGTTACGGTTGTACAGGATGTTGGTTAGGTTGTGCTTGAAGTATTGTGTTCAGTTTTTTGGTTGCCACAATATAGGAAAGATGTGATTAAGCTAGAGAAAAGAATTGGTAGATTGGTTTATTATCGCGACGTACTGAGGTACAGTGAAAATCTTTGTTTTGCATGCCATCCATACAGATCATTTCATTACAGCAGTGCATTGAGGTAGTACAAGGGAAAACCATAACAGAATACAGAATAAAGTGTTACAGATTACAGAAAAAAGTGCAGTGCAGGCAGACAATAAGGTGTAAGACTATAATGAGGTCGATTGTGAGGTCAAGAGTCCATCTTATTGTATTAGGGAACTGCTCAATTGTCTTGTAACAGTGGGATAGAAGCTGTCCCTGAGCCTGGTGGTACGTGCTTTCAGGCTTTTGTATCTTCTGCCTGATGGGAGTGGGGAGAAGAGAATACGTCTGGGATGGGTGGGGTCTTTGATTATGTTGGTTGCTTCACCAAGGCAGTGAGAGGTGTAGACAGAGTCCATGGAGGAGAGGCTGCTTTCCATGATGTGCTGAGCTGTGTCGGAGGGTTTGAGTTATAATGAGAGATTGGACAAGCTGTGTCTGTTTTCGCTGGAGCAAAGGAGGCTGAGAGGTGAGATGACAGAGGTACATAAAATTATGAGTGGCAGAGATAGGGTAGATAGCAAGTCTGTTTCCCAAGTTGGGGGTCACATGTTTAACTGGAGGGGGAAGATGTTTTACATGGAAATGGGTAAATTTTTCACACAAAGAATAGTTGGTATCTGGAATGAGCTGCCAGAAGAGGTGGTGGAGGCAGGAACAGTATCAATTTTTAAGAGATATCTGGACAGGTATTTGAATAAGCAAGGCATGGAGTTATGAAATTAATGCAGGCTAGTGGGATTTGTATATGTAGGCATGATAGTCAGTATACTCCCATTGAGCTAAAGGGACTGTTTATGTGCTGTAAAACTTATTGACTCTATGGTACTAGCCAATTGTTATAAATAAATCTGAGATTAATGGGTATTTATGTATCAGAGGTAGTAAGGGTAATGGGAAAAACTGAGCAATAGTTGTGACCTGAGTGGATGGAGGAATGGGAGGATGGGATCATGGTCAATTGCTTTCACTATTCCTGTGTTCCCTCTCAAAGTTCCAATGAGATTATTTGCAAGAATATCAGGGGCTACCCTTTGTGGGAGATATCTTTATCCTTTGTGTCTGACTAATATTCATTTGTTGTCAAAGAGCTCTGAAACATTGTACAATAGTAAAAAATATTACAGGAATGCAAACCTTTCTTATTTCTCTTAGAAACAAGTTGTAAAGAAGAGATGATCTGAATTATAAATCATCACAAATTGCTGGAAGAGTTGTATTGTTCTGGCTAACCTTAGTTTCTTACAAGTGACGTCCTGCACTAAACATCCCCATGAGTTCAAGAAGTTGTTGTATTACACAAAAATTGTCCATTAAATTCAGCATAGAAAATGAGTTTTTCTAATAGCTTTTAAAATTTTAAATAGTTTAAGGTAAATATTGTTAATGGCTGTCAATCAATCTCTCTAGCCCAGAAGGTGAACAACTAACAATGCTTACTTTCTTTCCTTGAGGCAGCAAAATGTTGCAGAGTTTTTTAAACTGTCAAATTTTAAAGTTTTTATTGCTTACTTCTCTGGTCTTCTCTTTATTTTTCTTTCTGCATGTGATTTGACACTGCATTCACCCATCTTAATTCACTCTCTTGTTCCTGTTTATTTCACATTTTTCATGTGTTAGAGAACATAGCACAGTACAGCACAGGAACAGGCCCTTCAGCCCACCATGTCTGTGCTGACCATGATTCCAATCCAAACTAATCCCATCTGCCTGTAGGTGGTGTGTATCCCTCCATTCCCAGCCTGTGCATGTGTCTGTTTAAATGCCTCTTAAACATTGACATTACATCTGCTTCCACCACCTCCCTTGGCAATGTGTTCCAGGCACCTACCACTCTCTGTGAGTTAAAGAAAAATGTAAATATCCTTTAAACTTTCCCCCTCTCGCATCAAAACTATGCTCTCTAGTACTTCACCTTTCCACCCTGGGGAAAAGACGGACCACCTACCCTGTCATCGTTTTATATACCTCTGTTAGGTTGGCCCTCTGCCTCCAACACTCCAGAGGAAACGACCTAAGTTTGTCTAACCTCTCCTTATAGTTGACTCTCTCTAATCCAGGCAACATCCAGGTGAACCTTTTTGTTCACTAGTCACCTTTTCAATCATGAGTCATCTTCCATATCGTCTCCTGACTCTAGAGGTGCTGGAACCAGGACAACTAGAAATTCACTTACTACCTTTTGGTCTGGAGAATTTAAAATATTATTTGTTAAGAGCATTGTATACTACTTCAAAGTATCCTGTGTCTTAGTGTCTAGTTGACGTGTCAGTGCTCTGCCTGTTTTGTATGTAACTTTCCAACAATGCAAGTGGTCCAGGTTGAACCCATTGCTGTCTGTGCGGAGTTTGCACATTCTCCACATGACCACGTGGGTTTCCTCTGGGTGCTCCGGTTTCTTCCTATGCCCCAAAGACCCGCAGGTTGGTCAGTTAATTGGCTACTGTAAATTGCCCCTTGTGCGTAGGTAAGGGGTAGAATATAAGAGGGTTTGGGCTAGAGCATTACACCACAGGAGCAGGCCCTTCGGCCCATCGTGTCTGTGCTGACCATGATGCTAATCCAAACTAATCTCAATCTGGGGTGTGGGGAGAATAAGATGGGATTCGTGTAAATGGGTCCTTGATGGTCAGTGGGCTGAAGGGCCTGTTTCAATGGTGTGTGACTCTAAAGCAACCCTGATCCTGGATGTGCAGTTTTATTTTGGTGTCTTTCACCCATCAAGGGTCCATTTCACTCACTCTCACCAGATCCTGCACCTCAGCGCTTTTTGATGTTTACTGGATTTTAACTTCTTAAACTTAATGAGATTTTTCTTTCACCATGTTCTGTCACTTTCTCACGGGGGCATACCTCTCTTTCATGTGGTAGTCTCTCTCCTACATGTACAGTTCGTTTCTCCCCACCCCAAGGATCTCCTCACCTTCCCCTGGCCCAGGGGGTCGGAAGTCCAATCACAAGTCTTCAATGGTGCTGCAGCTTAGCACCCACTAGGTGGAAGTCATCTTCCCTACACAGGACCTCAGGATTAAGGATGACTTGCTTCCACTCCAGTTCTGAGTTGGTTGAAGAGTCTTATAGAAAACGCAGCACAGATGGTCAGCTGGTGTTTGACAGGACAGGCAGGACTTGTTCGGGGTGTTGTACGTTCCTTCTACTCTGCCGATGGTCCCTCCCAGTGTGGAGACTTGAGGTGTTCAATGCCATCTCAGGTACTTCTCCCCAGACCACAACCTCCACAAGTCGTAAAGAGTGTTACATTTATCATGGAGACACGAGGCCTTTTGCCTGCCTGCCTCCATCCATCTACTTCAGTCTCCCATTTCCACCCGTCCCCCTCCAACATCCCCCCCCCCCGTCCCTCCACCTGGCTGCCATCCTTCATTCCTCATCCGCCAATCACCTACTGGCCCCTGTCTCACCCCAA
>JARFYF010000094.1:19611739-19627985 GCA_030265395.1 Rhina ancylostomus | reverse complement strand
ACCATGGTGCAAGCCTAAATCAGAATGCTACAATACCCAAAGCAGAATTTGGAAGTTATGGCATTCTCCTGGCTTTGCTGCTCATGCGGTCCTCAGTAGTAAATTATGAGGATGAAAGCTACTGGAATAGATTGTTATCATCATAGACTGCAGCCACAGCATGCTGGTGATGGAATGATTCCAAAAGTAGACACTGCAACCTTGTAGGCTACTTTTTCCTGGAAAGTGTTAAGCCTCTTGAGTGTCGCGATTACAATCTTCCAGAAAAAAATTATTTCTAAAGCTTTACATTCCTGGCTCCTTTAGAGAGAGTGAAGGGACTCTGAGAGGTCAGGGGATGAGGCACTTATCACAGATGATCTAGATTTTGCCCTGCATTTGTAGCCACACGGTTAACCTACACATTTTTTAACTTTTGCATCATGAGGCACTACAAACTATGACTAATGATTTTCATTTTTAATGCTTGGTCCATCTTGTGCATTGCTTTAGGGAGGATATATTTCAGAAAAGATAGGTTGAAAGTCACTTATACCAACTGCATATAATTGGCAAAACTAAACAGATGAGAAAATAACGTGTTACTTCAGGGTGCAACATAATAAATCAGTAAGGGTTAAAAACTTTCTTCATTACATCAGGACCACACTTCCAAAGGACCTTACTGGTCAGAAAGCATTTGTATATGTGAAAGGGACGTAAATGGCACTATATTCAACCAAGTCATTCCTTTTTGAATTAATTCACGTTGCATATCCTAAAACAATCATGGAGCAAAGAATGTTTACTGCTAATAATCAAATCAATGAAAGAGCAAGATTGCATAAATGCATTATAGAGTCACAGTACAGAAACAGGCAGTTCGGTCCAACTTGTCTGTGCTGATCAAGGTGCCTCCTGAGCTAGTCCAATTTGCCTGCATTTGGCCCATATCCCTCCAAACCCTTCCTATCCATGTACCTTTCCAAATGTCTTTAGAATGTTGTAATTATTCCTGCCTCTACGACCTCCTCTGGTAACTCACTCCATATGCCCACTGTGTGAAAAAGTTTCCTCTCAGGTCCCTTAATATAGTCAGTTCAATGCCTGTGGGTATGACTCTGATTGGCATGTTGAAATTTTGATTTCTTGCTGCAACATTCATTTGAGACGGTGGTGGAAATGCATGTGAATTGTATATTACAAATTAAACTAAAAAGGATTTTGAAAGACATTGTTCAGTCTTGCAAAGCCCCTTCATCAGTGAAGAGAAATTGGCAGTGAAGAATAAAGGCCAAGTATAAACAATCAAATCAGAATATGCGCCCACTGCTCCCAAAGCCATTGGATGGCTGATAAATATGTTCGGATATAAACTTTTGTAGATAGGCAGATACAGACTTTTGTGGTGGTTTGGGAGTTTCAGAACACCTACTCCAGAGGAAAGCAGTTCTGGGAAAACTAAAATGTAGCAGAAGCATTTTAGTGCTATTTAGGAGCTCCTCCATTATTTCTATTGCAAAATTTCCAGGAGAAAACATGGAGCAAACACTGCAGATTTGTACCAAGGTTTTCATTCAAATTAGTGCATCAAGCTGGGACTTAATGAAGTTGAAGCACTGAATGAGCACATACTGAATGCTGAACACTGCTGAATTGCAACCCAAGTGGGAACTGGTGCAGAACCTGCTCTCGCAATTCTGCACCCCTCCATGCATCTTGAGCACCTCTGAATCTGCTGGAATCTGATCTGTTACTTGCAAGTTGTTTTAACTCAAAATATGCTGTGTGCTGTCGTTTAAAATAATAGACTTGTCCACTGTAACTATTGAACTCGGTGCTTTGTAATTTACAGTGGTAATCATTTACTGCTGCTGTAAAATTTAAGTGATTTGTAAAGGGTGGCTTTAATATATTATAAATAATATACAGACTATTTTATATTGCTTGGGCATTATAAAAATGATAAAATTATTGACTTTTTAAAACACCTGGCTCTTTGATTTCACTCTACCATAAGAATTCTGCAACAATATCAACAAGGAATGTCATTGAGTAATGGCAGCAATTTGTTTGCTCTCTGAATGAAAATAATAACTTAAACCATTAAAAAGTACAGAAGACAAAGCCTGGAACTTTCTACTCTATAGTACTTTGCACCATATTGGGCTGTCCCTTTACCAAGTGCAATTGGAAGCTGGTCCTCTGGTGTCTTGAAAAAACAAAGGATGTGGAAAAATCACATTTTTCTGAGAAGCTGAAGGAAATATCCTCCACCCGCTGCTCTAAATTTTCACATCCAAAAAAATGTTTAGCCAATACCTCACAACATTATGTGCATATGCAGAGAATTATCCCTGAACAATAAATTGGAGCCTTACCTTCCAAATAATCATTAACATTCCAAGATATGTTAATTGTGCCATATAGCATGTGGCAATATCACTATAATTATGTGTTCTTGCTGATCTCTTCAATAGTCACCTGTGGACACATCAATAAAACAGCCTAAAGCATGTGATATGATCATTAAATAAAGATGAAAGAAGATGCAGATCTCTTGAAAGATCCATCTATCATAATGGTCCAATTTTTAATTACAGGATTAGCCAATTACATTTTTATTTTCAGGTAATTAGTATCATCATTTATATTCCAGTCAGCTTAAAAAAAAATTCTGAAAGCAAAATATCAAGTCCATATGTACATTTATAATTTTTTTCACATACAGCTGGAAATTTGTTTCAGGTCCTTTTACCATTATATCACTATTCCCATCATACGGTTAATTTTCACTTTGCAATTATTTCATTTATTCATTCATTTCCACAATAGTAAATGTAAAAGTTTTGACATCCTCATCCTTACCAGCAGGGCAATTCAATAATAATAATTAAAAGCCATGACTTAGCCCATTCATTCCCAGCAAAGGCTTTTGGATTATCAGCCACACTGGACACTAGCCTTATGATGTTGTATTGGAAATGAGACTGTCATCCATTTCTAGAATGCATCTTTGCCACCAGGGAGTGACGGGGAGAGATGCAGGACTATTTGTCAAAGTTCATTCCAAAGAGCTGATACAGCCAGTTTCCCATGACACATACTGAGACACTCAGCTGCTGATTGAGAACCATCAATTCAGTGGAAATCACCTTCCCATTTGGCCAAAACACACTGCAAATTGGCATACTGTATGGTCCTGGACAATGTGCTTAGGAAAATGCAAAAGCCTTGAGCAGCCATTGCAAAGGACCACAGTCTAAAGCTCTCCCACCATTGCATACTGGCATTCTCCAGCTGTTAAAATATTGCCCAGCCTTTTGACTCTATATTTCACCTTCTTCAATTTCAGTTACTTTGGAATTTCCTTTGTTTTTTAAAGTTACTACCATTTTGAAATCTCAATTCCACTGCATATGTTTAAAAGGATCTTGAAGACCTCAGAAGGGATGCGTAATTGTCATTTAATGATGAAATATTTTGCTTGCTCACAAGATTGATTTATTCATTACTTACTTGTATATTCCCAACTGCATGGTAGCATAAAGGTATTTTGCACAACTTCGGAGGAAATATGTGTGGAAACATTTCTCAAATGTAGGGAAAAGAAGTCACTATTTAGAGACCAAGCCAGAGGAATAGTGTGAATGGTGTGGCATGAAACATTAGGCATTGTAACATCACATTAGCACTGGATGTAGTTTCTTCTGGTCATAATCAAATATGGAGCATCAGAAAAGTTATGAATGCATTAGTTTTAGATATGCTCATTTCACTAGAAATACTAACAAAAGGAAACCTTTCTCTGTTTGTTTATGATGTTGCTACAATTCCCATCAGTCTTGCTCACTCATGAAATGAGGTAGGTTTTCTTTTCCACTCCATTACATATATTCATTATATCTACTTCTGCTTATATGAGCCATGCAATAGATACTGGAACTTTATAGCTGGCAATAGAGATTTTCTTCTTGAATTATGCACAGGATTCTGCATATCTATTCATGGGAAATGGAGCACATATTTTATGTGCAGCTGCTTTTATTTCCCACAATCTGAGTTGCTTATGTTGGCCTAATCACCAATTTAATAGGTTCTATTTATTCACTTTGGAGTATTTCTATCCAGGATAAAAAAAAGGCTCATTGATTCCTTTCATCTTATGGAATGTTTAAAGCTGATAATCAAACAGGGATTTGAGAGAGAGGGATTATTGGGCTAGTATCTAAAACCTGGATCATTGGGTTGGTGTAACATGTTCGAATCTCATCACAGCAGCAGGGAAATCAAAATGAAAGTGTTTAATTAACTTTGGTACAGAGCAATCTATTATCAGTAATGATGACAATGAGACTCAAAACTATTGAAAAAACACTAATGCTCTCCTATCCTTACCCAGACTCATCTGTATCTAACTCCAGACCCACCAATGTGGTTGTCTCTTGACTGACAACTGAAATGGACTGGCTGGCCATTCAATTCAGGAAAACAATTAGGGATGGATAACAAGTGCTGGTCTTACTGGTGACATCCACATCTTGTGCACAAATAAGTAAACAGCAAAACAGATACAGCTGAAAAATACCAGAAATGTTTCAAGTCTATAAAAAAAACACTGCACATAATAATTACAAAAACAGGAACATAAATGAAAGGATTTAATAATTGACATTTAAATTATTATTGAAATATATTGTCATAATTAATTATAATAAATCTTCCTCCAGAGTGGAAATGTCAAATACTAGGGGACATAGATTTAAGGTGGGGGGGGGGAGTTTATAGGAGATGTACAAAGCAATTTTTAAAATATATATGCAGGGTGTGGTAGGTTCCTGGAACATGCTGTCAGGGGAAGTGGTGGAAGCAGATACCACAGCAACACTTAAGAGGCATTTCGACAGATGCATGAACAGGTAGGGAATGGAGCAATATAGACAATTTGCAGGCAATGTGCACGATGTCTGTGCCGACCGTCAACTGGCATCACAGTCAGCACAAATATCATGTGCCAAAGGGCCTGTTCCTGTGCTGGACTGTTCTATGTTCTAAAAACGGTCCCTTCTGAAACTTGAAAGTAAAATTGAAAGTATCCTATCTTGACTTACTGCAGTATATAATAAACAAAATGAGTGATTATGTCAGGAAAATCATTGCATAAATTTTCTTCTTTGGAAAAGTTTTATAATCAAAAGAAAAATTCCAAACAACTTGACAATCAAAAAGTGAGACACTTGCATAGTTTTTTTCCACTATTCTTTGGAAATTAATGAGGCAAGCTCGTGTCTTTGGCTAAGCTATCCCCCAGAGGTCAAGAAACCACATTTCTAAGTCTATCGCAGCCTCATCATAGCCTAAAACACTTTCCTGAGTTTAATCATGGTCAGAGTTCAAGAAATGGTGCAGCCAATTTGCAAACAGCAAACTCCTACAAGCATCAAAGTTACAATGACCAGAGAATTTGTTTTAGTGCATGACTGAGTGTGATTTTGGCCAGTCATTGAACATTTCAGGTTTTCAGCGTCCATTGTATTATACTTGCTGGAATTAACAGTGCAGCTACCAGTAACATCAGAATCTGCAATATAAAAGCAACATACATATTTGCCTATTGTTGTTAATAATCTGAGATCATGATCACCACTTGTGAACTTTAGGTTAAGAAACATCAGGAAAAACCTGTCGGTGTACAGTTTGCCCTGATTGTCAAGAAATTCTCCAAGGATGCTTACAATACACATCAGTCATGCAGCACGAAACAAGCCCTTCAGTCCACTATGTCCATGGCAACCATCAAGGACCTATCGACACCAGTCCCATCTACCAGCACTTGGTTCATGGTCTTCTATGCATTGTTAATTCAAGTGCTTGTCTAGGTACTTCTTGAATGTTGTGCCAGTACGCAACTTGATCATCCACTCAGGCAGTGTCTTCCAGATTCCAATCATCTTCTTTAAGCCTATTACCCCTTAGCATACACCCATGCCCTCTAGTTTTAGATACCTCTTCTATGGGGAAAAGTTTCTTACAATAACTATGCTGCTCATAATTTTGTATGCCTCTATTGCCCCCTCCACCTACTCTGCTCCATCCCAAGCAATATCCTGGTGAATTTTCTCTGCACCATCTCATATGCAGTCATGTCCTTCCTATAGTGTGGCAACCTGAACTGTACACAATACAACAGCTGTTGCCTAATTGATGTTGTATAAAGTTGTACAAGAACTCCATGTTCTTACATTCGATGTCCCAGCTAATGAAAGCATTGTATCCCATCTGCCTTCTTGGCCACTTTATCAACCTGTCACATTGATAAACAATTGCATTTGTACACAAGGCTTCCTCAATACTCCCTAAGACCCCATGAATCATTGTTTATATCCAATGCTTCCTAGTTCTCCCAAAGTGTTTCATCTCACACTTATCAAGATTAAATTCTGCCACTGTTCTGCCTATCTTACCAAATAATCAATATTATTCTGTAACCTATGACTATCTTCCTTACTCCCAACACTGTAAGGTTATTTACCGACCAGAAACTACAGCCATCCATCATCAATTATTGAATATTAATTATTCAAAACTACCTATATTCACAGAAGAAAACAAATAATATATGAAAGCCACTGTCGAGATATAATTAATAAAGACTGTTAATCATAGATTGTCGACTGTCCCACATTTCCATGTCTATATGACTTCTGGCTATGAGAAAACAACAGTTTCTTGTTTATGGTTTGGCACTGATTTGCAAGTGAGAATCTTTATAACACACGCAATGCATTAGCCTTTCAGTGTTGTAATGCCAACCTGTCATGAAAAAGCTCTTAACCTTGAAAGTAAATTTAGACAACCATGAT
Source organism: Rhina ancylostomus (assembly GCA_030265395.1). Lineage (NCBI taxonomy): Eukaryota > Metazoa > Chordata > Chondrichthyes > Rhinopristiformes > Rhinidae > Rhina > Rhina ancylostomus. The sequence continues at coordinate 19,621,143 of JARFYF010000094.1, read as the reverse complement.
CAAGTTTAGCAATGATTTAATATTTAGCTGATAGCTTGTTTTTAAGGAATTCAATTCAGAAAAGGTATCTAAGTAATCTTCCTCATACTTATGTAACATACAATGCTACTGATTCTCCAAAAGAATGACATTACCTGTAGATTTGCTATATCAAGCTTTTTAAATCAATATTGATGGTACACCATTCTATACTGTTATAAATACATATTTACATAGCACAGCAAATAGCAGTAAGATCAACAAACAATTAATGTGTGTTAGTTGTGGTTGAGAAAAAAAATATTGATCAGTATTTTATTAGACTGCCAACACTTCCTCAAATTGTGACAAGGGATCCTAACTATGTACCCAAATATTCAGAAATAGACTGAACAGAGTTTGGTTTAATGCATCATCTGAAGGACAACACCTCCAATTGTGCATCATTAATTTAGTGTTTTAATTAGAATGCCAATCTGGATTATTTGCTCATCTGAGTGGTGGGTACGTGGAACACACTGCCAGCAGAGGTGGTGGAGGCAGATACATTAGGGACATTCAAGAGACTCTTGGATAGGCACATGAATGATAGAAAAATGGAGGCTACGTGGGAGGGAATGGTTAGATAAAACCATTTATCTTTTAAGATAAATCTATCTTTTAAGATAAATTTATCTTTTAAGCAAAATAAAATGTCGGCACAACATCGTGGGCCAAAGGGCCTATACTGTGCTGTAATATCCTACGTTCTAAGAAATTGGGTTTGCACCTATATCATGAGATGATGCAGTGTTAAAATACAAGCTACAGAATTGACTGATCAATAACTGATCATAAATGCAATAACTTTCAGAATAAAGTACCAGGAAATTTACTTCCCAGTATATAACCATTTGTGTGCGGCTGCTGTGTGCAAATTGTCTGCCATGTTTCCTACATTATAACATTGACCACAGTCAAAAGTACTACATTAACTCTGAAGTGCTTTGGGGTGTTCTGAAAAGAATATGAATAGTTCTTTCTAAATGCAAGTCTTTTTTTTGGATCTAACAAAATGTAATATCTGGTCTAGGTCACAAAGCAACAAAGTACTTGATTCAGGACTAAAATGGATGGGCTGGATGATCCTCGATCATAATGTAGTTTGCATTTATTAGAGTCATTACGAGAATTTAAATACCCTCATCCCAAACAAGTAATAAAATCTGGAGGCATTTATTTCGAATAAAGGAATCTTGCAGATTAGCCAAATTTCCCATCAGTAAAAAGTGAGTTAAACCAAACTATGTTCGTGTTATATTCAGCTAAAATCAAGATTTTAACAAAATATTTCCAAGTTATGTGATATGACACCCTCCACACATCATCAATCAGTTCTTATAAAGGATAAAATTTTGCATTTACATAATGCCTTTCACTGCCTCAGGATATCTCAGAGCACTTTACAGTCAAAGAAGGACTTTGTAATTATTGTTTTAATGTAGTAACCTGGCAGCTAATTTGCATAAAACAAACATCCAGAAATATGCAAAAATCAACAATAATTACTTTTTTGTGATAAACATTGGTCAGGCTAGATAGTTAACCTCCCTGTCCTGCTTCGAATCAGTTCATCCCTTTGAAAGAGCAGATGGGACCATCCCATACCAAAGATGTAATCTCCAAAAGTGCCAGCCTAGATGGTTGTGCTCAAGTCTTTGATGTAAGACTTGAACCCACAACCTTCTGACACGAATGCTATCAAATCAACCACTGCTTACATGTATAAATTAACACAGAATTTAGCATAATTCATAACCTAGATCATGATAACATGTTAACTATATCTCAAATGTGAAGCAAAGATTTTTAAAGTAAATATATTATTCTGTACTTTTACACAGTATTTAGTCATCCAATAGAGATTATACAATAAACCTAGAATTATATTTATAAATGAGGAAATGAAAATTTCCAATGTGCAATTCATAATTCCCTTCAGGATAATTAAGTATTTAAGATTCTTAAGACAAGTGAGTTACACAAAATTTAAACCAATGGTATAAAGAGTGATGTGCAAATTTAAAATTGCAATCACATGCCCCTTTACCTCACAGGTTCCAACCAACTCCAGATTCCAGGCTTCACTCACATCATTCTCCAAACTGGAAGTTCCATTCTATGTGATGATCAGTACATTTGTGAACTTCATGACAACAGTCCCAATTCTTTCTTATAGTACAGCAATTTTTTGGGATGCACTGCAATTTTGAAAGATGCTACATAAAGAAAAGAGCCTGGAAGTTGGTCCATACCTTTTTTTGTAATCTTAAGAGTTTTGAGAATCGCATTAACGCTACGAATGTTGCCTAAAGAGCAAGAAAATCAATTGTAAGGATTCTCAACTGACGTGTTTGTTCCACATCACAGATCCTATGCCCGTTTTTGGGAACCATCATCTTTTGCCTTCCCAAAGTTTACTTCCATAATATAATGTGGATTTTTCAACACCATCTCTAGAATTTTTTTTCTGATGACTGGAAATGGACATAGATCTCAAGATGCAGTCTGATGAAGCAACTCCCTAAAAACTCGAAAGGGCAGATTTTTCTCCTTTTTCTGCTAGGCAGCAAACCACCAGTGGCAAATTAACTACATATTAAAAATCTGCCTGAATTTTCTTTCCACTGTCTTGCGAACAACTGCTTTTCACTTCAACAGAATTAGATTTCAGTGGAGCCAGCTGAATTTATTCCTCAGATTTGAGATCAATTAGTGATAAAATGCATCCACTGCAACTGCAGAATGAAATACATATTTAGTGCCAGATACGAATGAAGGACAATAAAATCATATTCATGCTCCAATAGTGTTTAAAATCTGATTACTGAAATTAGTTACTTAGTATTAATGTACAGCACAAAATATTTTTGTAGGGTGTAACAGAAAGATATTCGAATAGTAATAAACTATGTAAGAACACAAGAACTCTTTCAGTCTGATATTGAGAGCAAGAAGCTAGTTATCTTACATTTAAAGGCACATTCCTTTACAAATAGTTTTCTGGGCAATAAAATAGACTTTCAGTTTTTAATAGTACTTTGACAAAATTTTCCAGGATATTTCTGCAGTTAAAAATTTCTTCTGATACATTCTACTACACCTGTAAGAAAACAATTATCTTGAAACTGGTGCTCACCTATATCACTATATCCTCCAGTTTGAATACCAAGAAGTAAGGTCAGTATCTATGTATAAATATCACACTGACACAGAACAGTGTTTCAACCATAATAAAAACATAGTTTGTATCAGGGTGAGACAAAACTACTCAAGAAGCCGAGTTACTTTTTGTGTGAGAAAACTTACATTTATCTAGATCCTTCACAGAGCCAAGTATATTTTAGTACCTTTTTTTTAAACAAAAAAAAATTCATGTCCTTATTGCACCAGAGAGGAATGTTCCTTTAAGATTTTTAATAGCATTGTAAACCTATTTGTATTTTTATTTCATCAACTCTCTTAAAGTAACTCTCTTTAAGACAAATTATAGAACATTATAACTTTAGTATTTAAATTATTTTTTTTCCAAAACTAAAGTTTTTTTTTGCATTGACAGTGGCGGTGTTGTGGCTGATAAAGGCTTCCACATTAGAAATGCTATGTTAACAGTCATCCAATTCACCTAAATCAGCCTCTGGTCTATGAGTTTCAAACGATGCAAGTTAAGAATAGAATCAGCTATGATCCGAGCTGTGGACCTTTGGTAGCCTCCAGATGTCACCATAAGGATGGGTATCTTATATTTGCGGGCTGCCTTAAAAATTGCTTCATCTCTTTTAATAATTCCCTAGACAAAAAAAAGAAATAAGACATATTACTAGGACACACGTTTTTAGTTCCTATCATTATAAATTATTCTTCAAAATTGTTGTCTTCCCAAATGGCAATGCAAAAAGCAATTCCAATTTCTTATATCTATAATCAATATTTCCATCCACACATAATTATGAATCAGATTTTGTTTTAAAGTCACAATGATGTTGAATGTAACGTTGAAATGCCCAAGATTAAATTATTGGATAATAAGTTCTTTATCAAATATAAATTAAATTTGTAGCAGTGATGCACTAATTATTTTTCTAGTTAATTTGAACAGAATTTTGTATACTCATTTATTTACAAATCATAGACAAGCATAATTATTTAATAGTTAAGCGATTTTAAGAACATATGCATCTGAATTAGTGGTAAATGAAGCATTTCTTTTAAAATGCTGCTACTTTCCTACTGGATTATGTACACGACAGTCAATAGCAGTTGTTGCAAATTCCAAGAACAAAAGCTAAATAGAAATGAGGAACTGATTCACTTAATTTATTTTAGCTCAGGGTGGGAAAAAATGTCAAATCGTAGTGAAGTACTGCACAATACAAAAGCAGAAATTACATACATCGCTTGCTCAAGCTAATGAAACTCCAAGAACAGATGTCCATTGAATTGAAAAAATTGCTAAGTATAACAAAGCATTCCATTAGATTTCTACGAGATAGAACACAGGTGAATTTTAATTTGTCTGTATTTAATTGGGCTTGGGTATATTTCAACATATTGCATATTTCAAATTTAGGGCTAACTTATTTTTGAAGCAGTTTCATTTATCTGCATGCAAAGTACAAACATCTGGGTTCCCCTGAATTGATCTCACAAACCTGAGGTGAGACAGCCAGCCCTCCCAGTTGATCACCATCTAAGATGTCAGTGCCCGCATTGTACACAATGATGTCTGGAGTGACTTCACGCAATGCTTTTGCCACATGTGTTTCCACTTTCTCCAGATACTCTGAATCCTCTGTGTCCCATTCCAGCTCAATTTTCCACTTGATAGCTCCTGGTAACAATCAATGAATAAACTATTTTCAGCAATCAACCATTTCACACACCTAACTCAACACAAAATAAATCTTTTAACACCTCAGAAAACAATACAAATCAAAATACACCAAGTTATTTAATACATTATTAACAAGTGTCCTTTATGATACATTATTCAATAGAAAATGCTAAGCATCACAATGACAAACTATTTTTGATTAAAAGGCATTAAACATACAATAATCACGGATGAATTTCAAAAATATTAAATCTGTAAACAGTACTGACATGTGTCAGCAACTATTATATCATAACTTATCTTCAATTAATTACTGTTCAATTATTTTTTTCCTCAAACAGTAAAGTGAAGTATTTGACCACAAACATAAAGAACCCTGATACTACAACTAATTCTAATTATTCATTAGAAACAGGAACATTTAGAAAATTCAGTGGCAACAGAATGAACATAAAGACTAACATGCCTTCATTTGACTTACAAGCTGCAACAAAAATTACTTCAGCATGGTAAAGATGAAGGGAGTTCAAGAAATGATGATTGAAGAGGATCAGAGAACTGCAGAATTGTGTACCAAATTACTGCAAATGGCTGGCTCATTAATTGTCTTTTTTCCTCTGTTTTTCTGTATATCAAAGTAAAGGATCTAGTATACTGTCTCCATACGCAGTACAGATCCTGTAATTTGCATATATTGTACATTTTTATTAATATAATGATTTTCATACAGTTAATATGGTTCCAATGGATTTATTACAAGGTGTCTGCCAGAAAACACCTGACTGTGCAAATATTTGGAACAAAGAAAAATCTATGAAGCAATGAATGTTGAGAAGGTACAGGATGTGAAAAGATCTTTACAAACACAATTACAAATGTCACAAGGAGCCACATTTTTTGCATGCAAAATATACTTATAAATTTAATTTAGGCTATCGACTTTCAACATCAAAGGAAATGGGAAGGTTCAGATGCAAGGTAGAATTAACTCTTTTTTTTGCTTTGTCCCAAAGATGTTCCTCTCCCATAAACCTCAAACATTTGTGCTCAACAAATGTAACTTGTCTTATTTCAATCATGCTCTCTGAATGAAAATGACAATTTCCTAAATATCTGTGCTGATTCATGAACAACATTGTGTCATGGACTTAAGCCAAGTAGGAACTTGATCGACGGTGCCTAAAGTCATTGTGTACAAGTCTGTTACAGTTAACATTTCATCATCCTTGTCTAGATCTAAGTCCAAATACCAGAGTCAAACAAGAGCATGCTATTGTACTGCAACTTTGCACACAAGAACATAAAAACAGGAAAGTAGGTTTAAATATCCCTTAAGCCTGCTTCACCATTCAATAAGATTATAGATTATCAAAACTATGGCCTCAACTCCCATTTCCTAACTGATCCTCATAACTTTTGGTAGCCCTTTAGGCAAATAAATTAACTAACAAAAATTTAACTAACCAGATGAATTCCAAAAGATGGCACAGTTGTACAGCTAGTTGTACAGCTAGTAGAACAGCAGCCTCACAGCTCCAGTGACCTGGGTTCAATCCTGACCTCCAGTGTTACCTGTGTGAAGTTTGCATATTCTCTTTGTGACCACGTGGGTTTCCGCCAGGTCCTTAGGTTTCCTCCCACATCCCAAAGACATGCGACTTGCTAGGTTAATTGCCCACTCACTGTAAATTATCCCTGGTGTATAGGAGTGTGGTAGAATCTGAGGGGACTGGATGGGAACTTGGGGAGAATAAAAAATGGGATTAGTGAAAATGGGTACTTGATGGTTGATGTGGACTCAATGGGCTGAAGTCTGTTTCCATGCTGTACTACTCTACAATTCAAAGATACACCACCTTACAAAGAAATTTTGCCTCATCTCTGCCTGTGGTTGCCCTGTATCCACAACTATACCCCATAGTTCTAGGCTTCCCCATGAAGGAAAACCTATCCTGTCAAGCTCCCTGAGAACTTTGTACACCTTAGTGAGATCACATCTTCATTCTTTTAAACTCCATTGGCTCATTCTACTTATACTTTTCTCACAGCACAAAACCACCACCCCAGGAATCAATATTGTGCCTCTTTGTGCACTGCCTCCAAAGTAAGCCTATCCTTCCTTAAATAAGGGATCTAGAACTGCACAAGATACTCCAGTTGTGGTCTCACAAGGGCCAGTGCAGTGGCATCAAGACTTCCTTACTCTTATACTTGCAATTTTAATTGGTTGCTCTACCAGAATGCTGTAAGTTTGCATTTTTATTTTGGTGTACAAGTCCACTCACATCTCCCTGAAAACCAGCATTTAATAGTGTCACACCATTTAAATAACAGACTGAAATGAGTTGACAATGGGTCCATAAGAGCTGCCAGCTGGTGATAGTCTGCATGGAAGGGTCTTCTAGATATCTGTGCCTGTGCACTGTATTGCGGATGTCAGGAACACATTGAAGGTCAGATGTTCATATTCCCTCTCCCTGAAGACTTACCGAGCCGAGCCTAAGGGACTCCACAAATTATTGAACTCCCTTGTCGGTGATGCCCTTCAGAATTGCAATAGCCAGCATTACCAACCTTCATTTAGAAGTTTAGAAAAGATCTTGCTTTATTTTTCTTTATTTACATGTACATTTATTTTTGATAATTAATAGCAGTTTTATGGTTTAAATTTAATCTTAACATTTTTTTTCTTGTTAATCAGGTACGTTTAGAAGCAGTGAACAAGCCTCTGACAGTATTAACTGTTAGAAAGTCATTAGGATGGTTTGTGGACTATATCCTAGTCCCTACTCCATAGTCTACTTACTGCTCAGAACACTCCATGCATTGCTGAAGGGATCAGTCTGTCAACAGTGCCGAAAGTGTTTACTGGCCTGAATAGGTCAGCAAATATTTAGTGGAGATGGTGGGCTAGTGTGGGTGCCCACTGCAAGGCATCGGCTGAAATCAGTGCAACCTGTTTACTCAGTTTTTCTAATCTTCTTGCCAAAGTAGATAACCTCATACATTTCACATTACACTCCTTCTGTCCTCTTTCTGCCCAACCATTTAGCCTGTCTATATTTCTTTGAATATTGGTTATGCTCTCCTCACAACTTTCATTTCCACTTATCTTTGTATTAAATGCATACTTGAAAACATTACATTTTGTTCCTTCATCTCAGTCATTAATACAGATTGTAAATAGATGAATCCCACAGGACTGACCCTTAATGTGCCTCATTAGTTACAGTTTACCAACCTGAGAATAACCCATTTATCCACTTTCTTTGTCTACCATTTGTTAACCAATCCTCCATCTGTTAATATATGACCCTCATTCCCTTGAGCCCTATCTTGCACAGTACTCTTTTATGTGGTAACTTTTTGTTGGGCCTTCTTAAAAATCCAAATACATTATATACAGTAGCTCTCTGTATCTATTCCACTGGTCACAATCTCAGAGAACTTGAAATTTGCTAAACACAATTTCCCTTTCATAAAACCACATTGACTCTGCCTAATCATGTTATGCTTTTCCAGATGCTCTGTTATCACTTCCTTAATACAATAAAGAATTCCAGCTCACTGGCCTGAATATTGCTGAATAATAGTTGTATCAGATTTAGCTCTGTGTAAAACAAAAGACTGAAACAAAAAGTTGTGGATTCCAGTAACCACATATTCAAGCAATAGTTCAGAGATTGGTACACTATCAGTTTGCAGTTTTTCAAGTAAAATGTTATGCTCTGGTACAGCTAAAGTTGCTGTGCCACTATTCAAATCTCCTGATTCTCTGAACAAGGTTTCCTCAGCCAAAAATCACTAGGAAGAGATTATCTGGTTATTCATCATTCACTGGCCATTCAGAGGAGAAATTAAGATACACTTTTCATACAAACGGTAGTAACAGTGCAGAATTTGCTCTCACAAAGTATGCTGAGAGATGTGGAGCCAAGATAGATGGATGCAAAGGAGTTAGATTGGAGTTAGAGGGCAGATTATCTGCAATATGGCAGATTGAGGTGGTTGTTGAGAGAATAAACAATACCAAGGTGGACTGCAAGAAGTTACGTTAATAAACTTCCAGAGAGAAATATAATTGGCAAGTAAATTTCAACAAAGTGAGATGCGTTAAGCTTTTGGTAAGGAAAATAAGGAAGCTCCAGATAGAACTTAAATTGTGAAGGGGAACAAAGGATTCTCCAGATATAAATTCACACCATTGAAAAGGTGATGATGAAGGCAATAAGACTATTGAGACACAAGGGAGACTGCATGAAGGGTCTTGGCCTGAAACGTCAACTGTTTAGTTCCCTCCATAGATGCTGCCTGACCTGCTGAGTTCCACCAGCATTTTGAGTGTGTTGCAAGAAGACTATTGAACAGTTCCCTTATACGATGAGATGGACTCTGACCTCATGATCTACCTTGTTGTGACCTTGCACGTTATTGCACTGCACTTTCTCTGTATCTGTGACACTTTACTCTGTACCGTTATTGTTTTTACCTGTACTACCTCAATGCACTCTGTACTAACCCAATGTAACTGCACTGTGTAATGAATTGACCT
>JARFYF010000094.1:19504113-19514267 GCA_030265395.1 Rhina ancylostomus | reverse complement strand
TCCACCTCAGCACCATCTATGTGAACAGGAGCATGTACCCTGCCTTCCTTCCTGAAGTCAATGACCAGCTCTTTTGGTGACATTGAGGGAAAGGTTGTTGTCATGGCACCATGTCACAAAGCTCTCTCTCTCCTTCCCATACTCTGACTCATCATTATTTGAGATACAGCCCACTACAGTGGTATCATCTACAAACTTATAGATGGATTTAGAGCAGAATCTAGCCACACAATCTTGAGGCTATAGGGAGTAGAGTAGGGGGCTGAGGACGCATCCTTATGAGGCACCAGTGTTGAGAAAAATAGTGCCAGAGGTGTTGCTGCCTAACCTTACTGATTGCGGTCTGTTGGTTAGAAAGTCAAGAATCCAGTTGCAAAGGGAGGTGTTGAGTCCCAGGTCTTGAGTTTGGAGATGAGTTTGCTTGGAATTATAGTACTGATGCAGATAAAGCAGTCTGTGATTGAGTCCATTATTCTTAGTGTGAATGGGAGAACTTGTGAGTGAACCAGAATTTGCTGTTTGTCCTCCACCTACCGTCACAATAGGTGTTTAGTGAAACTTCTGGTGAGCAAATTGGAAGAATGGATTGTCAACAGCCGAATTTGAATTTCTGGAATAAATTTCTGGATTTCTTCGATCTTGGATGTAAGTCTTTGGCACATTGGCTTCCATTTGGCCTTGTGTGAACATAATGGTTTGGGAAGTGAAAATAAGAGCAGGAAGAAACTTGTATTTTTTTAATAGCACCTTTCATGACCTGTGGCATCCTGAAGTAATTTGCAGTAAATTAACTACTGTTGAAGAGTAACCATACTTGTAAAATTTGAAAATGTATACACTAGTTTGTGTACAGTATGGCTCAGCAAACAGCAACAAGATGAATAATTTGTGTGTCCTTAGTATTGAATGTTCAGAGGTCATCAGCAGAGCTCCCATTCAGTTTAAATAGAGGAACTTGTGTGTCCACCCAAGAGGGTAGAGTTGGTTTAATTTGCCAGTTTAACATCAGAGTTGAAAGATGGCACCGCTGACTGTGCAGCATTTTTTCTGTACTGGAGTGTCGGCTTAGATCTTTGTGATCCATCCCAGGAGTCGAGCTTGAACAAACAATATCATTCATGAGTGGCTGCAGAAAAAGAAATGATAAATGCCAAGCATCCATTTGTTCAATGTAATTTACATTGGGAGATGGAGTAAACAGCAACAGAGGAAAAGAAAAGTTAGGATAGGCTTCACCTTTGACCCATCCCTTGTTATTTATGAATTTGTTATTCACAGTTTCAAGTATTCATGACTACATCAGTGGGACACTGGGAAAAATGTGCTTTCTGAAACTTCAGAAAGTGTTACGGTTTTGCATATCACGTCTCCCATGATTGCTGGTGCAGCAATGTGCTGTGGCACCTCCTGCAAGCCTCTCTCCTTTCCCTTTCTCTCTAAAAGTGCTCATCATCAACTGTTTATTGGTAATTAAATCACATAAGCACCTTTACAAAAGAAAAGACGCTGGAGGAACTGTGTGTGTCAGGCAGCCTCTGTGGATGGAAATTTTCAATCAACTTTTCAGATTGAGCCCCTTCATTTGAATCCTCAGGCTGGCATTTAATCAGCTGAGAAAATGATAGCAATATGATCTATGAAAACTTGATCTATAGAATACCAAATTGACATTCCAAAGTACACACCAAGCTAGAATTCTGGTTGCTAGAAATAATAACATAAAAACAAACTTGCATACAAGTTTGCTTGCCTGGGGTTGCAAAAGAAGCAGAAAAGGAAAACTGATGCAGATTGAAGATCTAAAGTGTTATTTATTTGTGATATTTGAATGTTCACAACATTGATGATTTTACTGTGAAATTTCATTTAGTTGATGTGGAATGGACTGGGAGAAAACTATCTGCTCCACCTCTTACTCATTGACATTCTAGCTGAAGTATATTCTTCTGACAGATGTTGGAAAATATGGAATACCTTTATCAAGGGCAGGATTTGCTCACCAGATAATTTTAGTTGCAAGTCATTGATGCCTCTCGTGCAAAATCTTGTTCAATTTATCCAAATGTCATCATGAGTTTCCACTCGATTGGCATTAATGCAGACACCAAGGAGCCCAATTTATTGTAGCTCCCTGTAAGAAAATGGAATTGTTTTGATGATCTGACCCAGAATTCCATCCTTATAATATAGCTAATCTGCTTAGAATTTACAAGATTTTAAAAGAAAGGGATTTCCTTTTAGAAAACTAGTTTTGTGCATAAAGATCTAATCATCACGATGCAGACTTTGCATCTTAAACAGTAGCATAACTTTTCTTTCCTCCTTTCCTTAATGCAAGGTTCATTTGGGGTGTTTCCTTGACAAGGCAGACTTTCTAGTACCTGCTGTTATGGGCTTTCTGCATTATGCCCTTTGTTTCCCAATCTGCAGTCATTAAGGTCAATTGTGGTAAGTTGCATATCACACTCATTTCTATCACAACTCTGAGGAGACCAGCAATGGAGCTTTCATGCTGCTGGCCAGTAGAACTCTATAGATGGTGGGGTGGGGATAAACTAATGAAGAATTTAGACCCAAGGAACTGACTTTTTTTTTGTATAAATTGCGAGTTCTCATTAATATTGAGCAGTCCAACTGGTTAAAATGCGCCACTTCATTCCAGTGCTGTGTGGCAGTGAAGGAGAGGTGGGTCTTCAAGTTTGGAGGAGGATTAAGTGGCAAATCCTGGTTGATTTTGTAATGGGAGTGACATGAAAGATTAAAAAAATACCCTTGAATTGGGTGGGTGGAAGGGGTAGCAAAATGCCACCGAATCAAGGAAGAGAGGCTGAAAGTAGCCAAGGCAATTAAAAGAGAACAAGTGACAATAATTGTATCCTTTCCATATTGAAGCATTTTCATGTAGATAGAGGCTGTTACAGAGGGTTACGGAAGACCTGGCTTGTGGAAGTCCAACTTTACACAAATTCTCCCATAGGTCTTTAAAAAATTTTTTGAGGTAGGAAAGTGAGATATGGAAATGCAGACATCTTCAGGAGTTATGGAATATGGGCAGCAGCTAGTTATTTCAAAAGAAAGCTGGTCTGTTTGCATGAAACCTTCCTGCAATAATCAAGTAGACACCAGAACGCAGGCTGTCAGTTCACAATGGGAGGCCCTTAAAGGATTTACTTTGGAAACTTACAAGGAAGTCTCTTCAATTCACACATGTAAAATACTTTATCAACCAACATAATATACATTAATATCTTCAGGCTATCAAAACTGCCATTGGATGTGGGACATCCTGATTCTGTACATGGGAAGACAATAAATAAAAGATCATGTTAATCAAACCTCACTGAAATTGTTCATTTCTGACTATGTATGGACAGTTCTTGTGAATTTGTGTAACCCAGGGACTACTGTAGCAGTCTTTGAGGAAATTGTAACCAATTAATGTAGAACTATACCTGTTGCTTTCAATTTCCTGCTGTTTGTAAAAATGTTACTTTTGCTTTAATATTTGATTTTTTTTGCAATGTTGGCAACAACTCAGTACATCTTTGTAGATGTGCAGTACAATTTGTCTAATTAAGAGTTACCAAGGCTGTGGGTCCCAATATCCCCATTAGTTGTGACGCAACCATGAATGATCTACTTGTGTTATGCAGTTAGTAAAATAAATTGGCTCATTGAATGTTTGGTTTGAAAGACACAAATGTCATGTTGAAAATACAACTGGTGCAAAATCCATATTAAGACCCCAGTTTTATCCAGCTTCAAGGATCACTGCACAAGTTGAAATTACAGTAGTATTTTTGGTGGGATCTCCTATTGTGCTTTCACTCCTTTAAGGACCTGTTTATTTTTTTCCAGGGTGTCATGAAATGGACATTGGTAATAGTTTAAAACCTAATAGTAACCAGTTAAGCTGCAATTGCTAATTAACCTGTGGTGCAGATACTGAGTTTCTTTTCCCCTCTCTTACAGGAAACACATTTAGCACATTGGCAGGAATCGTATTTGAATGGAGTATAGTGAAGGATACTGAATTTGCCAGATATTCAGATTCCCATAATGCCTTAAGGTAGGTTGTCTGGACTCTTCAAATGCAACTTTTTTCCACTTTTAGTGATTATCATTTGCAATAAAAATAAGTTTATCCTTTTATTTTTAGGTCTTAAAAATATAACACTTCACTTCAAAGCAGCTGGTTCAGCTAATAGTTATAACATATTCAGCAGGTTCTGTAGAAGCTGCGCAGTGCTTTAATCAATTCTCAAGAAAGATGAGGCTAGATCATTGAGAGTATTTAATGAGGAAGTAATTAATTTTTTTTTAAAGATGAAGGAATTGAGAACTATGGGGAACTGGCACAAAAGAGACGTGACCTGAGGAAGATCAACCATGATCATATAGTCAGGCAGGCTTGAGGGGCCAAATGGTTTACTCCTACTCCTATTTTGTTCTCTTCATTCTGATATTGGTGTTAACCAATGTGGAGTAACTGAACCAATATTTGGTTCTTGGAAATTTTGGAATCTGTATCTTGTAATCTTTCACCCGTTAGCCAGGTTGGTCATAAATCAATAGGCATGTGGAATCAAGGTATTGATAGAATGTATCAAAATATAATTCTATCCATTTTGTTTCTTGGTTGGAGATATTGTTTTCTTCCAGCAGAATTTAACTCTGAGGGTCTAGATATATCAATTCTGAATTGTGTGATAATGTAGTTCTGAGTTCTCCACTATCAGTTGTCACAAAAGATGTTTTCCATTTGATTTACCATGTCTTCTCTCATGCAAATGCATTCAGTGAGCTCAAGGAAGGGTGAAATAACTTGGATTGCAGCTTCTCATTGAGATTATTCTGCTAAAATGGGTTTGCTTTTTAAAAATCCAATGCAAAGGATCCAGTCAGACCATTTCTCCTTGACCAATTATACAAGCATGATATCATTTATCAATTGTGAGTGGCTTCTAAGTTTCCTCTCATACAGCTGGAGGCAGGAAAGTGCCACGACTTTGCAAAATCCTTCCAATATCCACAAATAGTTCACGTGATTATTTAAAGAACATTCAAGCACTTACATCTGAGTGCAGATATCATCAGGACAAGATCATTTTTGCATGGGGGGGGTGGGGTGGGGAGCAAGCCTCAACTTCTAACCTGAAAAGTAACTGAAACAAAACCAGAAGATGGGGGATGCACTCAGTGGGTCAGGCAACATCGGTGGAAAGAGAAACTGAGTTGATGAGTCAAACACTTCATCAAAACTGGGAAAGAGGAAAAAACAAATTAGCTTTGAGTTGCAGAGGGGCTTGGTGAGGAATGGATAGGACAAAGGGAATGTCTTTGGGGGCTTGGCCAGATTTGCCATGGTGCTAAGCTGTTGCTGAAGTCATTTGGAGACTTCCAGATTTTCCCATGTTATAGTCCACTTGCCAGATATTTGCCACTCATTCAACCTACCTATATCCATTGGCAGCCTCTTCTTTTTTGTTACTGCTTGCTTTCCTACCAATCTTCATGTCATCAGCAAATGTAGCAACCATACGTTCATCCAATATACCGTAAAAGTTTTGTGATATCTTGTGAACCAGAAAAAGACCCAGTTATGCCTCTTGTGTTTTCTGTTGGCCAGCCATTTTTCTACCATGCCAAAATGTCATTATCTAACCATTCTAGGATTCAGTTTTTTCTTGTCCATATCACAGATTTCATTTGAATCTTCCTATTTACTCTCCTCCTCAGATGCCTTTATCAGGTGCACAGCCCGTTGTGTCATGCAATCTCTCCTGGCTCCCTATCATAGATCTTCTATTTGTTCTCTCCACTCGCCTCTGCCTTTCTCTGCAAATTGAATCTTGTTTAATTTCTAATTTTTCCCAATTCTGATGAATGGTTATGGACCTGAAATATTAACCCAGGTCCTTCCCACCAATACTGCCTTACCTGCTAAGTGTTTGCAACATTTTGTTTTATTTTGTTTTGAGTTTTAGTAGCTGCAGTTGCTGGATTTTCATATGGAGTAAATGGCCCAGCTCGCTTCAAAGACGATCCTATCTATCTGTCAATCACACATCTAAAGCTTGGTGTGTGAAGCTGGCAGCAAAAGCTGTTCCCAATTTAAAATGGGTGAACTTGCAGAAAAACTGCTATACAGGATCTTCCTGCCATGCACTTTTTTTTTGTTTTGTTGTTGTTGCTCAGTGCACCTGAGATGCTTGTGAATTACAGTCCACAACCTGGGCATCAAGCTGGTGCTGTCTGTAGTTTATTTTGATATTTATTTTCCTTGCTTTAGTGAATCAGTCCTCAAATTTGTTTTTCTTAAATAGTTTTGAGAGTAGGAATCAAGGACTTGAATCTGTTTCTGACTGCAAGCATATTGGCCATTTACATTCAAATTAGTGTTGACAGGTACAGCTGGGGTATATTTTTGCCAATTTGATTTTAAGAAATGTTTACTTATTCCTCTGTACATGGTATGTAATAGTGCTGACTCCTATGTATTATGCACAACTTCATTTCTTGTAGGTGAGTGGCCAGTAGTCATTTTCTTTTTAATATTTGCATTTTAACTAATATTGTGCAACATTGCCATGATGTTTCAGATGATTACATGTTTATTACTCAAGTAGTTTGTGAAATGTTGTAGTTCCTGAATAAGATCAGATGCTTTCTCTTTTGGCTGATGCAGATGTTCATACACAATAAATCCATTACTTGGGACATTAGAATGGAGCATTCTGTTTGTTGTCTTTTCATAAATGGCACAGAGGTGTCTAATAAATAACATTTTCTTAGGTGTTTAGTTATGTAAACTGAGTCGGCTGATTTTTGAAAATTTCTTGATACTTTAGTTCTTTCGAGATGACTTGAGTAATTACCTCACTCTTTTTATTGCAGGATTGTTAAGTTTTCTGAATCTACCTACACTCCACCAATGTACATATCAGAGATGGAGAAACATGGCAAACAAGGGGATACAGTTTTGGTGTCAGGAATGAAGACAGGAAATTCAAAACTGAAAGGGAAAATACAAGAAGCAATTTACAAAGTAATTTAATATTGGCACATTTCTAACAGTCTCTTTTGAAATGCTGTGATTAATTCATGAGACTTATTTTCTATGCTGTTTCTTCTTGCAAATAGGATCAAAATGCATTTTTTACTTGTTTTGTTTTTTTTTAAATGGAGGTCTCCTTCAAAATGCCTCGTGGAGCAGTGATACAATGAATGATGGCAGTGAATTTGAGAGCTGTATCCACTTTTTTCCCCCCCACACATTTTGTAGAACATTTGTGCTTTTGTGCATTTATGTGTGATTAGAGTATGTGTACGTATGTGTCCATGGAGCCTGGTCTCTGGTCATCCTCGACTTCCTTGCTATTGGATCATGGCCTCACTCTGTCAATTCTAGTGCACAAATCAAGTGTTCACCAGCCATCCCTTAAAGAATCTGTGCACAGGCATCTTCTACTCAATGAAAGTCTTATCTTGGAATGACAGATCCTTCATAGGGTAGCTAGGATAGTAAAGAGCATGCATAGCATGCTTGCCTTCATTGGTCGGGGTGCTGGAGTGATCATGACCTTCAAAGGTGCTCTGGGCAAGAAAGTAAGGAGAGCTAACTTAGTGGGGTTGTTCTCCTGACAATGGTTAGATCATGATCATGACCCCATGGCTATGCACCACCAATCCAGGAACTGACATCTGTTAAGACTGTCATCATCTGGATGAGCAATCTTAAAAATGTTCAAATTATCTACTGGACCAGTCTCTACCTTCACCAATGTCTGCTCAGTCACATTCACCAACCACTTCTCTAAAGGGTGATGGCCATGGAAACTCTGTTGCTGGAAAACTTATTTTGGAGGACTTAGGGGTGGTGGGGGGGGACGAATTCAATCAAGGGAATTGTGCCCAAACTGACTATTCCCAATTAGCAAGAGCTCCTGTGTGTCCATAATGTGACATGGTCCCTTTTGAAGTTCACAATAAATAGCACTTGTGAAGAGGCTGGTTTCTCTACCAGAATGCATACAGACTGGCTTTTCTGAATGACCAAAGGATTTGGGAATTAACAAATAAATGCAAGATGTTCTTGAATTGGAAGCAGTTGGGGGGGGGGGGGAAGAAGGGAAGTACAGATGAGATCTTTGAGCATCAGAAATCTGGGGTTCAACAAAAAAAAATCATGACCGAGATAAGATACTGTTGATGGAAAGTACAGGAGATCCAGCAACTAGCTAATGACCATACCTTGGACAGTGCTGAAGAATCTTTGCAAGGTCCATTTACCTATTCAGCTAAGGTAAAAAACAATTGAGGCTAGATTATTACAACAAGTAGCCACTGGTCGGAACAATAGTTCAAATGGTGACAAAAGTGTCATGCTTTTTTTTGATCCCTTCAATTACTTCCTCAACTGCCCTTAATGTGAGTGTCTTTGTCAGCACTTTGTAGTCTATCTGCAACAACCTCAGTGCTACCCTAGCCCAGAAAGAGATTGATGAGGCCAGCCAGTGGCTTAATCTCTCCAGAGGCCTTATTGCTTTTGAGCTGGAATTTCATGGTGGCAAAGTACTTTTAGCCTAAATTCATGACTTTTTATCTCTTATTTGGGAAGAGATTGGATAGGCTGGGACTGTTTTCCCTTGAATGAAGGTGGCTGAAGTATATACAAAATAATGAGGGGCATAGATAAGGTGGATGGTCATGGCCTTTTCCCCCAGAATAGGGGAGTCTAAAACTAGGTGAAGTGAGAGGTACAGGTTTAAGGTGAGAGTGGAGAGATTGAAAGGGGACCTGAGAGGCAATCTTTTCATACAGTAAGTGATGGCTCGATGGAATGAGGTTCCACTAAAAGTGATGGAGATGGATACAATCACACACACTTTTAAAAGACACTTGGACAGGTATATGGATAAGAAAGGTTTAGAGGGATGTGGGTGAAGTGAAGACAAATTGGTCTAGCTCAGGAAGGCACCTTGCATGCTGTAGGACTCTGAGAACATGCCCAGGGAACTCTGCTGTAATCTAAATATCGTCAAGAAAGGGGACCTATCTAATTGCTGTAGTTACTGTGGGTTCTCCTTGCTGTCTACCACAAGGAAAGTCATTGTGAGGATCCTCCACTGCTTATTGGTCATAAGAGCTCCTTTCCACTCCCTGCCCAGCCCTCCATCAAGGAGCACAATGTGCAAGATGTTCACTGCGTGCCAAATCCAGAAAAGAGCATCAACCACTGTAAATGTCCTCCCCTGACCTCCCAATAGCCAGGAGGATTCTGACATTTTGTTACCTCAAAATTCATCTCCATCCTCAGTCTCTTTCTTGATAATAAAACTAGATTCCTCACCAATAAAGATACCAATCCAAGTGTAGACTGAGATCTAGCAAATTCTTCATTGCATCAACCCTCTTAATCTTTTCACTATAACACATAACCTCACTTCCAGAAAGCTCCCTTGTTGAAGTGCGGCTAATCTACAGGACAAGCTGGAAACTCTTAAATCTTCAGCTCTATCCTTAACCAAGATCACACCAATTTCAGTCCTTAAATCATTGTGCAGATAGAACTTGCATATGTGCACTTTTGCTCTTGAACACCAGATCATCACTGATTCCATTACTGAAGCGTATTAGAAGATGAGCCTTGCACTAAACATCAAGAAGGCCAAGGTCCTATACCTGCCACACAGCACTGCATCCCAACTGACAGGATCCATGATGAGACCCTGATGAACAGGGATCACTGACCATATTCTTGGGAGCCACCTCTTAGTAAAGCATATCATCAAAACCTGTTGATGCTGGCACATTGGAGACATAATCTTCAGTCATTTGTGGAAAAGCATTTGTAGACCTCATTTCCAATGCCAAAGTCTTAGCCCATTGAGCAGCAGCTCTCCTCAATGTATTTGAGATGTCCTTACCTCTCAGGCACCTCAAACCAATGGAGTGGTCTTGCAATATCTACCAAATCCATTGGCATGGCAGGCAAACCAAAATCGACATTCTCTCCCAGGCCAATCTCCCCATCACTGATGCTCTATTGGACGTAACCAGCTTTAATGATGATCCACATCATCTGCGTGCCTGATGCCAAATTCCTGAATTATTGCACTACTGGGCTCAGCAATATCAATAAGTTTCTGGAT
>JARFYF010000094.1:19479551-19493672 GCA_030265395.1 Rhina ancylostomus | reverse complement strand
CCTCTGGCATTTAAATTCTCAAATGATCACAGGATTACCCATCAAACCTAAGCCCAGAAATGAATTCTCTTTAACAAGGCTACTTGTGCTATGAGTTACAAGGTTGAACTTTCATGGCACATTAAGTGGGCAATTAATGTTTAAATGCAGAAACCTCATGAAATACATAAGGAGGCAAAGGACAAGATGTCATTTTCACAAAGCTAATTACAAATTAGAAATCATCCAGCAACTTGTGATTTTCCACTCATGGGATAATTCTCCCTTGGCACAAGTTATGGCTGATTTATGGAATAACTGTATGTGTCATTCACAATCTTAGTGTTTCAGGAAATTTTAGGTCAAGGTCATGCCATCTATACACTAAATAAAGCTTTAAAAACTAATGACTGCTTATTTAATTTTTTTTAAACCCAACAATGGAAAAATGGAATTAAGTAAAGAATTGAAAGTCACATTGTCAATTTTGAAGTCAGTTGCCTTGTTGGAAACTATGAAAGTGGCAATTTTCAAAGAGAAATTTTTAAACTTCAATACCTCCCCTCCCCCCCCCCACTCAAACCTCAGGAGAAAGTTGAACCTTCCCTTTAAAATGGCTTGTGACTTAGCAATCTGAAGGCCATGTCTTATCATGATCATGTTTATGCATTAGCATTTGCCATTCTGTTTGGTCCATTTGTTGATTAATTTTACATTCCTTGTAGGGGTTGTAGCTAGTTATATTTTTGCCAGATTTTGGTTTTATAAATTGAGACCATGAAATACAAATTAGATTTTGGTTGCTAGTGCTACAATGATTCCAAAAATAACAACTGTCCGTTGTTTTTCCCAAGTACTTCATTCCAAAGTATCAGGAGGAGAATACAATGAATGACTGGTACTTAGACCCCACTAAACACTGGCAAAAGGCTAATTTCTGCCTCTTCCTGTTATAATTGTGCATATCCTATGCACTGTATACAAGTTGAATGTGCATTGTTGAATGTCTGTAGCTAATATTTTGTGCTAAACCATTTCTTTGTGACAACATAGGATATCAGAATTAACTCTGAAATTCCAAAGGAGTATTTTGAAATATTGGAGAGCTCTCTAAATGGATCATATCATCGTGTGAGGGCATTGAAGAAGGGCCAAACAATCATTGATGCATCGCTAAATAAAGTGGTATCTCGGGTGAGGTTGCATTTTGTGTCCTGCCATAAGTATTAATATATTGAATTTAATAGACAAAGCATAGCCCTTTTCTATAGATGAAGCAGTTATACCCTACAGTTTCTGACCCATTAGGACCACAGTGTTACATAAATAAAGAGCTTCTTTATAAATTAAATGATTGACATGCGTTAGGTTTTGAAGTATTTCAATTGAGGTTCTTTGCATATTTCACATATTCATATAAAGTGCTCTTAGCTAGTTTTCAAAATTGATGAGAATTCTGTTTGCAGTTCTTGTTATGGAAAGAAATAAAATCCAGTTACCTGAGTAGTGTTTAATACTGTAATAACTTTACAATTAGTGCTTAAACCATTATCCAATTCAGAATTTAAATTTTGATCAATCACACAAAGGAGTACATGTGGATGTGACTGAATACAGGATCAATTTTCAAGCAACTAAATATTTAATAAACAATGATAAACTTTGAACTACTGATTTAATGCTGTGTTGGTCACTGTCAGAACAATTCTGAGGAATTTAGATACTCTGCTTAAATTTGGAATATGATATGGTATAAAATGTAGCATTACTAACACTTTCTGTTATGAACTTAATCCAATATAGTTTAAGCCTTTTTATAGGGCTTTAACAATTTATCCAATGTCACTCTATCAATCATGGCACAATTGCTATTTTTACTTCGAGTTACATAATTGTGGGTTGAATCCCCACTTCAGGATTATGAACACATCAGTGCAGCATTTAATTATGCTTGTGGCAACATTTGAATGAAATGATTAAACCTTCTACTTATTCCAGTGGAAGTAAAACAAAAATACCATTCAGTCAGCAGAGGCATGTTCAATGTGCACTGGACAATCTTTGTTCCTGAACCAACATTTGGAAAAGAAACAGTGGGCTGACTCAAGCAGGCTTTGTATTTGGAAATGCCAGCATTCATCCAGTCCCAGATAAGTAAATGCCAGACTTGCAGAACTCATAATAGGTCCAGTGCAAGTTAACTAACACATCTGTTTTTCCAGTGCATCTCTGGATTCCCTTGTGCTGCCCCAGATTTGGGTGGGAACAGAATCCATCCACATTCATTTGCATACAGATGTCTGGTGGTGTAGAAAATTTTTTTGGCTTTTCTTTGCATTCTTAAATTTAAAAAGTAATATTTATTAATTGAACTAATTTTAAATAACTTTTAACTACTGAGGCTTCCACATGTTACCTGGGAAGAAATTTTTTTAAAAATTCTCATCCCTGGACACTTATAAAATAATTCATAAAATCTTGAAAATTACTGCAAATTTAATTTAATTTAATACATTTTTCTCTACCCCCACATCCAGCCCAGATAAGTGTGGATGGATGAGCAAGAAATGCAGCAAATCCAGGTGACAGGCAGAATCCAACTCAATTGGGTCTGTGATATCCTTTTATTAGCTCTTTCTGGGACTAGGTGCATCTGATTGTCGTATTTAAAAAGAGTTATGAAACTCATGCAAAATGTTAATTTTAACAAATCTTTTTATATATATCTATATAAAACTATAAAAATATGAAGGGATAAGAATTTTTTCTTCTGTCACTGAATATGGAATATATATCTTAGTTTTTGTAATTCCAAGAATCTTAAAATAACAACATGCAAATTTATAATTACTACTGTGGCTCTTTGAAGCAGGAGCAGACTTTTGCCAATTTGAATAGAGTGCATAGCCACAAATGCTGTTTAAATGGATGTGACCAAATTGCAGCATTGACATGAGGCTCTGGGTGTCTTTAAGCTGATGTTAAACTTTTTAAGCCTGTGCTCTTCCAATTGCATTCATCATGGCTATTTCAGTACTGTTCACAGTTTTATTAATACCATTCAATATCTTGTTAATTTTGACTTTCAGAATGGAATTGTGCACTCCATGGCTTCCCCAGTGCGAAACCAACAAGAAGTCGAAATTTATAATCCAATCATTCTTACGCCAAATATTTTGACATTTCCTTGGCAGCAGGTGGCTGGAGCTTACCAATATGTAATAAAGGTGCACATTTTGTGAATACAATATACTTTACCTATACATTATATTTCAATTTTTAATTGCATTCAGTAGAAATCATTAATTGAGTCCAGTTTGCTTCTTTCAAAAATTGACAGAGAAATAACTCTCTTGATCGTTATCTTTATAATCATGTAACTTTATCTCCATTTCAAGTTTTCTCTTATCTTCTAATAATAATATTTATATTTAAATTTAAGCTCAGTTGAATGGCTCAGATTTAATTAAGTATTAATGTGAAAATTGGTATGTCATTGTAAAGAATAAGGATGTAAAATTTTCTCATTGGTTTTCACCTAATAAATAGAGCCTACCTCCTGAACCTTGATTGGTATTGCCTGCTTTTTTGTTACTGGCCCAGTAAGAAATGACAAAAACTATTCTTGTACACAACTCTTGTAGTTGGCAGCTATTTACTGCTGCAAAAGAATGTATACATGTGATTTTTTTTGGACTTTGTAATAGTCTTGAGTGGCTAAGCACTTGAGTTGCTCGTTAGGGATGACTGCCAAGCAGTTCAATGCCTCTGAATGTTGAGAGGTGATCAAGCACAGTTGTCACTGAGATGGTCATTGTCTGGGACTTGTGGAGCCATGTACAATTTGTCAACTGCTGGATGTTATCTTGGCCTTGCAGCATGTAGATATGGATGGCATCATTAACAATGAAATGTGAATAGTTTAAAGATTGCAGTGCACAGCCCCTTTTCTGGCTTTGGAATGGAAGGAAGGTCATTTGGTAAAGCAACTGAAGATGATCAAATTTAAGAAATAAAAGCATGAGTGGCATCTTCAGCCCCTTGTGCCTGCCTTGCCATTCAGTAAGATATTGACTGATCTTTACCCCAACATCACTTTCCTGGACTTACTCTATATCCCTAATTCCTTTAAATATCTAAGAGGACACTGATCTGAGGAATTTCTGTAGAAATGCTTAGCTTCCAATTCACAAAACAAATGTTTACTTTACACCATTTCTGACTAAGGCACTAGGCCTGTTTTGACTTCATTTTTACCTGTGCTTGTGTCTCTGTAGGTTAAATACAACCTTTATGTAATGCTTCAGGAATTTAGTTCCTTTTTAGAGTAGGCTATAACAAGTTAGAATATTTTGTTCTGCCTAGTCCATTTGCAGTATAACATCCTAATAATTCTGTTAAGATATTCAGTATGTGATACCAAATGTACTTTTCAAAAATAAAAGCAAAAAACATTGCAGATGCTGGAAATCTGGAATTGAAAACACATAAAATGCTGGGGATTCTCAGGAGGTCAGGCAGCATCTGTAGAGAGAGGGCAACGTGTAACATTGATTAAAAATTTATTTTAAAAAGGCATTTGTTGGAAATATAAAATAAAAACAGAAAATGTGGGAAATACTTGGCAGTGCAGGATGCAACTGTGGGAAAAGAAATAAAGTCATAAGTTTCAGGTCAAAGACAATTCGTCATATTGACTGCTTGCTTTGCCACAGATACTGCCTGAGTGAGTGTTTTGAGCATTTATAATCGCATTGAAATGAGATTCTGCTCAATATGATTGAAGGTATGATATATTTCAGTGACAGATGAATTGCATTTTTATTTATTTTATACTCTTTATTTGTTGTATAGGCAGAAGGTGGGAGTGGAAATTTTATTTGGTCATCATCCAATCAAGCTGTGGCAACAGTGACAGTTAAAGGAATTATGACAACGGGAAGTGATACAGGGCTAAGTGTAATAAAAGCACATGATGTTCAGAATCCATTACACTACGGACAAATGATGGTAATTTTCTCAATTTTTACCCTTGCATTTCATTACTATTTACAGAACATTTATCTATAAAAGAAATATGAAATGTATCTAGTGCTGAAATGAAGTGTTTAGAATATATGGAATGATAAAAGTAAACAAAGGCCTGGATTCTACAGTTTAAGAAAAATAATCCTGATGCTGAGAGTACCATTAAGTGTAACTTGTTCAGTGACTTCTGGTAACAGTATGTACAATTAAAAATGAAAAGCAATACATTGCTCTCCAGTTTGATATTTTTTTGTCCAGTAGTTGGAATCTTGCCAAATGGCTTGGGATTGAAGCGCATGGAAAGGTGTGAAGTTGTGATACTTAAGTGATAGACAACAGCTAAACTTACCAGAAAAACTGCCCATTGTATATGCTAATCTGTGCATTTTTAATTATGCATTAAGCCTTTATTGCAGCCAAACAAACCCCTCTGGCACCAAATATTAATCTTTGCGGTCGTGGAGTTTTATTTATTCTATATTTTAATAATGAACAATTAAAAACTTTAAATGCCCCTTTTCTCCCTTGTCCCTTATAAACCCATCTTTGTTTTCTCCCTTTTTCATTTTGCTTTGTAAACATGTTTTGGCAACAAATTAACTGTTCCAATGCTTCATCATTAAGACTCTTTGTATCAGTAAGGATTCTTCAATTTGACTGATTTTGCCCTAGTCATGCAAGTTCTAGAATACCAGTGGTTGGTGCTCTAGTGTTTTGGCTCTCTTCGTAGAATTTCTATGGGCCAGTGTCAGTGGAATGAATCTCCTTTCATATGCTGTTGACATAAATATTAATTCTTAAGAACATACTCATTTTCCAAAAGGGTTATTATTGTGCCCACTTGTAGAATAGTTTGTGCATATTTAAATTAAGTAGTTTATGGCCCAAGAAGATGCTGTGTTGTTCTGTGCATATCCAAGTCTTTGGAAAACCCTTTACAGGAAAGACAAAAGCTGCAGCTTTTATATTAGCAGTAAATATTACTGCATTATAAAAACTTTTTTGAGGGGATTAAAGACAACTTCTAGTGCTCTTTCAGCATCTGTAAAATTCATTAGAGCTAGCCTTTAGTGCATGTAACTTTTCAATGCATTTTCCACTGGTATCCTGGAAGAATTTTAGTAAACAATGAAGTATTTGATATACTTTTTAGTCCAATTGATCAGTTTTGTAATTAAAAGTGTTTATTCCACTTTCAAAATTTACTTTTTGATTTAAGTAGAAAACAATAAGAGTCTGGTATGGTGTAATGACACATGGTCGAGCATGGGGAAATCTGTTTTATCACACTGAATCCATTGACTTGGACCTTAGAATGTTTACTTCATAATATTTTTTCGAGATTCTTAGTTGGTTGAAAATGTCACTAAAAATATATGTAACTGATAACACAATTGGGGCTAACCATTGTATTCTGCAAAACTATGACAGCTGATCAGAATGTTTTCAACCAGAGATATAATATCCACATCATAGTTGTCAGTTTGGTTCAGAAATTGGTACTGTCTCCTGAGTAGAAAGGAAATAGGTCCAAATCCCACTGCAAACTTGAGCACAAAACTTTGCTAATATTTAATTGTATTGTGAAGGAGTGCTACATTGGTGGTGCCAATATAGGATGAAACTTTTAAAATACTTGTGTCCCCTTGCTTGTAGATGTACAAAATTCTGAGATGTTATTTGCACATGATCAGAGAGTTTCTGCCAGTTACCTAGCTAGTCATTTTAAAATAAGTAATCCTACAGTGTAAAGCTAAGTGTTGGTATGGCAAGTATCATGATTTAGCTGTTAACTGTAATGTCTTGATTTGTCATAAAATTATAACTCTTTTTACTTCCAGGTATATGTAATCGAGCCAATCCAAATGGAGTTTGCACCTTGCCAGGTGGAAGCTAGAGTTGGGCAACAATTGGATTTGCCCCTCAAAATTTATGGTCTTATGAATGTGGAAACACAGGAAAAAGTTATGCTAACTGACTGCTCCCATTTTGACCTTGTGACAGAGATTGAAAATCACGGTGTTTTCAAAAATATAGAAGGTAATGAAAGAAAGCATTTTTTAAATTAATAGTAGTAAAAGAGTAATATTATTTTGCAGCATTTTTTGCAGCTAAGTGTGCATTTTCAAATGAGAATAAATCTAAATTTTGAAACAACAAGCCATTTCCAAAATTTCTGAATTGAAAATTGGAGTTTGTCTCCCATGTTCACTGTTCCCACTGCAACATTTTTTGCATTGCATGGTTTTCATTTATTCATAATGTATCTTGTGTTTATATTTCAAAGTTTATAATAAAACCAAATGGGGAGTAAATAATTCATGTCTGATGTGAATCTGCACTACTTGTCCAAATGTAAGAAATGGCATTTTTCTGTAAATGGAGGAATATGTATTTACAGTGAAATTCTGCAACATGGTTAACCATGCTGCTCCTGCAAATGCAGGAAAGAATTGAGAGTTCAAACTTTTCATTAAAATCAATTATTCTATATTGAATTGACATGTAAACATGTGAAACAGATGAGCAGGAAACGACTAGATGATCCTTCAGATATGTGCCTCACATAATGAGTGGCAGTTCATGAATGAGCTTCCTGACCCATTCCCTGCAGTTAGGTACAGTACTTCTCTAAGTTATACAGAGGGGTTGCATTCCTAGAAAACTTCATATTATGATTTGCTGTAATGAGAACCCTTGACAAAAATTGACAATTTACATTGTTTATATTTGGTCTTTTTTCTCACATAACTTCCATAAGAGCGAATTTTTATTCTGTGTCTCAGAACTTTTGGTAGTGATTTCTGAATTCCATAAGGGTGAATTTCCACTACCAGAACTGCCGCAATGCGGGGGTACATTGAAAAGTCAGAAGAATGAATAAAAAACCATGGCCTATATGGGGGCCGGAGGAGATGAACTCTGGAAAGTTCCTCTCTGGTTCCCTCAGGCAATCAAAATGAGTACAATAGATCTATGTAAACCAAGGATTATCCATAAAGACTTTCCCATATAATGCATTTTTTTCCCAATTCAATGACCAACAGGATTCCTTCTGAGATTTTTAAAAAAATGAGCATGCATCACATCAGCCACTACCCTGGGAAAAGAACAACATAATATCCATTCTGTTTCTACCCTTAAGTGTGTTAAAGTTTGTATCACCTAGACCTTGGCAAATTATTAAACTGGAAACTAAGATCATTCCGGTATCAGCACTTCAATTATTTTATAAATTTCTATCGGGTCACCTCCAAGTCTAAGCTACACTAAATTGAATGAACCCATGTGTATAGAGTTCTGAGTAGCTGAAGTTCATTAAGCTGAGAAACGATGTTATGGATCTCCTTTGGACTATTTCCAAGACTGCTACAATCATCCACTATTGTTGGGTGAAGCAGGAAGGTTTTTGTAACTGCAGTGTTGTTCTATGAATTAAATGTAATGCATTGCTTCTCTTGATGGAACTGGTCACATCTTAAAATGTCAACAAAATGATATTTTTCACACACCGCTTTTTGGAGACTGAAAGCTTAGCAAGCAGTTGGTTGGTGGGGTGGGGTGGGGTGGGGGGGGCATGAAGGAGAGAGAGAACATTAACACATTAACAGGGAAAGGGGACTATGGTGGTGTTAATCCAGGAAGGCTCTAGCATTGACTCCTGACTGATTTCAGCCACAGTAAAGAGTGGGCCGAGATACTTAGCCCCTGGCTTGAGGGGAAGACTAATTTGCAGGGTGTGATGACCAATGTTGAGTAAGATCAGCACTGGGTTTGGTACCTGTACTCTTTTTTCCAGTCCCCTCCCTCCAGTCTATGTGATGCATGATATACTGCTTTATAATGTTTTTCAAAATGAACTTTTTGAATCAATGTACCCAGCACAAAATGAAATAATGGTGTATTTAAATAACTTCAGCTATTAACCTCCAGTAACTCAACTGCTGGAACTCAATGTAACAATTTTACACCTGAATACCTGTTTAATCCAGATGAGTCAGTACATTATAATAGGCAACTGAGTTGCAATTAATGCATGTGCCATTTAAATTTGCTTTGTAAGAAATTTAGAGCATTGTGGAAATATCATAACAAAATATTTCTAGAACAGAAGAAAATTTCTGCAGTTAATGATGGAATGACTCGTGCTTGATCTGAGGAAGGGATAGACTGGATAACTGTGAGAGCCTATTTCATTCCACATTGCCTGTATTATCAGTGGAAATGTCTCCTTCCAGTCAGGGAAAATATATTTTACCAGTTATCTCACAACCAACTACTTGGAGAAACAATGGGAGTAGAATTATAATGCAGTCTATAAAATTGATTTGAATATTAACATTTATATTTCTTAATGTTTTAACAGGGAGATTGGAACCAGGTGCTAAGCACTGCAGTGGAATAAGAGTTCAAGCCGAAGCCCCAGGCTACACAACTCTTGTAGTTAGTTACAGTCATGGTCATGTGTATCTTACTGCCAGCATCACAATTGCTGCATACATGCCACTTAAGGTAAGTATTTATAATTAAGACTTTCAGAGAGTCATAGAGTCATACAGTACAGAGATGGGTCCTTTCAGCCCAGCTTGTCCCTGCTGACCATAATGCCTATCTAGGCTAATTCCATTTGCCTCCATTAGGCAAATGGCACCCTCTACACCTTTCCTATCTAAATAACTGTTCAAATTCCTTTTAAATGTTGTAGTTGTATCTGCCTCCACCACCTCCTCTGGCAGCTCATTCCCACCCTTGATCACCTCCTTTGTGTGGAAAAATGTACCCATCAGATCTCCTTTAAATTTCCCCCTTTGGCATAATTTAATGTTTATAGTTACCTCATGGTCGGTATGTGTCTACTGCTTTTCTGACTATTGTATTAACGTAATTATCTCCATAACTATGAAGATGGGCTCAGTGCTCCTTGACCTACTTTCATGTGCTAAGTTTTCTCAATCTGAAGTTCCCTGAAGAACATTAATCAGATGTACATGGTTGGTGGCTTGAATGATGGAAGGCATGGTCAGTACCCTCTTTAAATTTCCTTTCTTTTCACAACACCTGTTTTTGTTTTCACTAGCCTTAAATATCAATTCCTTTCACATCCTGGTTTCAGAGTGGAAACTAAATTCCCATCCCCAGTCGGTGATACTTTTACAAGCAGAGCCTTTATACAGTACCTGACTCCTGGAGTGTCTGTTGGTTTTAGACCAGCTCCAGTCATCCAGGTTCAGTCCTGACCTGCTGTGTTGTCTATGTGGAGTTTGCACATTCTCACTGTGACCTTTGGTTTTCCTTGGTGCTTGTTTCCACATATTTCTCAAAAACTTTCTGGTTCATAGGTTAATTGGCTACTATAAATTTCCACTTATGGTAGGTGGGTGGTAAGAGATTTGGAGGGGAGCTGCATCATTGACACTCCACTAATTCCTTGCATGCAAGTGTTAGCTATCAACAGCATGAGTATGAACATAACAGAAAATGCTGGTACTTCTTGTCTATCCCTAATTGCTCCTGAACTGTGGAGGCAGCTCTGAACATTGAAGTTCTTCGGGTACAAAAGATAATCTAACTCAAAATGAGCTTTGTGCAATGTTCCACCTTAATCACTATTGGTTGTAAGCACTAGTTTTAGAGCCAAGAAGGCAATGAAATGAAGTTACACATAGGAATTTATTGAGTTTGTGGTATTTGTGGCAAATTAATTTGTATAATAACTTTGCTATGTGGGTTATACAAGCATGATGCTTATCTTCTTGAATATTGTTTTTAATTTCAGGCTGTTGATCCAGTATCTGTTGCTTTGGTAACTTTGGGATCATCAAAAGATATGCTCTTTGAAGGAGGACCCAGGCCATGGGTCTTAGAGCCTTCAAAGTTCTTCACTGATCTTACAGCTGAAAATGAAGAGAGTATCAGTCTTCATCTTATAAGCTCCCCTGCATTTAGAAACCAACCAAAGCATTTGGTTAGAGCTACCTGCACAGCACTGGGAGAGCAGGTGAGAAACAGCAGCTTTTGCTGTGCCTTGTATTGTAAGTTAAGCTACTTTTAGCAACAGATGCCTGACATGTATACTACAACATTACGCAGTAAGATGTTTGTTATATCAGCTTCTTTCCAAGATGAATATAGTACTTGTGTGAGTGTATCTAAGTAGATCTGTGAATCATTTGTAAACTTTCATGATATTTGATTGAAAACATCCTTTTCTTTAAGATGAATTTACAGCTGGCTGCATCTCACCATATCCTTAGTGCTTTGAAAATATTGCAATAGCAGAGGGTCATTCATTGCTTGTTACTTTAAACTATTTAAGCTTTACATTGAATGTATTTTTCTTTCCTTTTTAGGTTTTGGCTTTGACCATCGGAAACAAACCTAGCTTAAAAAACTCCTTCCCTGCAGTGGAACCAGCTGTTGTCAAATTTATCTGCTGTCCTCCTACAAGGCTTACATTGGCTCCTGTGTACCTGAGTTCTCAGCTGGACCTATCATGCCCTTTGCTTCAACAAAATAAGCAAGTTGTATGTTAAATCTGAGTTTTTGAATTGTAAATTTGAAATTTCTAACAAGCTTAATTTTTCATGGCAAAATTTCAAAATGATTATCAAGTTCATATGAGACTTTAGACTTTCTACATTTGTTGATTTCTTTTGGGCAGCTTTTATAGTTTAGTTCCTTTTTAATGATTTGTTTTGAGGAAAAACTTAATTGAAATTATTACATTATGCTAATAGTACTGTGTCTCTTCTAGGTTCCTGTGTCAAATTATCGTAACCCAGTACTTGATTTGGAAGCATATGACCAGCAAGGGCGTAAATTTGACAACTTTTCTTCCCTTAGTATTTTGTGGGAATCATCAAAACCTTCCTTAGCTAGCGTTGAATTCAGCATGCCTATGCAAATGAATTTGAAAGATCATGGAAATGGACAAAAGAAGCAACATGGTATTGTTAATATGTAATTAAATTGGTTTACACTGCAAAAGTTAAATAGTTTGCTTGGCCTCACTATGTGGACTTCATTCTTTTAAGGTTTACAAACTGTACTGGTTCATCGTGAATCAGGAACAACTTCTGTCACAGCAAATGCAACAGGCTACAAGCAGGAACATCTCATTGCAGCTAAAGTTAAATCCAGGGTATGTCACTTAGTTTCAGCAAAATGATAGAGTAAACTAAAGCATGTGAGCTTATTCAAGAATGATTTGCCAAGGGATGATTCACCTATGGGGAGAGAAAAAGGAGTTTTATTCTCATGCTAGCTGATAATATAATTAAAGATGAATATTGGCCACTCTAACTTTGATTCTCCTTTGTAACAGTATGACCCATTACTAGCTGTATCAGCTACAATTGAATTGTTGCTTGTAGAAGATGTTAAAGTCATTCCAGAGGATGTTACCATTTACAACCATCCAAATATTAAGGTAAAAATTCATCAAATATTTTGGGATACATGTTCAAAAAGGATCTCTTTAGAGAATATTGATTGAAGTTTAGAGTTTTCTCCTTTTTTATCTAAAAGGCAGAGCTTTCACTTAAGGAAGGATCAGGATACTTCTTTATTAATACAAGTTCAACTGAACTGGCAAAGGTTGTATATCAGGAGGCCCAGAACACTGCTCAGGTGAGTCATTCTCCTTAATACTATGGGAGGGGGAGGGGGAGGAGGTTGGCGGGAGTTCTTAGTGTTCTTAAATCTTTGATTACAGTAAAATTAAACCATCCTGTAGTACTTTAACAATAGATGAATGGAAATATGATTGGAGTTCATAAAGTCTTTTGTAGCTTTGGGTAATTTAGGAATATTAAGTTGTCTTTAATTGAAAATACTCAGCAATTATTAATTATGATATCTAAATAGATACATGTAGGAGCTTTATACCAAGGAGGTGTTCAACTAAGTATGTTTTGTTTTGTGTAGGTGTGGCCAGTTCATCCAGGAACTTTAACCGTTTTGGTCCATGATTTGTGTCTCGTTTTCCTGGGGCCTGCTAAAGCTGAAGTACACATATCTGATATTTTAGAGTTATACGTACGGGTGGTGGACAAGGTTCGTCAATGAAAGTTACTTGCAAGTGCAGATGAATAAAGACGTAACAAATAGCACTACGTTTTATAAACAGATTCTTGGATCTTAAAAGCGAAGAGATAAGTTTCAATTTGTACAAGATAATGGTTAGAACATCGGGTGAAAGTACGACTATTCAAAAGTTGAGTTTAGTGTCATTTACACAAGTACGTGTATGCACAAGTGCAATGGAAAACTTATTTGCAGCACCAATCACAGACACATAGCATCATATAGGCAGCATTCACAAGAAAAACATAAATTAAACATAAATTGTACGCAATTTTTACAAGAAAGAATGAAGTTAGAAGAAAGAAAAAAAAAAGCCCATTTTAGTGCAAAGTGATCAAAGGTTATAGTTTTGCTAAATTGTAGGTTGTGCCGGTTGGTTCAAGAACTGAATGGTTGAAGGGAAGTAGCTGTTCTTGGTGTTGTGAGACTTCAGGCTTCTGTACCTCCTGCCAGTGATGGAAAAGATTTTTAAGGATGTACACTATACACTACAGCTTGAATAGGATGATAAAGATGAACAACTTAGGGAGAAAGACGAGTGACTGAGAACCAGTTATACTGGAACAGAGAAGCTAAGAGGAGATTTAATACAGAATTTTTAAAAGTAGCAAGGGATATGATGGGATGAATTGGAAAATAAATTTTCTCTGTTGCAGTGATATGGATGGTTTGTCAGTTTAACAATGTTTCATCATGTAAGGGAAGAATTGAAGGAGAATTTTCTTCAGTGTGTTTGAGCATAAAATGTGTTACCATAGTAAATAGTTGAGACATCAATAGTTTCTTTAAAGGGAAAACTATTCTTCAAGCAGAGCAAAATGATGAGGTTATGAGGAAAAAGTAGAAAATTGTTATGAACATGATGGGCTGAATTATGTTTGTAAATTTTTTTGCCATTTTAAACCATAGAACATTACAGCACAATACAGGCCCTTCGGCCCACCGCCCATCTAACCACACCTCACACCATCTAACCCTTTCCTCCTGCATATCCCTCTATCCCACACTCCTCCATTTGCCTATCCAACA
>JARFYF010000094.1:19427287-19439534 GCA_030265395.1 Rhina ancylostomus | reverse complement strand
GGAACAGGCTCTTTGGTCCATGACCACGACGCATTCCAAATTAATCCCATGTGCCTGCAAATGGTGTATATCCCTCCATTCACAGCCTGTTCATGTGCCTGTCTAAATGTCTCTTAAGCACTGCTGCCATATCTGCACCCACCACTTCCCATGGCAGCACATTCCAGACACCTACCACTTTGTGTGTGTAAAACAAAATTTAACACAAATCTCCTTTAAACTTTCCCCATCTCACCTTAAAGGTATGCCCTCAAGTATTTGACATTTTCACCCTGGGGAAATGGGCTCTGACTATTTACGTTTCTTTGCCTCTCATAATTTTGTACTGTGTATATCAAGTCACCCCTCAGCCTCTGACGTTCCAGAAGAAACGATCTAAGTTTGTCCAGCCCCTCCTTATAGCTAATCATGTCCAATCCAGGTGACTTCCGGGTGAATCGCTTCTGCACCCTCTTGAAAGCCTCCACATCCTTTCTGTAATGTGGTGATCAGAACTGCATGCAATACTCCAAATATGGCCTCACTAAAGTTTGTACAATTGCAACATGACTTCCTGATTTATATACTCAACATGTTCACTGAAGAAGGCAAGTATGCTGTACATTTTCTTTATCACTGTATCTACTTGTGTTTAACACTTTCAGAGAGCTTTGCACTTGACAATCCCTCTGGACATCAGTGCTCTCAAGGGTCCTGCCATTTACTGTATATTTTCTCTAGCATTCGTGACCTCCCAAAGTGCAACATATCACACTTGTCTGGATGAAACTGCATCTGCCATTTCTCTGCCCACATTTCTCACCGCTCTCCATCCTGCTGAATCCTTTGACAACCTTCCTTACTATCTACAACTCTGCCAATTTTATGTCATCTGCAAACTTCTTGATTAGCCACCTACATTATTATATCAGCGGTCCCAGCGTTGACCCTTGTAGAATACTACTGGTCACAGACCTGCAGTCAGAATAACACCCCATTTATATTACCCTCTGGGTTCTGAAACATTTTAATCCTGAAACATTGAGCTGCCTACTATATTGAAAAAGAAATGTATCATCCCCAGTGACACTTGGGGATTGCTGGTCAATACATTTCAAAGTTTCCAAATTTCAAAGGAGGAGTATTAGGGACAATGTTGAAAACCTCAAGTCCATGCATTAGGACCACCAGAAGCCCCAACTAAGTGGTAGAAGGAATGTACCTCCTCTCAAACTCCCGACCTGTCTGCCTCCCCCATCAGGTATCTCCTCCCCCATCTCTGAAAAGAGTTTGCAGTTCCCAAATGGCCTCATCAGCTACCTCTGAACCCACAAAAATAAAGCAGAATGAAGTAATCCTCAATCCCAAGGGACTGCCAATGAAGACGAAAGGTATCAGTAGAGACAAGAGAGACTGCAGATGCTGGAAATCTGGAGCAACGCACACTTGATGCAGATTGGGTGACTGCTTCATCAAGCACCTTCACTCCGTCCGCTGCACCAGCCAG
Organism: Rhina ancylostomus; assembly: GCA_030265395.1. Lineage (NCBI taxonomy): Eukaryota > Metazoa > Chordata > Chondrichthyes > Rhinopristiformes > Rhinidae > Rhina > Rhina ancylostomus. The sequence goes on along the minus strand of JARFYF010000094.1, from coordinate 19,438,048 downwards.
GATCTCCCAGTGGCCAGCTATTTTAATTCCACTTCCCATTCCCACAGTGTCAACTGTGGCCGTCTGTCAACGGCCTCCTCTGCTGCTATGTTGAGGCCAGATGCTGGTTGGAGGAGCAACACCTCATATTCCATCTTGGTAGTCTCCAACCTGATGACATCATCGATTTCTCTAACTTCTGGTGACCCCTCCCCTCAGTGTTTCCAACTACAATGCTACTCCTCACCTCCAACAAGCTGCCTGTTGGAGTGGAGCTAATCTACAGGACAAATCGGAAACTGTTCAACCTACAGCACCCACACTCCAGAAAAAATACCACTCAGACATCAGTCTTTGAGCTGCAGTATACAGATGATACCTGCACGTGTGCGCATTTCAGAAGCCACAGTCTAAGTCATCAACTCATTCACTGAAGAATACAAGAGAATGGACCTTAAATTTAACATTCGAAATCAATGGACCTCTATCAGCTTCCCCTGCTGAATAACCCTACCTTCTGTCAATATGGAATATGTGGTCCTCTTCCCATACTTTGGGAGTCACCTTTCAGATAATGAGAATTGACCATCACCATAAGGACACCAGAAAAGCCTTTCCCATCTGAGGGAAACATTATTTGAAGATCAAGACCTCAAAGTCAATTCATGACCTATTGGACTGCAGTTATATGCTTTTTGAGACATGGGCAACTTACAGCAGATTCTTCAAAGCTCTGGAGAGATACCACCAATGCTATCTCAACAAAATCCTCCAAATCCATTAGCAGGATGTGTGAATGATGTTGGCATCTTCTCCAAATACGATGACCATAATTATACTCAGCTGACTCCAAAGGGCAGGCCATGTCATTGCCATGCCCAGCACCAGGCTCCTGAAACAAATACTCTGTGTCAAACTTTGTAAACATAAGAACTTACCTGGTGGACAGAAGAAAAGATTCAAGGAGGTTTTCAACCCTTGAAAGCTCATCATGACACAAAGGAATCCTTGGCGCATGGCTGCTCTTAATGGAGAATGAGAATGCGAGAAGGCATTGAGAACCTTGTCCGTACAGCAGGAGCACACTGAAGCCCCGTAGAAGTGGCAGAAGGAGTGTGCCACCACCCAAATTACCCACTCACTTGTCCTGTTTGTGGCACCATCTGGAGTCCTTACACTGACCTCACCAGTCATCTCAGTACCCATAGAACGGGTGTAAATGCAAATCAACTTTGATTCTGAGGGATTGCCAATTAATAAGAATAATCTTACAGGATCATCTCAATTCAGAAACTCCTTAATTGTGAATACTTTGCACATTTCATCTTTAGTCTACATTCAGACCCTGAAATTAATGTCATCTGTCCCATGAGTTTACTTTGAGTTCTCTCAAACTTTCATCCTGCTGAGGTCAAAACTGGAAAATCTAATTCTATTTTCACTACAAATGACTTGTCTGTTAAAATAGACTTAGCCACCAACTACTTAAACCAAGCATTTCCCTCTTCGTTCATAATTTAATCCCTTCATCCTTTTGTCCTCTTCCTTAACCATCTTTTGTAATACAGGAAGATATTCTTGCTGTTTCTGGCATGTGCAATGATGTTAATTATCACTTTTCTCTTTGCCCTTCTTCTAACCCTTCTGATACGTTTCTAAAGTTTCTTGCATTTCCTGACGGATTCTCTTGTCTTTCATCCCTTTCTATTTCACTTCATTTGTGCCAGTAATCCATTTAGGCTTAATCTTTTTATGGCTGTGTTTAGTAATCTTCATAATTACTTATCCAACATGCTCAACAATGCACATTTGAAGGTGTTCCTTTTAATCCTTTACTGAAAAATCAAATAATTTCCCTCAGTTAATCTGTTTCAGTTTTTGCCTTGTATCCTTGAAGCTGACTTTTCAAATATTTCATCCTGGAATTGATTCCATGTATTGAATTTCAGATCACAATAAATGATATTGTGGCTGTGATTGACTGAGGGTACCAGGCCAGCTCACGAAGATTAGTTATAACTGATCATTACCACCCTAAGTTAACAGTCTCTAAAGTTTTGTCTTATATTAAATTGTGTTCCATTTAATTTCCTACTGCTATTTGAAGTTCATACAAGAGAATCCTAATAAGTGCAACTAAATATTATCTTGGGTAAGTGGCAGTATTTTCACCTCTGAATCAAGAGTGTGAACTCAAAACCCAGTCCAAAGAAACAAGCACGTATATCTAGGCTGACACATTTGTAAACAGCCAGTGCTGTCAACTTTCAGCTGAAATGTTAAACTGAGAATTGATTTGCTTGTTCAAATGGATATAAAAGATCCCATGACAATATTTGTCAGGAAATATCCCTCAATATGTAACCTTCAATTAAAAAAAACAGGAAAAATCATCTGATTACTCATTGTTTTAATGTCATAGAAGGTGTTAAATAAATCCAAAATTCTTTTTCCACCAAATTTGTCCTTAAGATGGAAGAGAGACATCCTGAGGAAAAAGCTGTTCATGCAGTTTTACTGTCCAACCTCCTGATAAGTAAAGTGTCTCTTTGTTTTTTTTCTCTAACCTACACCTCCCAATCTCATTTCACCCACCCTGCACCCCTCCCCACCCCACCCCACAGCCTGCAAACTCTCCATCAAATCTATTTGGTCTGGGGCAAAAGGTCTCATGTTGGAAGTCAATATAATTTTGTTCTTCAATAACTTAATTTTCAACATTTTCATGTTTGTGATTTTAAATGTATTTAACCACGATCAATTTACAGTTAAGCTTTGTAACACAAGTAGACAAATTGTTTTGATTATATAAAATGTACAGTTTGACATATTGCAGCCATAATATAATATCGTGTTCGAAGACAAGGAGCTGTTTAATCTATATGCATCCACTAAAAATTAAAGATGGTGAATGGTTTCAGAATTTCAGGAATTCACATTTTGTGCTGTTGCTGGTGACAACAGTTTAAGACATGGGATCACGTTCTGCACAGAAGCATTGGCAGTCGACTCCATATCACCAACTCTTGCACCTTCACTGCTTTTGGCTTGTCAGATTGTTTGTCTGGCATTCAGTCTTGGAAGAGTTGCAATTTCCTTCACTTAAACATTGGGATGACCAAAGTTATCATTGTCAGTCTCTGCAACATATTCCATTCTCAAGATGCCAATTCCATCCCACTCCACAGGCAAACCTAAATTATTAGAAACATTGCTGTTTTGTGTAATCCTAAATTCATTGTCCACTTCCAAATTCTTTATACCATTAAATATCAACTTTCCCTGTGCTTTCTCACCACTCCTCAATCCATCTGGTGGCAAAACTCTCATATCTTTTCCTCTTCCAGTCTCAAGTATTTCAATATTCTTCAATCTGGCCTCCCATCTTTCAACCTCTTAATTGCCCAAAACTGCCACCAAATCTTATACTGACTTAATCTCACTCACCTCCAAACTCTAATCAGCATCCATTGGCTCTAAAATCCTCATCCACTTGGTTAACTTCCTTCAGTCATTTCCTTCCCTAACTCTATATAAAGTTCTACAGCCTTACTTAACGAAAAACTTATGGCCTATTGTGCAGTCCCCCACACTTTCTTTACTCCACAAGTAGGTCACTGTGCTTTCAGGTATCAGGCCCCCAAGCTCCAAAATCTCTCTCCTAAACCTGTCCAATGGCCCCTTGTTCATTATTATCCTCTTTGAAAGCTCAGGACTTTTATTCAGCTATTAGTCTGCCATTCTAATGGAAGGACCCTGCAGTAGAACAGCATGACCGAGGGGTACAGGTACATAGTTACTTGAAAGGATGACACAAGTAGATAGAGTGGTGAAGAAGGCTTTTGACACAAAGGCCTTCATCAGTTTGGCCAATGAGTACAAGAGTTGAGATGTCACGTTAAAACTATACAAGAAGTTGGTGAGATGACACTTGGAGTATTGTGCGCAGTTCTGATCACTTAACTATAGGAAGAATCTCTTTAAGCTGGAAATAGCACAAAAATATTCACAAGGATGTTACTGGGATTGGACAGCTTGAGTTATAAGGAGAGACTGGATAGGCTGGGGCTTTTTTCCCTGCAGAGTGGGAGGCTGAAGGGTGACCTTATAGAGGTATATAAAAATCATGAAGGACATAGACAAAGGTGAATGGTCAGTGTTTTTTCCAGGGTAAGTGAGTTTAAAACCAGAAGGCATAGGTTTAAGGTGAGAGGGGAAATATTTAAAGGTGACCTGAGGGACAAGTTTTTCTCACAGAGGGTGGTGGGTATGTGTGATGAGTTGCCGGAGGAAGTGGTAGAGCAGGTACAGTTACAATGTTTAAAAGATATTTGGACAGGTGGATAGATAGAAAATGTTCTAAGGGATATAGGTCAAACTCACATGGGACTAGCTCAGGTAGGCAACATGGTTAGCATGAACAAGTTGGGCTGAAGGGCCTGTTTCCATGCTATGTAAACTCCATGACTCTGTGACTCTGGTTCGGCAACAAGTTTCCTCTAAGTATGAGGAAAATATTATTTCTGTATTAAATTGAGGTGGAAAGCAGGTGAACAAAAAAAGCAAGGGGAAGTTTTCATGTTCATGTCAGTTGAATTACAAAGTCAAATAATGAATTCACCATTGTTATGTTTTGTTGACAAAAAGTGAATGCTTGTGGGTTCCACTTATAAGACAAATATTCTACTTTCTAATACAGAGAAAGAATCAAATAGAGAAAGAACCAGAGATTATTTAAAGTAAATAGAAAATCAGGTATCAAGGTGAATTTGCTGAGATCAAGGTGTCTCCAGCCACTCACAGTTTGCCCTTGGAGGTAGCAAAGGAGGAACATGGGCTGTGGATGTGGATTTGAGATCTAGTGGAACAAATTAATTTAAGGTAGAAGGCCAGATTACAAGAGCTCATATTGTAAATGGAAGAACTTGTGCAGGTCAGGGTGTAGATGATATAGCATGACAAAAAAAATCAGGGAGGTAAAGGGATAGCAATACAATATGATAAAAAGGACAGCGGAAGCATGAGTGAATGGAGGTGTTTGAGAAGGAAGCCACTGAGTGCCACATTTTCTTCCTTCTGTAACAGTCAACACCCAATATAATTTTCTTTCCTTGAGGGAGGCAGAAGGAAATGAAAAAGAGAAAACTGGGGGAAAAAATCATGTTGAAGACAATGGGGATAGTAAGAGATTAGTCATATTCAACCATCTTGTTCTGACACAAAATGATAATGATCTGTCTCTTATTTACCATTATTATCTCAACTTTTGCAAATATAAACTCAATCAATATGAAAATCACTGATCTATGCCTTATGGATTTAAGGCATGAATGACGATTTTTGTGTCTGTCTTTTATTTTACAATGAATACTTTGGATGGAATGTAGGGGTGGGTTGGGTTGGTGTTAATAGGAATGTATGAGAGAAAATAGGATTGATGCATTCTCTCTGAGAGCCAGTGTGGACTTGAATGGCCAAATGGCCTTCTTCTATGTTGTACAGAAATATAAAATACAGAATATAGTAAATTATTCACTTCTTGATCAAACTAATTCTAATGTTCTGTTTAGTGTTACTCCTATACCATTTCATGAACAATTTTACACCTTATACATATCTACAGTGCTTCAAACAAAAATCTTCATTCAGATTCCACTTTCCTCCTGTTTTCAGTGCTTTATGAACATTCAGACTCTCGTTTCAAAGAAGCCCAAAAGGAGATAGGGAGTATCCCAAAATATTCTGCAATTTTTTTTCCAAATCTGAAGGACAAATTAAAGCACAACCCTAATTAAACATTTATATTTGATACTGTTCTAAAATCTGGATGAACATATATTTCAGTAATAAAGGCATAATTGCATGATCTCTGTGGCATGGTTACTTCTTACATGAAAGAAAATCACAAGACTTCAAATTCCACTGAAATTTCCAACATACAGCACTTTATTATAATTGAGAGGTCCTGACTTAAATTTAAGGATTGATTTGGGTCCATGCCAAAGTTTGACATCTGCCATTGATTTAAGCTGTTCCTATATTGTGCCAGCAAAGCACAAAACATTCAAAGTTAATTTCATGTGGAAAAAGTGTCAGCAGCTAAATAATAAATACTGTTCACACTGATTTATCATTGGCCTCATCTTGACAGGCTCAATACTTTGTAATATTAGGATCGAGTGTTGAGGGAGCCCCATCAGAATGAGAACGGCAGCAATTCAAGGTGAAAGTCCACTGCCATCTTCTCCAAGAAAAGGGATGAGCAATCCAATCATGGTTAATTAGGTGCCAGGGTTGGAAAAAAGAATGCCAGGAAAATTATATTTATTGTTTCCTATGTCAGATCTGAAGTAGCTACAGTAAATAGAGCAAAAAAACAGACTTGTTAATCAGATTTACATGATCTACATGGCAACTGTGAATCACAAAAAGATTTTTATTAGTGATATAAACACCAGATTTTAGGGTAATGAACCAATTCTATAGGTATGTTTGTTCAGCAAAGCAGGTTCAAAAAATAAGTGATAAGAAAAAAATAGGTCTGACAGATATGACTGGAAACCCTTCATTTTCATCCAAAGCAGTGATAGCTTTATCAGTACAAGTATCACGAATATAACAGGTGGGAATGTACTCTGTATATTTGCAGGTAATTATGTTCAGTCAGAGACAGGCCATTTGGTATCAGTAGCAGCAGCATCTTGAAAATCCAAAACATTCACTATGGATTGTTGAGGGCATGCAAGAAATGTCCACTTCTTCCCTTTTGCCACCCCAAATTAATCCAATCTCTAATCTGATATTGGCTAACAATATTGGCATTCAACCAAATATTAATTTTGGTCCCAAAGACCATGAATTCATGAACCCTTATCAAAGTGTAAAATTAGATTTAACTATTTTAATAAAATAGTCTCAAAAATAATCTTCTTACGTGAAAATGCAAGTGCTTCACTTAAGAACATTACCCCTACCCTTTCTGACTTTTAAGTTGAGTCCACATTGTGGGATGAATGATTTTCAACATTATCCTATCTCGAGGACATGGCAATCTAATGCTAAACCCAATAAGCAAGTAGGTGTTTAGAAAAGTAGGGGAAAATAAGCTCATAGTGAATCAGTAGCCTTTCTACACAGCACCTAAATGGACTGATGATTGGCCATAAGTCACCTTAACTCTGCAATGGGCAAAAACTTGCCAAAGCTAATGCATTAGAAAAACATATTTTAAGAAAATTGGACTCTAAGCTACAGGCAGCAAATTCTATTTCACTGGGTCTGGGAGAATACATGAATTGAACTGAAACTGGGCATTATGGCTTGTTCTAGAAAGATATGATTTGCTTAAAAGAAAGTTCTTTATAAAGATCATAAACCAGATGGCACATATTAAATGTCAAGTGTAACAATGCTACACGGGCTAACAAATGACCATAATGCAAGATGAAACAGTGTCAAGTTTGGCACACACTGTTCCTGCAACACATCTTATTTTTGAATAGTTTGTGCACTGATATCACAAGCAGACCTATAATAATTTTGCTGTGAAATGAATAATTCATAACATAAACTCATCAGCACATTTTCTGAGTTCACACCATTAAGAAGCAGTGGCAAAATTACTTGATGTTGTCCAGGTACAAATGCTTTCATTAGTATAGTGTCTGCTGTGCCTTATAACACAGGAAATCAAATTTGGACCAATTTCAAAAGTAGAAGGTACATATTTTTTATTTACAACTGTACGTCTTCTAAGTTAATTATAATACACAATTCAATTTGAATGGTGTGCGGCAATCTGTCCTTTTGCCAGCTGTTTTGGTGTTGTCAGAAAAGCATTTGTTTTGAATGAAATGATTGGACTGATAAAGCAACAAGAACAAATGTGCTACATGGGTATTCTCTGAGAATGGGAGCAATTTATCCCCCTATTTGATGCATTACTCTGATACAAAGAAAAGGAAAAAAAAAATCAATTTTTGGAGAAAATTACTTGTTGGAAAAAGAAGCATGCTTGTGAGTCTTAGATTAATCACTTCTCCAGTATTCTGCTTTATAATGATCGTTAAGATATTTGACAACCAGGTTCATTTTAATAAGAAGCCAACGCTTTATACATGAATTTTGTACATATTTGCATATTATACATTATTTTAAACAGCAATATAAAAAAGCACTATGGTTATTGTGTCATTTTTATCTCCCTTTGTCTGTCTTCTCAGGTGGTCCAATTGCCCGTCCATCAAAACTAAGTGGAGCCAAGAACACTTGCATGTGCCTAGTTACACATGCCTTTTCGTTGGTTACGTGGAACAGTCTTTGTTCCAAACTTACTCTGGCACCACTTCCCAACTCTTCCTCCACTACATCAACAACTGCATTGGTGCTGCCTCCTGCACCCATGTGGAACTCATCACTTTCATCAACTCCACTACTAACTTCCTCACTGACCATCTCTGACACCTCTCTTTTCTTCATCTCACTTTTTACATCGGAGGACACAAACTATTCACTGACATTAACGACAGACCCACTGACTCCCAGAGCTAACTAGACTACACCTCCTCCCACCCTGTCTCTTGTGAGGATGCCATTTCTTTCTCTCAGTTTCTTAGCCTCTGCCACATATGTTCAAATGGTGAGGCCCACTCCAGGACATCCAAGATGTTCCTTTTTCAGGAAATGGGGCATTCCCCCATTGTGGTTGATGGAGTCCTCACCAGCATCTCCTCTATTTCCCACACTTCTGCTCTCACCCCACCTCCTCCCCCCAGGCAGAACACCTCCCCCAGCCATTACTGTTGACCCAACCAGCCTAGAAATCCAGCACATCATTCTTCGACATTTCCACCAGCTACAACATGATCCCACCACCAGCCACATCTTCCCCTCCCCACCCCTTGTTGCTTTCTCCAGGGACCACTCTCTCCCTGACTCCCGGTTCCCTCATCCCTCCCCACCCATCCTTCCCCCTTCCCAAGCTCTTACGGCTGCAGCCATAAAAGGTATAACACCTGTCCCTACACTTCTTCCCTCACCACCATCCAGGGCCTAAACAGCCCTTCCAGGTGAGGCAGAGATTTACATGGACCTCATCCAATCTTGTCTATTGCATTCGGTGCTCTCGATATGGCCTCCTCTGCATCAGTGACCAGCATAGACTCGGCAACACTTTGCCAAGTACCTGCACTCCATCCACCCTGGCTGTCTGGAGCTCCTGGTTGCCAGCCACTTCACTTGTCCTCCTCAGTTCCACACTGGCTTGTCTATTCTCTGCCTCCTCCAGGAGGAGGCCAAATGCAACCTGGAGGAGCAACACCTGATATTCTGCCTGGGTCATCTACAACCCAAAGGCTTGCCCATTGAATTCTCCAATTTCAGGTATAACCTGTTCCCCCTCTATCCCTTTCTCTCTCCTCCTGGTCTACCCAGTTCCTCCTGCACACACTCATTCCCTACTCCCCCACCCATCCTCCTATCACCCATTTTTTTTCCTTACACCATCTGCCCATCACCCACTCACTCTTCCCACTGGGCCCACTCACCCATCTTGCCACTGCACCTCTCTTATTTGGTTCCATGCTCCACTTTCCGTTCCTATTGGATTCCATCATCTGCAGTCCTTTGTTGCCTCTGCCTTTCACCTCCTGTCACTATTTCTGCCCTCCTGTCCCCTCTATCTGCCTATCACCCCTTCTCACCTGGATCTACCTTTTGCTTGACAACTCGCGCCCCCACCTCTTTATACTAGCAACCTTTCAGTCTGGATGAAGGGCGTTGACCCCAAATAGCCATTTCCCTCTACAGATGCTGCCTGACCCGCTAAGTTCCTCCAGCATTTTGCTTTATGCATTGAAATTAGCTGTTTGATAATATCATCACTGCTGCAGGAGGTGTATGTTTCCTGTAAATGGAGGACTTGATTAGAGGTTAAACTTGATTAGAAAATACCAGCAAAATGTTTTCACACAATAATAGAAAATATTGCAGGCAATATTTTATGAAATAAAGCATGAACCTTTGGAGGAATTTAAGAATGTGTTGCTGAACTAGGCAATCAATCACATGCAATTAGATAATTAAAGAGAATTGGACTATTGATACTTTATATGCACGAGAGAGTTTAACTTGCGGTTTTGAAGATTTTAAGGAGCACTGGCTTTGTAAAAAACATTCAAAGGATAACTAAAGCTATGAAGATTAGAACTAAAAAACAAAAAGGAAACATTTGATAAGTCAAAATTTTAATTCAGTGGGGACACAATTAGAAAACAAAATGCAGAGAAGATAAAACAAAATTAATGGGGACAAAGAAAATATGGCAATGAGAAAGGGAAACAAATTTTTTCATAAACATGTAAATAGCAAAAGGGTAATCAAAGGTCAGGCTGATGAAGAATTAAAAATAGAAGTCTAGAGTACAAAAGCAGGAAAGTTGTGCTGAGTTTACTTGGGCCCAACTGGAGTATTCGAGCCAGTTCTGGGAACTGCACTCTCAAGAAGATGTCATTGACCACAGAGTGTTCAGGACAGATTTACTAGAATTATATGAAGGACAGAAGGCTCCATTTATGTGGAAAAACCAAGGAGACTGGGGTTCTGAAATGAAAACAGAAAATGCTGTAAGAAGGTCAGACAGTACCAATGGACAAAGACACAAAGTTAACAAGCAAGTTTTTAAATTTTAAAGAACTTAAATGTTATCCAGTCTCTCATTATTTAAAAAAACTAGTTTTATCTCTTTTGTGCACCAGAGAAGACAATTTCACAATCTTCCACATT
>JARFYF010000094.1:19383717-19394239 GCA_030265395.1 Rhina ancylostomus | reverse complement strand
TGCCATCGCTCCAGGATGCTCACCGGTCCTGGAAGGTTTCAAGAGAGCCAGCGAACACTGCACTCTCTCTGGGTCGCTGGGGCATGGACATATCCCTAGAAGAGAGACAAGCAGTCAGCTCAGGTGGAACTCTCCACGACCTGCTCCCTGGATCCGCCTGGACCAGGCCCAGGAGCAGACCAACAAGGAGGTCCCTGACTGATTGGAACTCCCCCTCCCCAGCACCAAGTTCCCAAAGATCAGAAGGGGGGGGGATTGAAGTGCAACCAGAACTTGAGCAGCAGCCCCTTCAGATACTCAAACAGGGACTGCAGCCTCTCTCACATTCAGCATAAACAAGGAACACAGATTGCTCCAGGTGACAGAAATGGCAGGCAGATACTGGCCCCATTAATCACATGATATATTCACAGCCCTTCCTGAAAGTGTAAAGCTTTCATCAAAACTAGAGAGGTAATGCTGCAAGGGAACATACAATAAATGAAAGGATATTGAGCAGTGTAAATGAATCTTGTACTGTGTATCCACAAATCTCGGAAGGTAGCTGGACAGTAAAAAGGTGGATAAAAACAGATAGAAATAATATAAAAGCATAAGAAATAGAAGCTGGAGGAGGCCATTCAGCCCTTCCACATTTTCTGCTATTCATGCCTGATCTTTTACCTCAGTGCCATTTTCCTCTATTAACATCATAACCCTTGATTCCCTTAATATCAAAAAAATCCAGTGACCTCTAATTTAAATATGCTCAGTCCTTAAACCTCAGTAGCCCAATGATTCACTCCCCTTATCTCATCTCAATCCTGAATGGCTGACTCCTTATTTTGAAATTGTGATCCCTTATTCTTGATACCCTAGAAAGGGAAATCATCATCCTGCATCAATCCTGTCAAGCCTACTAAATACTTTGTATGTTTGAATGAGATCACATCTTATTCTTAAAAACTGTAAGGCGTGTAGTCAAGTGTACTTAATTTCTCCTTACAGAACAATATCCCAATTTCAGGAACTTCTCCCCTTATGAGCTGAGGCATAGAATATAAGAACCAAGACATTATGCTGGAACAGTACTAAATATTAGTTAGACCACAGCTTGAGTATTGCATACAGTTCAGAATCAGAATCAGGTCTATTATCACTGACATATGACATCAAATCTGTTGTTTTGTGGCAGCACTACAAGTTCAAAGGCATAAAAAATTACTGTAAATTACAGAATTAATAGTGCAAAACAAAACAGTTGCGGGCACTGCATTAAAGAAACAATGTAATTGTTTTGAACAGAATGAAACAATGATTTACATTGCCAGGAATGGAAAATGCAGCTACAAGAAAAGATTGAATAAGCTAGAGGTCCTTGTTTTGGAACATGGGAAGTTGAGGGTAGCCTTATTGGCTGGGAAGAGTAAATAGAAAGGACCTATTTTCATTAGTTTAGGGATAAATAACCAGGGACACAGATTTAAAGTAATTGGTACAGTATACATAGAACATAGAACAGTATAGCACAGAACAGGCCCTTCGGCCCACAATGTTGTGCGACATAGCTAATCCCTCATACCTACAGAATGCCCATATCCCTCCATTTTCCTCTCATTCATGTGCCCATTCAAGCCACTCTTAAATGCCCCCAATGAATGTGTCTCCACCACCCTATCAGGCAATGCATTCCAGGCATCCACCACTCTCTGAGTATAAAACGCACCCCTCATGTTGGTTCTGAACCTACCCCCTCTCACCTTAAATGCATGCCCTCTGGTATTGGATTGCTATACCCGTGTTATGGAGAGGTTGTGTTCCTAGAAAACTGTCCATATCACAATTTTCCGTAATGCAAATCCTTGACAAAAATTGACAAAATGTTGTTTCATTTGCATTTTGTATTTATTTTTTTTCACACATAAATTCCATAAAAGTGATTTTTTTATTCTATATCTCAAATTTTTGGTAGTGATGCCACAAATGTGCTAGGCAAGAACTACCTTCAAAAGGAAAGTGTCTAATTACCTGTCCTTGACATTCATAGAACATAGAACATAGAACACTACAGTACAGTACAGGCCTTTTGGCCCACATTTTTGAGCTGACATTTTATCCTGCTCTAAGATCTATCTAACCCTTCCCTCCCACATAGCCCTCCATTTCTCTATCATCCATGTCTGGTGTAGATACTCCCACTGTTGTTGGGCATGAAGTTCCAGGATTTAGACCCAGCTATGATATATTTCCAAGTCAATATGTGTGCAGCCTGGAGGAGAACCTGCAGGTGCTGGTGTTCTGTGTCTTTTATGCACTTGCCCTTCTTGGTGGTAGAGGTTATAGGCTAGGAACTGTTATTGGAGTGGTCTGGGCAAGTAAGTACAGTGCATTTTGTAAATGGCATACTGCAGCCACTGAGCACTGATAGTGGAGAGCGAGAATCTTTAGGGCAGTGGATAGGGTGCAATTAAGTAAGCTGCTTTGTCCTGGATGGTAACAATGTGCTTGAGTTTTTGGCATTGCACATATCCAGACAAGTAGGGGGTATTGCATCCCAATTTGATTGTGGGAAGGTCTTGGTGTCTTGAGCGTGGGTGGTTGGATTCTCTCATGTCAGAGATGGTTATTGTCACTTTTGTTGTGTAAATTTTACTTGTCACTTATCAGCCCTTGCCTGAATGTTGTCTAAGTTTAGCTGCATGCAGGCTCAGTTTGCTTCATTTCCTAAGGAGTTGTGAATGGAATGGAACATTGCAATTATCAGTGAACAACTCCTCTTCTGACCCTGTGATTGGAAAGAAGGTAATTGATGAAGCAGCTGGAGATGGTCAAGCTTGGGGCATTGCCTTGAAATGCACCTTTTGGGATGATGACAACCTTCAACCACAGCCATCACCTTTTTAGGGATTGGTAAATTCCAAGCACTAGAGTGTCTTCTATTTCATGTTTTACCAAGGCACCTTGATGCCACACTGAGTTAAATGCTGTCAAGGGCAGTCACTCTCTCCTTGCCTCCACAATTCAGCTCTTTGGCCCTTGTTACTGGTAATACTGTTGACAGTTGGTTCCATCACTTTCTGGTGATTGAGAGTAGACTGATTTTAGGTGGTAATTAGCTGGATTGGATTTGTTTCTGAATGTGACGTACGGGGGCAATATTCCACATTTGTCAAGTTATTGCTGGAGTTGTAACTAGGCTCAAAGTACAGCTCTTTCTGGAATGCAGGTCTTCAGTACTAAAGCTGGCATGTGTCTGGTCCTGTCGCCTTTGCTGTGTTTGGCATCCTTGATCACTTCTTGATGTTACATGGACTGAATCAACTTGGCTTGAGACTGGCTTCTGTAATGGTGAGAATCTCGGGAAGAAACCAGGGTTTATTGTCTATTTGGCACTTCTGGCTGACTGTGGTTGTGAATGCTTCAGCCTTGTCTTTGGATGGGAATGTTCTTGCAACTGTTTCTTTCCATTACTTTAATTATCCACTACCATTCATGACTGTATGTTGTAGGACTGCAGAGCTTTAATTCCAATCTGTTGGTTGTAAGATTGGTTTGTTCTATATATTGCCTGCTGTTTCTGTCGTTTAGAAGGCATGTTGCACCTCATTGGTTTTAGATGGGTCCGGTTCTGTTCCTGGTTAGTACTGGTGCACTCCTTATTGAACTAGAGTTGATCACATGACTTAATAGCATTCATAGAGTGAGCAATATGGTTGGCAGTGAGATTATAAATTGTAGTAATGTGCATTATTGCTGCTGCTGATCCATTGATGCCAAGGTTTGAGTTGCCAGATCTGTTCTGAGACTATCTCATTAAGTAGATTTGAGTGCCATGAACACAATAGAGGGTGTCCACTTTGTCTCCATAAGCTCTGTGCAGTGGTCATCTCAACATTACACTCCCTAAGCAGGTGCACCTGTCATAGCTTGCCAAGGATGACTTTGAATAGGTATATCCCTTGAGAAACAAAGGACTCCAGACGCTGGAATCTAGATGAAAAGCACTATGATGCTGGAGGAACTTAGCAGGCCAGGTAACATTTATGGAGACAAGCAGACAGTCAATGTTTTGGGTCAGGACCCTTCTTCAGGAGTGAAGATGGGAAAAGGAGCTGTATATTGGGCTTCCCCTTTTCCTAACTTCAGTCCTGAAGAATGGGTCCTGACCGGAAACGTTGACTGCTTGCTTTTCTCCATGGTTTATCCCTTGTGTTGCTTCATGTGCTACCTGGCGCAGACCCAGTCTTGAAGCAATGTCTTTCAGTTCCTGGCCAGCTCAGCCTGCGTTGTCATTCAACAGTTGGGTAGTAACAATAAGATTCCTCACCCAGAGGGTATTCTGTGCACTTGTTACTTTCACTGCTTCCAAGTGTTGTTTAACAGGAAACTGTTCGAGGAGACTAATTTATCAGTTGAGGAAGGATGTTGGGTGTTAATCAGGAGGCTTCCTTGCCCACATTTGAACTTTTGCCATGACATTTCATGAGATCTGGAGTCTATGCTGGGGATGTCAAGGGCTACTCCCTTCCACCTATGTACCACTGTGTGGCCACTTCTGGTGAGTCTGTCTTGCTGGTTGGACAAGGTGCATCCAAATATTATGATAGAAGAGTCTTGACACAGTGTCTTTAAGATGTGATACTGTGAGTATGACCATGTCGGGCTGTTTCTTCATTAGTCTGTGCAGACTACTTCCTTGATTTTAAACACCATCCACTGATTTTTGTGAGGAGGACTTTTCAAGGTTTGCCGGGCTTAGAGTGAGTTTGCTGTGTCAAAATTCAGTACTTAGGTTTTTGTGTGGGTACAAACTCCTTTAAGTGGTTGTCATTGGGATTGAAAACTTTGCATTCATCAGGAGAGATCTTTGCTGTTGAATTCATGATGGTGGAAAGGTATTTTGAGCAGCTGAAAACGGTTGACTCAGGACATTACCCTGAAGAACTCCCTGGATTTAGATGAATGGTCTGCAAGAATTGCAACTGTGTTAGATGAAATTATAACTAGGAGATAGCTTTTCATCTTGACCATTTATTTTGTATTAACTAACTTATCAGGGCCACTTATTTAAGTGTGCATGTGCTGTCAATATTATATAGCATAAACAACAAAACTATTAATTTGCTTTGAGCAGCAAAGAATTGATTTGTTGGTATTACATTCCTTGCTGGAGATCATCTATTGAGTTTGTACAGGAATAGATTTTGTGCAAGAATTATTTTAGTGACTTCTTGCAGACCGATATATTTAACTCTTCCCAAAAAGAAAAGCTATATTCCTAATATATTTTCAGTACCCATTATGATCATTCAAAGAAAATTTCAGACACACTTATGCAAGAGATGCTGATTTTGTTCTGTTATCTGTTTCTTCCACTGCAGCCTATGGATGTGATCTGTTTTAATTTTAGCATTGGCATAAAAGTTCAAGGGCTGATTTATTGTGCACAACCCTTCCTCCACGCTTGAAAGTGCAACCAATTTTATTTCTGATTTTTCAGGACAGATAACTGCATTCAGTATCCATTTCAGTTCTTTAAAGGCTTCTCTATTTCTTCAACATTTGGGGATGATTTATAGGTTTTCAAAGGTTTGGGGGTAAATTCCATCTCTTGTTGATCCAAAATGTTTCTCCAGAGTGAGTTTCCCATTTTACCAAAGATCCTTCATTAATTTATCATCAGTCTGTCTGATCCCTGACTTTCTCATCACTGAAAAGATTTAGACCCTTTGGATGTCACTGATATACTGGGTCTAGCCCCACTACTCTTCTAAAGAAGAAAGTGTTAACATTTGTGAAATAATTTGTTAATTAAATGACTATTTCTCTGAGGGAAAATACTTGTCCACGATAACTCAACAGTGTAAAGAATATGAATTCCTTTTGCTGTCATGCTTTAAATTATCTACCCCACTGAGTATCCTTGGTATCTGGATAGCACATGTGTGTCTTGAAAAAGTTATGGTTTTACATTTTGCCCCTGCAGCACATTATAAAGTCTGCAATAGCAGGTTTTGCTGCTGAGCCTCTCATTTTATTAGTTTTTTAGTTTGTTAGTCTCTCATTTTGTTGACTTTTCACTCAGTCTCAGTTTATCTTTTCACTTTTCCAGTTGGCTCAATGAAGAATCAAATTACTACTGTCCGTTGAAATTTAGGTCATTGGGAATTGAAAATTTATTGGGGAAATAAGGGAATAGCCAAGTTCAGTGTTTATGTATTTGACTTGAGATGGGATTAATTAATGATTTCACTGTGGCAGTGGTCATATTGAATTTTACATTCAATTTGACAAAGGAAAGAATGGGTCTAAGATTACTATTTAAACATGAATGTGGACAATTATGAGGGCATTAAAGTAGACCTAGCTAGAGTGCACTAGCAAATTAGGTTAAGGGATTAAGGAGAGCGAAACTTTCCATGGTAGCTGGAAGTGTCAAAACATTAGTAAAAGTTTCTATAGATATTTAGAAAATTAACAAGAGCTGCATTGGTCTCAGAGAAAGCAAGCCTAGAGAATAATAGGAAACGAGAGAGCAGCAGATTAACAGATATTTTGCATCTGTCTTCACTCCAGAGGATGCAAGTAAACTTGCAAAGTAGCTCCAAATTGGGAACCAGGAGAGAAAAAAAACTTAGAAAACTGCAATCACTAGGGTAAAGATACTGAGGAAGTTGAGCTGTGGGCTGACAGATCTCTAGGTGCTGATGGATTTCATCCCGTGGTCTTAAAAGAAGTAGCTAGTTAAATAGTTGATGCCTTGATTTTAATTTTCCAAAAATTCCTAGATTTGAGGAAAGTTCCATTAAATTGATAAAAAGCAAAAAGCTAGGGAGACAAATTGGTAAAGTACAGGTCAGATAACCTAATATCTGTCAAAGGTAAAATGTTGTAAGTTGCTATTTAAAAATATTAGAGTTGGGCACTTATAAAAATTCAAGGTAATAGAGCACATTCAATGTAATTTTGTGAAAGGGAAATTGTGCTTGGCCAATTGATTGGAATTCTTTGAAGAGCAAATGTGCCATGAATAAGGCGGAAGCAATGAATGCACTATTTTAAAATTTCCAGAAGGCATTTGATAAGGTGCTGCATCAAAGGTTATTGTATAAAATAATAGCCTATGGTGCAGGCGGTAACTGTGGCAAAGATAGAAGCTTGTTAGCAAACAGGAAATGGAGCAGACATAAGCTGTTCTTTTTTCACTTGGCAAGATGTAATGAATGGTTTGCCACTGAGATTGATGTTGGGGCCTCGACTTGTAACAATTTTGTATGAAATACTTGGAAGAAGGTGCCAATGACACAATGCTAGATAGGACAGCAAGTTGTGAAGTCAAAGAGGCTATTATGGGATGTAGATAGATTAAGTGAATGAGTAAAGAGCTGGCACATGGATACAATGTGGGAATTGTCCACTTTCAGAGGAAAAATTAAAAAAGCACATTTATCTCCACAATGAGAGATTGCAGAGCTCTGAAATCAAGGGATCTAGCTGTCTGAGTGCATGGCAAAAAAAGCTACTGTGCAGGTACAACAAGTAATTAGCAATGTTAATGGGAGTGTTACGTAAAGGGAATTGGTGAGACCATGTCTGGACTACTATGTACAGTATTGTTTTCATATTTAAGGAAGGACTTTAATACATGAAAAGCAGCTCAGAGTGTTTACTGGACTAATATCTGAAATGAATGGATAGTCTTATGAAGAAAGCTCGATATGTCCACTGGAGTTTAGAAGAATGAGAGGCTACATGATTGAAATGAAAGATCATCATAACTGCGTAGATGTGATGAGCATATTTTTTCCTGTGGAGAAGCTGAAATTAAGGGTCACTGTTTAAAAATAAGGTGTCACCTATTTATGATGGGTGAATTTTTTTTTCCCTGAGGGTTGTAAATCTTTGGAGCTCTCTTCCCCAAAGCTCAGTGGATGATGATATATTGAATATTTTTATGACCTGGTAGACAGATCTTGATGAGCAAGGGGGTGAAATTTGTAGACAGGAATTCAAAATTGAGATTACAGTTAGATCTGCTATGATGTTAAATGGTAGAACAGTCTGGAGAAGCTGAGTAACCTACTTCTAATTTGTATGTACAGATGTGTTTGATAGATTATTGAAGACACACATTCTGCCTGCTCATTTGCCTAGGAATTTGTTGAGATCTAATCTCCTGCAAAAGGGAGAAACTTTGATATATTTAAGGCAAATGGAAAAATTACAATGTTTTTATTAGCTGCTCTTAACCCATAATATGATTATATGTGCATACTTCAATCCAGACATTCTTCTGTTTCCTGCTGTTTTGCTATCTATGTTTTACTGTTATCCTGAAGTCCCACTAAAGAAATGAGGGAACAAAAAAACTGAAGATGTAATTCAAATGAATTATTGTTCAGCCTAATTCCCACAATTCTCACAAAAATCAGAGTCATTGCTGCAGTGATGGAAGCCAGTTCAATCCATTGAGCCCACACTGGAAGAAGAAAATTCTTGTTTTTTTTAAATTTTATTTATAGCGTGGTCTCAGAACTCTTCCATGGTAATTGAGTGAGGAGAATTTAAATGTATACACTTGGGATTCTTTTATTTATGATTAAATATTATTTGTACATGTTGAATAAGTGTTAAAGGCAAATCTTGTTTCTATATCCACCAGTGTATTTATAAGTACTCCATTGCATTTTGATAGGACCAGCAATGAGCTTTCATTGTGATTGCTTATAATAATAAAATGCTCATTCCTTGAATATTCGTTGTGGGAATCTGGAAAGCTGACTGCTAAATTTTTGGGGAGTATTGAATATTAATGTAATACTTGGAAGGCCCAGATTTTGGAATTGCAGTGATGACAACTGTTGACATTGATAATTTAAACTTCCAGATATGCAGTAGCTGTCATTGATTCCCTGTTTCCAGGTTATACTTTTTCAGCATAATCTTAAGGAATCGGTAGTCTGAAAACTTCCAAATGTTTAGACTGTTTTTTATATAAAAAAAGCCTGAGAAATGATAACTTTTGTCCCTGAGGTGCAAGTGGGTTTAGTAACATTTTAAGCCATATTTAATGACTGTTTTATAAAATAACTTGGTGTTTTCCTCACAAATGTAATGGATTGTAGATTTATAATAAATTCGATATTTCAAGTTCTACTCCATCTTGTATGCTGCAGTCTTTATTTAGTAGCTTGTAAAATGTTAGTCCTTTTAGTTCCAGGTTTGTTGTTTAAGAATTCTTCACTGTAATTGGATATTTACCTAACTTTATGCCATTACTATTGCTGGATGCTAAGGATCAACCAGAATTGGTGTCAGATACCAACATGCATGGGCAAAAGAGATTGCTAGTGTAGTGGTGAGCACCAGTTGCTCTAAAGCTGATCATAAAATCTGGGGTTAAATTTCAGACTGCAGTTGCATTTCCAACAGTAAATGCACGTTTTATTTTATGAACTAGTATTACTCTTGTGGAGCAAACAGGAAAGTTATACCACTGCAATATGTACAGCTGTCTTCTGGGGCATCTATTGAATTTTTGAGTAAATGCTGCTTCATAATCTTTTATTATCATTCATTTCTTGTTTCAGCTCAAAGCATAGAGCTTTATTGGCATATGACCACATCATATGGGATCGAAAATGCAGCTGTTTGCCAAGGATTGCACAACATTAGGGTAAAGTCTGTATGCAAAATAACCTGAATTGTCAGTAACCTGGACGTTGGGTAACATTCACACAACACAAATGTTGGGAAATGTAAATCAAAATACTGCTGGAAATCATAAAATAAGAAATGGAAAATGCTGAAAACTTTAAGCAGTTTAGGCACCATCTGTGGAAAGCGAAACAGAATTTAATACTTCGGGTCAAAGACCCTTTGACAGAACTGGGAAAGAGAAAGCAAGTTACTGCAAGTTGCAGGGAGGGGGAGGGAAAGTTGGGATAAAGGGAATAATTGTGATGGGTGAACCCAGGTTGCTGAGGCAATAAGCTGTTGGTTTAAGAGAGAATAAAAAAGGATATGTACAAGCTGTGAAATGTAGGGCTGTAGGAAATGCCCAAATTGAATGTAATATTGCAGATGGATTGCTTGGAGCAGAACTGGCCAGTTCAGATACAAACTGAGAAAGTGAGTTATATGAAGTTGTTGAATTCTATATTGAGTCCAGAAGGTTACAATGCATTGCAGACCAAAGGTGAGGTGCTGAAGACCAAAGGCTGCAGATGCTGGAATCTGGAACAAAGAAAATAGAACACTGGAAGAACTCAGTGGGTCAAGCAGCATCTTTTGGAGGCAAAAGGTGTAAGCTGACATTTCAGATCTCGGCTCTCCATTTCCCACACATTTGCTCTCACTATCCCCCATCCCCACTCCTTCCCACACAAAATAACAATAGAGTTCCCTTGGTCCTTCCCTTTTCAACTCGCCTGCCTCCATTATCCAACATGTCATCCTCCACCATTTCTGGCAGTTCCGACATGATCCCACCACCAGTCATGCCTTCTCTTCTCCCTTCTCTTCTCTTGTCCTTTTTTCTCCC
>JARFYF010000094.1:19363763-19374104 GCA_030265395.1 Rhina ancylostomus | reverse complement strand
GTTCAATAGTCTTATCACAGTGGGGTAGAAGCTGTCCTTAAGTCTGGTGGTATGTGCCCTCAGGCTCCTGTATCTTTGTACTGGCAGCAAGATATTCTCAATGCTCAACATTGACTTCCAGATCCCATAGTTTTGTGGCTTCAAGACAAACTTAGAAAATGCGTTATCCCCCTATTGCCTCAGTTGATGCAGCTGAAGATGGTCTGATGAAATCCTGCTGTGATGCCCTGAGGTATTGCATGATTGACCACCAGTAACCAAATGCAAACTTGTGCAAGATATGACTCTTCCTTGTTTCATTATTTGGTTAAATGCTCCATGATGTCACTCTTCATTGAATCAGGACTCATGAACTCTTCAATGAATCAGGATTCATGCTCCAGCTTCAATGTGATGTAGAATGAGGTATATATAACACCATAAGGTTACAGATTATGATGGTGTACATTTCCACTGGTGCTAATAGTCCACACTGTCCTGTGGATGCCCAGTTTTGAGCTGCCAGATCTGTTCTGAGTCTATTTCTTTCAGCAACTTTCATGCCATAGAATCACCAGGCAATGTTGATCTCCAGTAAGAGGGGCTTGAATCAACCCCCTTTGAAATTTAATGACATTACCATTACTGAATTCCCCATCATCAACATCCTCAACATTGCCATTGACCAGGTACTTAACTGGACCAGCCAAGTTATCATCTTATTGCTGCTTCTAAATCTTAGGACAACAGCATTTTGGGAGCGCCTTTGCAAGTATTGCAGCATTCAAGAATGTAGCTCAGTACTAGCTTTTAAAGCAATTAGGAATGTTCAATAAATACAGTACCTGCCGGCAACACCCATTTATTGGTAAATTAGTAAATAAAAATCATTCCTGTGCCTGTGAATTTTTTTTTGAAATTGAAGAACTAAAGCAATAAAGCATGCTGTGTTTTGAGGAATTTAGGCAGCCTGTGCACTGTAGTAGTACTCTTCCCCTAATTGTGCTAATATAGTGCTGGGAGAAATACAGAACTAAAATGGAGATAAACTTTAATGAATTACATGATCTAATAAATATTATTGCTATAATATGTCTTTGAACATTTTAAAAGAAACTGCATAAGTTAACCTTTGCCACACTTGGAAAATAAAGAACAAAGTAGTTCACTCACGTCTTAGTGACTGGCTTTGTTTGGGTAGACTAACCCCTCTAGGCAAGGATTTTTGCATGACAAAAAACAAACTATTAGAAAAATACATCTTAAAAGCTTGGTGTGGTCACTCAAGTAAGGAAAATTAAGAGACCACGGCATGTGAAACGAGGAAATCAGAACACCACGGGTCATTGAGAACATGGCTAATTAAATAATAGTGTATTCATCTCATGCCACTCCTAAATAGATTTCTAAATCAGATGTTTTCCAGCATGTATCCTCTTGCCCATTTCATTTGTGTTTAAATAGTGTATTTTGCAGTCATAGAAATTCCTCTTTCAAAGCTAACTCCAGATATCTATACCTACAGAGACATGGAAGAAAATTCTTCATTTAGTTAATACATCTTAAATGTGTGCCAGACACTCGTTGATACAGTTTAAGGTAGTTCACAGGACCGACATGTCCAAAGATAAGTTAGCTCATTTTTATAACACTATAAATCCTATATGTGATAGATGTAAATCGAATGTGGCCTCTTTGACACACATTTTGGTCCTGTCCTCTTTTGGAAAAATACTGGAAAGACATTTTTAACATTATTTCAAATGTATTGAAGATTTGATTTACATCCGCACCCTATTACTGCAATTTTTGGATTACCAAGGATTGAGTCTGACCATTTATCTGCTTCCGCTAACCGTATGATTGCCTTTGTTACATTAATGGCCAAACAATCTATTTTGGTTAAGTGGAAGGATCCAATACCCCCTACTACCTTTCAATGGTTCTCTCAAACTACATCATGCTTAAACTTGGAAAAAATTAGGAGTGGTACTGTTGATCCTTCTCTTAAATTTGAAGACATTTGGAGTCCATTCATCCAATATTTTCACATGATGTAGATCCCCCTTCAATAACTTTTTAATTCAGAGGAATAGAGTTGACAACATAATATTGCTCTGTTTCTATTGAGAAATTTTGGCCCAGTTTTTCTTTGTTGTTTTTTAAAATTTTGTTTGCTTAGTTTAGTTTACATTGTTTATAATTCTGTTTTATATTGATTTGGGTTTTTTCTTTAATATTTATATAATAAATCTTTTTCTTTCCTTTCGTTTATACCCTATTGATTAAATAAGAGATCGTTGGACCTTGTTTTTCATATATTTGTATGATTATTTAAGACTTGACTGATATCCAGATCTCTTTGTAATACACGTATCAACTTTGATGCTATAGTACTGTAAGCCAAGACGTACCTGACTAACTTGAAACCCACATTATGATTTTATTTTTCTATCTCTTTGCATAATTGTTGATTTGTATTTTCAACAATGTGACTAAGGATGGTGAAAAGAATACTGTTCTACTTCCTTTTTCTAAGTTATTAAATTAAAAATAACGAACGGGTGTTCTGCAGAAGACCATGTTTCATTGTGAATATAATTTAATATTTGGACCTTTTCTTGTCAGAGGCAAAGCCTCTTGTTTCCTATCATTAAACATGCAGATAAAAACATTTATAAAAGAAAAACCAAAGCCAATTTCTGGCTTTTTTTCTGGTGCCTATTACAGGCATTTGACCTTTTATAATTAGTAATGAGGAGAGAAGTTCGTATTTTAAGGACCTAATAGGAAATTGACCTATTCCTATCAGGCTTTTGGAATGTGTTTCTGGTCTTGTAGCTATAAAAGTAAGCCAAACTATTTTTACAACAATACCTGAAGCAAGAGAAACACTCTTGGTTGGTTGCCATTTCAACCCATGACTTGCTCTTCCTCTTCCACACTTCTGAGAGGTGGCATTAAGTTGGAAAATCTCCCACAGAAGTTGTGAAAGATGCCTCATAATTTTGGTCTTGATCTCCAGCGCACAGTGATTGCAGTATAAACATCTAGCCAAATATGTACTCTAGTTTTGGTGCAAAAATCATTATATCAATGATGTAATTTCTATTAAATCCTTTGGATGATATTGTGCCAGTTTGCCAACATGTTTTGCATCCTGGTCTTTAGCCAAAAAGTTGTTGGGTTGAAGCTCTGCACTGTTGCCTGAAGTGATGCTGATCGAGTGCTGTATTGGTTTTGTGCACTGGATAAATGCCTATTGAGGAGCTTTTTATGAAACTTGTAGCCCATTTCCAAACTATTATTGCCTTGGTTAATGTGCTCCAATCAGAAATCTTGTTGCTACCAAACCCAGTTTTTAATTAGGGTTGAATTCCTTCTTTGTACAATCTAGTGAAATATTCCTTCCCTGATTAGCATATTGGCTACATATTTAACTAAGATGGGATGCTGACACTGAACATTTAAATACAAGCTAGTTCTTCCCAGAAAGTTGTTATGTGTAGTATACTTTATTTAATTTTTGAATGTTTTCATTTTTTTTCCTCATTCATGCATTTTTTTTGTTAAATGAGTTTCAATGCTGCTTCCTTGGGAGAACCATTTATCACATTCTGTTAAGTTAATATTGTCTCTTTTAGCCTAAAGCTCTGTTTTCTAGCTCCTATTCATATTTTGGCATCGGTTCCATGCACCAGTTGTGCAAAAGATTTTTGTGCAATGTTCCCTCACTCCTGCTGTTCATAAATATTAAACTTACTTTCTAAGATAATGTTTTCCCCTCACCCCTCTGGCAGTGATAAAGAATTCTAAAGTGGGTGACAGAAGTTGCTGCCACATTGTGTAATGAGCTTTTTCAAGTTGTGGTGGAATCTGTTGTACGAATGTAAGAATAAAGCAGGCTTTTTTCCTGGGGGAGAAAAAACACAATTAATTGGGTTTAAAATGTTGACTATTACAAGATGTGAGAGGTTTTGTATTTATTTGAGCATTGCTACAAGGTATCAATTTGCATTTCATGGCTAGTATTTAGATTAAAATTCCCTGTAGAGCAATAAACTTTAAGTTGGTTTAAAGTCATGGTCCAGAAATTTAGAGGCTTTCTTTTCATTTGACAAAATTGGAAAATTCCTTTTCGTATTTCAATAGTATAGAAACTGAGCATTTGTTTAGATTATGTTCTAGATTGTGAAATTGCCATTAAAATTCCAGCAAATAGTCTGAAGAATTTTTGATGGGGGTACAGAAGAAAATAGTTTCCAGATTAGCATTTAGAGGCAGCCTGCTTAAATCCTATTAGGAAGCAGAATTAGAAAAGATAATTAAGTTATTTTTTCATTAGAAATTTTTTTCCAAATCTATATGATGATCAATGTACAGAATGTAACTGGTGAGATTTTAATAAATGTTATGCTGTAAAGCAATTGTTCTGAACATTTTAAAGGTCACTGGAAAGCTAGAGACAGTGGAATCTGCATTATCTGTTATAATAAGCAACAGCTCCCCCCAAAATAAAAACCTTGAAGCAGGTAATTGTATTTTTACATTTATTAAGAACATGAAGATGTTAGAAATAACCAAACTGAAATTCAAAATAAAATGATGAACAATGACAAATTGCATATATAGCATGCTTTTTACAAATGGAAAGAAACCTGTTTCAAAGAGAAATCTAATGATAATGAAGGTATGTAGAATTTTTCCTGCAAACATTGGGAAGTGATTGGAGTACTGAGGCTTCACTGTTAATTGATATAAGGTAATAATCTAAATATCAACTAACTTGGGCATGATTAAAAACTTGGCTGAAGAATCTCAATGCAGAGAAACTGATCATCAAGGAAATTATTTATCTGATGGGATATCCTAAAAATTTAGATTATGGCAGCAATGTGTATGCAGTTACAACAGGAAAGGATCATATTGTTGCTATGAATGAAGATTAAAGGAGGGGAAAGTAATCTGATACTTTACATTGGACTGTCATCCTTCCATTTCTTTTCCCTTGCTTGCACTGATCACTGATTCATGAATTTATCCTAATGCATTTGGAAGTGGAATTTTATATCCTAGGTAACTTAGATGTTATCTGCATTGGATTACAGTAAATCCGTTCCAACCAAAATTCTGGAAGAAATTTTAACAAAAGATGGAAATTTACATTTTATGTAAAGTTGTAAATATTTTTGAACTGCTTGATTAATGGAAATATGCAGTCTTTAGGTAACTTGGGACTTCGGCTTTCGTTGTGTGAAATTTCAGCCCAGCATCGTGGCAGGATGGGATGAGTTAATTTGAAATAAAAATGTATGAGACTTAAAAACACTTGACTGTTTAAAGGAATTGAAGAACTTCCTGCACTAGGTCCAGCCTGATAGAGGAAAAAGAAAATAAATGCTGGAATATTTGGCATGTCGGGTAGTGTCTGTGGAGAGAAAAACTGAGTTAAAATTTCACGTCAATGACCTTCGACATTTCTGATGTAAGGTCATCCAGCAATGAGATTAACTCTTTTTCTCTTCTGAAATGTTATCTGACTTGACTATTTCCAGCACTTTTTAAATTGATTTCTGGTATGCAGCGCTCCATAGTGTGTCTGATATTAGACTGCAGCTAAAGGAATGCCAGGCATGGATACCAGCAGGATGGAGGATTCATATTTATGCATGTGTCAAATCTTGAACTTGCCTGCATTGTGCCAATTGTCTTTGCAGTGAACAAAGTTCATTTTCCACAAAATGAGTGACACAAACAAAATTGTGTAAATTCCAACTTCCCAAGAACTTATTAAACTGTGTACTTGCTTTTCCAGCTTAATGCAGAAATCTTGCGTCTTACCTGTGATCAGATTTCAAAATCGATGACAAGATTTCAAAATTACTTCATTGTCATAGAGTCAGAGTTGTAAAGCACAGGAACAGGTCATTTGGCCCACCTTGCTCATTGCTGTTAGATGCTTTAGGATATCCTGAAGGGGATGCTAAAAAAGGCAAAGCAAGCCATTATTGTGTTTGGATACATCTAGCTTGCAAATTGACGATTCTGTTAGTGAATGGGGCAGTCATTTGTTGAAAGACAGATTTTCAATAGAATTCTATGCACACAAAGCAATTCAAATAGTAGTTTTAGTTATGTTAGTGAAGTTGTACTATGACTTGAAATTTATTTGCATTGATTAAATTTCAAGTCCTACGAAACCAAATGTACAAATTATCTAGTTTCTAATCGTATCAAGATTTCTCATTAAGTTGGCAATAAGATAAGATTTCTTTATTAGTCACATGTACATCAAAACACAGTGAAATACATCTTTCGCGTAGAGTATTCTGGGGCAGCCTGCAAGTGTCGCCACACTTCTGGCACCAACATAGCATGTCCTCAACTTCCCAACCCCTATATCTTTGGAATGTGGGAGAAAACCAGAGCACCCAGAGGAAACCCACGCAGGCACCGGGAGAACATACAGACTCCTTACAAACAGTGGTTGGAATTGAACCCTGGTCGCTGGTGTTGTAATAGTGTTACACTAACTGCTACACTGTTATTTTTCTCGTGTATGTGTATTTTTGAAAGATTTGAAAATTACAAGCTTGCTGAATGACTGAATAGTTTGGAACTGGTATATCTAAATGGGACAATAATGCAGGAACTGTTTGGTGGGCCTGCTAATGTCTGTGCATGTAGTTGTGGGAGGGGTGAATTTTGATAAACTAGAAATAAAGGTGTAACAGAACATGGAAGGGAGAAGGAAAACTATTTTTGTTTTTCTTTCATTTTCTTCCAAATGTTGACTTTTTTTGTGGTTCTTCTGAAGTGATGTCTAATTCTCTGTATGCTGATACCAATGGATTTGTGGGTTGCTCTTCCTGGTATTTTTTTTGTACTTCTAACTGGTTTAAAATGGATAAAATTGAAATTGTTCATTTGAGTATTAATACTAAAGCCAGTAAGAACTGAGAAAATTGTTACTTCAAGGAATGCTCTTCTAGTGTGTTTGGACACAATAGTTTGGTTCTCTCATCTATTTCATCGAATCATGCATACTGACTGCTCTGAATCTGAGATAAGATGTCATGCTACAATGCAGGAACAACTTGTAATTCATAGGAACTTTTATTTCTCTAAGTTATTGGTGAGGTAGTCCTTAATGTCAATCTGGCTATCTTTTGAAATTTATTGATTTATAAATATGTTCAAAATCCACAATGCAAATGTAATTGTTTTCTTGCATCTTTGAATAGATTTCTTTGTTTTTTTTAAGTCTTTCACCTGGAAATTTCAAAGGCCAATGCTCATTTAAAATCCTGATAACTAATGTTAGTTTTATGTGGTCATGATTAAATTTTCAGTACAATTCTGAGGACAAAAGCATAGGTTGATTCTTGTTATATTTTTCAAAGAAATTATTTTTCTTGTTTCAGTCTTAAACGGCAGACACTTTGCCCTGAATCCAGACTGCTAGCTCTTGACTCTTCCAAAGGAAAGCACAATTTAACACCAACTTTGTTAATTATTTTACATTAATTAGGCTGGTCAAGAAATGGCTCTTAAAGTGTACAATCAAAATTAATATGTTCACCAATGGAAAATGAGAATTTTCAGAAGAAAAATGTCAGACATAATAGGTGGGCTTCACAAAGCCAATGGATGCTTTGTCTTGTACTTTGGAGCCCATCCTTGCACCTTAACAACCTGCATTGAGGCAAGTGTGCTAAGACAGAGCCTGCTTGATGCTTTTGCTAACTTCCAAGATTGAAATTGATTCTCTCTGACCCCTCTGACTTGTGCTGCTGTTTGATTGGGCAGCAGGAGGGAGAGAGAACATTTAGACTGATGTTCTCTGGTCCTCGCGGCCCTCTCAGTAAATTGCTGTTGACATGGCAAAGGAATTTGGGGATAGATAAGAGGTGCAAAATTCTTAAAATTCTCTTAAGCATGAATGAGATGTCAGACTGGAGGATATTAGAAATTTTGTTATCAACCATGACAATTTCAGTTATTGTTAAAGATTATAAAGGCAAAGCATTTTCCTTGCACCATTCAAAACTTTCACTTGTATAACAATGTAATTAAAGCCATGATTAACTGTTTTTAATAATTTGACATCTCCAGTTCTGATGATATATTTGTTCAAGTCAACTTTTAAGAAGGCGAGACTGTCTGAAATGTTTGTTCCTAAAACTTTGTCTCTAATTTCTCTAAATAAGAGTGTGAGGTGGATAAAGAAAGTTTACTGATGCACTGATATTAACATTTTATCCTCTCTTTGTGCCACTAGAAATGTTATGCTTGTTTATCAAATTGCTGATTTAGATGTGGGAACGAGAGTCTGAGCACTGGAGTTAGCTGCCATTCTCCTTCAATTCGGAAATGGCTGCGCCCCCCCCCCCCCACCCAAAGGTACAAAGATTTCCCTGACTCTGAAGGGTTTTGCAAATACTGACACTTCTAAAGATGATTATAAATGAAACTAATTGTCTTCTTCTGTCCAAATGATATGCTACAATTGTAACCACTGTTTCTACCACCTATTGGATCAGGTATACTGCTTTATAACTGTATTCAGTGGCTTAATGGGACAATAGTTTGCACCTGTAATCTCTTGACTGGCACCAGCTTAAACAAAATTATTTTGGGCAATAAGCAAAATCTAGACATGCTCCCTGGTTGTGGCTTATTCTGGAAGGCTTTTTTAATCATTATGGCAGTGGCAAAATGTTTGGTTTGTATTTAATTTATTGTTGAAGTTGACTGTTGCGTCACTTTGGATATTGAAAGTTACGGTTTATCTAACCCAATTTTAGTATGGTTTTGGGATGGTCCTTTTTCCTTCTGAAATGATATTGAAGACTATCAGCTTAATAAAACAAACTCTTAATTTGCTGTGAATGTCTGTCATCAAACAACTTTGACTACCTCTCTTTAATTACTGTAAGCAACTCATAAATTCCGTCAATAAAGTGGTGCCTGCAAAATATAGTAATTTCATCTATTTCTAAAAAAACATGGTAAACGGCTTTAAATAATTGTGGACCATAGCTGCTATCCAAGAAATTACTGCCACTACCATTTTATTGAAGCTGGAAAAATGCAATAATTAAAGAATTTCTTAGCTGCACTCCAATGCACAAGAGGACTTTTACTATAAGTATGATGTGAAATATAAATGGCAAATGGAAACGCATTGTACTGATCAAATTAAGGCAGCATCTTTCGTATCTAGTTATAGTGAAGAAGGGTTCAGTGTCGCAGCAGATAGGTTTCCAAAATTGGTTTGGAGGTCATCAGATTGCTGTTCATTTGGGTTAAATTAAGCTGGATGACTTGAGCTGTGTCTGATATTTTTTGTTTCTTTTTTCACCCAATGTGTACAACAAACTTTCTTGTGCTATGTACATTTTTTTGTTACAGGTGACCCTTGCATTGCAGCTGTTTGGATAATGGAAATTCACCCTTACAGATTTCAGAAATCACTACCCAAAAATTTGAGATATAGAATAAAATTCACACTCTCACAGAATTTGTGGAGGAGGGAAATAAATAAACAATTTATTTTTTGTAATTGCTTTTTTTTGACACAAGTGCAGATGGAAAATCACAATGTGGGCCATTTTCTAGAAATGCAACATGGGGGTTACCTATATTGATGTTCAAATGGAGTTTCAGACCAGCTGTCAGTTGTGGCAGGGCATACATGTTATAACAGGCTACGAAACTAAGTCGGACCGCATCACTGACAACGGTGAATCCCTTCTTAATGAGCTTAATGCATTCTGTGCATGTTTTGAACAGGAGGGGATTGATGCATCACCACTCAGCCCGACAGCCTCCAATGTACCTGAACCCATAGACACCATTGAGGACATAAGATCAGTCTTCTGGAGAGTGAACTCCCGAAAGCATCTGGCCTGGATGGTGTCCCTGGCTGTGTCCTTGGATCCTATGCAGATCAGCTGGTGGGGGTATTTGCAGACATTTTTAACCTCTCCCTGCTTCAACCTGAGGTTCTCGCCTGCTTTAAGAAGACCATTATCACCCCGGTACCTAAGGAAAACAAGGTAACATGCCTTAATGACTACTGCTCCATCATGAAGTGCTTTGAGAGGCTGGTCATGGCATGAATTAACTCCAGCCTTCCAGACAACCTTGACCCACTGCAACTTGCCTACCACTGAAACTGGTCTATGGCAAACACCATCTTCCTGGCCCTATACTCATCTCTGAAACATCTGGGCAGTAAAGCCACCTATGTAAGACTATTGTTAATTGATTACAACTCTGCCCTCAATACTAAATTCCAAGCAAGTTTGTCTCCAAACTCCAGGACCTGAGACTCAACACCTCCCTTTGAAACTGGAT
>JARFYF010000094.1:19299365-19313745 GCA_030265395.1 Rhina ancylostomus | reverse complement strand
TTTTGTCTTCAGTCAACGGTGGTTGTTGAAGAAGCCTTTGCTCACGTTTCACCTTACGGCTTGCTGAACTGAACTTTGAGAACCATTCCTGGACTTGGAGTTTGGGAATTTGCCACACGCACAACTTCGAGTTTAGTTTTTGGAGTTAATGGTTAAAATTTAACACATTTATTTCTAACATTTTAACATTTTTACTTTTTCTTATTATCATAAGTAGTTATTAATAAACTAGTTTTTAACACTGATACATGACTCATTGTGTTTCTTTTGTTGCTGGTTCATACCAATGTGAATCTTGAATATCCTGGTCAGAGGGAATTTGGAGCTTGGGAAAGACTTATTTATCTGGAACACTTCAAAAATAAGATATATAGAGAGGTTGCATCTTGTAACCACTCCCAATGTGGAAAGAAGTTAAGATCTACCCTTATAGCTTATCTGTTAAGTTACCAAAAATATGACAAATGTGATCCAAAGTAGCAAAGGATAGTTTGTGAATGATCAATGTGTAAATAGAAATTAAATACATAGAAAAGGAAATGATCAAATCAATCCTATAATTGTAGAATGGTAAGAGATTTG
Organism: Rhina ancylostomus; assembly: GCA_030265395.1. Lineage (NCBI taxonomy): Eukaryota > Metazoa > Chordata > Chondrichthyes > Rhinopristiformes > Rhinidae > Rhina > Rhina ancylostomus. The sequence goes on along the minus strand of JARFYF010000094.1, from coordinate 19,313,163 downwards.
CAACTCAAAAGGAAGCCAGAATTAAAACAGAAAATGGTAGAAACACTCAGCTTCTGGTTAATATTCACCATAACGTTAAGGACCTTATGTGAGGCAGCATCTGTGGGAAGTGAAAACCCTTCATTGGAACTGGAAAATAGGTAGCAGACATGGTGGGGGAGGGATGGATAGAATAAAAGAAGTATCCCTGAAATATTAGAACTAATAACTTAATGTGGCTGTTAAATAGCAGTTAAAATCAGATTACGCTGCTTTGTCTACATATTATGTTGCTAATAATAAGGTTGTGGGCCATGCAAATAAAACAAAACTGTACCAAAATGATAACAGGAAGAAATAGCAAATTCTGATACAGAAAAAAAGAGCAAATTATCAAAAATTAGAGAACTACATATTGACTTCTGAAGGCTGCAACAAAACAAGACAATATGAGCTTGTGTTCTCCAAGCTTGTGATGGGCCTCATTGTAACAGTGCGGGATGCCTCAAACAGATCAGATTGGGAGAGTGCTCTTCAATTGCATATCCAAGTATCTAAGGGATGGCATAGTGATGCAGTTGGTACAGGTACATCAGAGCTCCAATAACTCTGTTCAGTCCTGACCTTGGGTACTGTCTGTGTGAAGTTTGCATGTTCTCTCTGTGTAGGTTTTCTTTAAGAGAACCTGCTAAAAAGATGCACATCAGTGGGTTAATCGACTAGTGTTAATTCACCTTTGTGGCTAAGTGAGAGGTAGAATCTTGGGGGGAAGGCAGATTAATGGCTATACTAATTACACTAAAGTCCTTGAATCCAGGCAATATCCTGGTCAATCTCCTCTGCACTGTCTCCAGCACAACCTTGTAGTGTGGCAACCAAAATTGTACACAATACTGCAAGTGTGGTCTAACCAGTATTTTCTAAAGTCACACATAAGGCCCCAACTTTTATTTTCTATGCCCTGTTCTATGAATGGAAACATGCCATATGCCTTCAGCACTTTATCAACCTGTTGCCACTTTTAGGGAATGTTAGACTTGAACACCAAGATCTCTTTGATAATCAACATTCCTTAGTGCCCTACAGTTTACTAGGACTAGGTATGTATCCTGCCCCTATTTGACTTCTCAAAATACATCACCTCATAGTTGTTGGAATCAGAATGAGGTTTATTGTCACTGACTTGTATAATGTGAAATTTTTTGCTTTGTGGCAGTAGTACAGTGCAAATACATTAAAAAAATACTATAATTTACAAAATAAATAGTGCAAAAATAAAAGGAATAATGAGGTAGTATTCATGGCCCATTCAGAAATATGATGGCAGAGGGGAAGAAGCTATTTTCTAAATCATTGAGTGTATCTTCAGGCTGCTGTACCACCTCCCCAGTGGTAGTAATGGGAAGAGGGCATGTTCCAGGTGGTGAGGGTTCTGAGTGATGGATGCTGCTGCCTTGAGGTGCTGCCTCTTGAAAATGTCCTCTGTGGTGTGCCCGTAGTGGAGCTGGCTGAGTCTACAACTTTCTGTAGCCTCTTGCGATCCAGTGCATTAGAGGCTCCATAGCTGGTGTTGGTGTAATGAGAATGCTCTCAACTGTGCATTAATAGAAATTTGCAGGAGTCTTTGATATACCAAGTCTCCTCAAGCTCCTAATAAAGCAGACCTGCTGGTGTGCAGCCTTCATGATTGCATCAATGTGTTGGGCCCAGGATAGATCCTCTGAGATGTTGGCACCCAGGAACTTAAAGCTGCTCAACCTTTCCACCGCTGACCCCTCAATGAGGACTGGTGTTGATCTTGGTCTTGCTGACATTGAGTGCGAGACTGTTGTTGCACACCACTCAACCGGCTAATCTCTCTCACTCCTATATGCCTCCTTGTCGCCATCTGAGATTTCATCAACAATGGGTGTCATCTGCGAATTTATAGATGAAGTTTGAGCTGTGCTTAGCCACACAGTCATGAGTGTAGAGAGAGTAGAGCAGTGGGTTAAGTATGCATCCTTGAGGTGCACCTGTGTTGATTGTCAGCGAGGAGGAGATGTTATTACTGATCCATACTGACTTTGATCTCCTGATAGGAAGTCGAGGATCCATTTGCAAAGGGAGGTGCAGAGACCCAGGTTTGGAAGCTTGGTGATTATTACTGACAGGATGATGGCGTTGAACCCTGAGCTGTAATCAATAAACAGCAACCATCTGCTGTTGTCTCGGTGCTCCACAGCAAAGTGGAGAGCCAGTGAGATTAAATTCCATCTGCCAATGCTCCGTCCAACTTCTGACCTGATCTATATCCTGCTGCAGCCTCAGACAACCTTCCTCGTTATTTACCACACTACCAACTTTAGTGTCATTCGCAGACTTACTAATCATACCTCCTACATTCATGTCCAAGTTATTAATATATATCACAAACCACAAGGGTCTAAGCACCTACCCCTGCAGTGCACCACTCATTACAGACCTCCAATCAGAAAAGCATCCTTCCACCAGTCCCCTCTGCCTCCTATCACCCAGTCAATTTTGGATCTAATTAGCCAGCATGCCTTGGATCCCATGTGTCTTAACCTTCTGGACCAGCCTACCAGGAACTGTCGAATGCCTTGAAGTCCACATAGGTAATGTCTACCAACCTGCCTTCATCAGTCTTAATTTTCTCCTCAAAAAAACTCAAATTAGTTAGATTTTTTTCCTTGCACAAAGCCATGCTGAGTAGTACTGTTCAGTCTCTGCCTTTCTAAATGCACATAAATTCTATCCCTTACAATTTTTTCCAGTAATTTTCCCACCACTGATGTGAGGCTCACTGGCTTGTAGTTATCTGGCTTATCCCTGCTGCTTTCTTAAATCAAGTTTATTGTCATATGCACAAATACGGTGAGGTACAGGTACAATGAAAAACTTGCTTGCAGCAGCATCTCAGGCACATAGATTCAGACAACAGAGAGAACATAAATTATGCATAAATTGTACAAAAGCTACACAAAGCGGTGAAGAAAAAGACTGTGCAAAGCAAGACATTGGTACAGAAAACACAATTACAAACTAGTCCATGGTAGTGTGAGAGGTGGCCCGTAGTATTCTGTTGTGGAGGTAGGATTAGGGTTGTACAAGTCTGTTTGGGTTGTACAAGTCTGGGTTGTAGGAAAGTAGCTGTTCCTGAACCTGGTGTTGTAAGACTTAAGGTTTCTGTACCTCCTGCCCAATGGTACCATATTAGCTGTCCTCCAGTCTCTGGCACCCCATTTGTGGCTAACAAAGAAGCATAAATCTCGATAAGGGCTACAGCTATCTCCTTCCTTGTTTCCCATAGCAACCTGGGATAGACTTTATTTAGCCTTGGGGATATTTCTACCCTTATGTGTGCTGTAATATCTAACAATTCCTCCTTAATATTGACCTGCTTCAGATTATCCTTGTATCCCTCCCTGAACTCACTTTTCCCATGTCCTCTTCTGTGGCCCCCCCCCCCCCCCCCGCTCCTGATGTACAGTGTCTTGGGGGTTATCCTGAATCTCGCCAAGGATATTTCATGGTCCTTTTTTGTGTTGTTTCTTTAAGTTCTCTCCTACACACTCATTATTTCTCAAAAGACTTCCTCAGTCCCAGTTGCTTATATCTGCCATATTTCCTTTTTTTCCTCCCAGATCAAACCTTCAATATCATTTGTCACCCAAGGTTGTCTCACCTTGTTATTTTTGCAATTTGCTCATACTGAAATATGCTGGCCTTGAATTCTTACTAACTCTCTCAAATTTTTAAAGACTTCCATTTGTCTGCTGTCGTTTTACCTGCAAGTATCAACTCCCAATCTATTTTCAAATCGTCCTCTCTTACAGTAATCAAATCTCCCTACTCCCATTTCAAGAACCTTAACTTGAGGCTCAACCTTATCCCTTTCCATAACTACCTTGAAATTTATAGAATTATGGTCACTGTTCCCAATGATACTTCCACCACCTACCCAGTTTCATTTCCTAAGGTAAAGTACTGCCCTGTATCTAGTAGGGCTCTTCACGTGTTGTCTCAAACAACTTTCTCGGATGCAATTAACATTTTTAGCTCATTTTAAGAGTAGTGACCACTAGACTTGGGGAGTAGATGAGACTAATTTGTTCAAGTTTATTGTCATGGGCATACACATGCTGGGCATAAATGCTATGAAAATTGACTTTTTGCAGTAGCAGCACAGTACATTACAAACATGACAAATGTATTAACATAAATTAACAAATTATTTATAACTTGCATGACAAAATAAACATAACTGCATTAGTGCAAGTTGAGGTAGAAAAGAAATATAGTCCGAGGTAGTGTTTTAATTTATCTGTATGCTCATTAGCTTCAAAGTTGCCAGTTGTTTTCAAATTGTATAACAGTGACTTCCTCGTCAAGCATCCTGTGATGTTTTGAGCATGAATAACCTGCCTGTGGATCATTCATTGTATATAGCGGAGCATGAGTGACAGCTTGTATGCATATACATGCTCTCCCCAGGCTATGAATGTCCAACTTGGGTACATCCTTACAAACGAGCTCCCAAGATATTAAATTGAAAAGTTTTATGTGTTAGTTCCTACAGATGGCAGAACTAGTTTCCTCCCTCTTTCCACTTTTAGTAATTGTTCATTTTTTATCAGTCTTCTGTGCTATTGATGCTATTCAGTACAGTACTGTGGAGATATGGTTAACATATTGAGTGATTTTTTTTGTGTGTATATTTTCCAACTTATGGACAATATCTCCTTGTGAGCATCTGTAAAAACAGAACCCATAGGTTATTCAGGGATGACCTGTAATGCCTTTAATGTAGTGGGATGTTCATATATATGGGCATTATCAAGTAAAACTTGTCACTCAGCCATCGTGTGACTTTTAGATCAGATGACTAAAAGCTTGTTCAAGGAGAACATTTTTTTGAAAGTTTGAGAGGTAAAGGGATTCAAAGAAGTGTTTCAGAGCTTAGGTGGCAGCTGGAGGCGTGGGAGACCAATTAAATTTGGGGTTGATGGAGGCTAGAATTCAAAGAGTGCAGATTTTTAAAATTTATTTGTGCATTGGATCCAAACGTCATAAACAATTATACTTGCCCTATTAAAAGTCAACCACATTCATGGGACTATAATTACATAGGCCAGAATAATTTAAATTATAGATTTATTTAAGTGAATTCCCCTGTAGCTTTGGTGGATCAATCATCCAGAGTGTTGATAGCTAGTCCAGTGCTTTGACCACTACATTACCATACCCTTAAGAGGGTTGTAGATTACTGAGAGGGCAAGAGATGAAGTGTTGGTTAAAGTTGTAAGCAAAGGCAAGAACTTTAAAATTATTTCCTAGTTAAGAAGCCTTCGATGTGGGTTAGCAAGTACACAAGCGATGGATGAATGAACTTGTTGAGAATTGAAATACAGAAGGCAGGCTTTTGAATGATCTTCAAGATTATGGAAGGCATTTAAAAAAAAAAGCTCCTGAATTAGGAGAATTTGTGATTGGAGTATGAGTAGATCATCAAAGTAATGCAGTAGAAGCCTAAAATCTAACTTAAAATCAACCCAAGAATGTTAGACAGCAGTGTATGGGGAAATGTCTGATCTGATTTCTTCATTTCTGACTGCTTATTGATTTTTCATACATCAGTTATAACTTTGCATAGGAGGTATAAGACTTTTCTTTTGATTGCTATATTAGTTGTTGTGACTTTCCTGCTGTGCTATGAATATGAAACTTGAGTCAAGTCAGATCAAATATGATGTCAGTCACATACTGAGTGCGTTTGGGAAGAAAGATCCCTCAAATGGAGTAAAATTGCATCTCATGAAATTAATGTCTGGGTGTTTTGTAGATCTTGCTGGAATGTTGTTTATTATTGAGCTGCTTTTGGTTTCTGACTTAGCAGTCTTTCTGGAAATCTGTCCTTGGTGACATCTGGCAAGAAGCTGCACGTGGGGAGGGAGCAAATGAAACTTCAACTCTGGTGACCAAATAAGACTCATTACCTTTCCAAATGATTTAAAAATTTATGATATTATAATATCCAGTGAATTGCTGGATAAGTAAGCTTTGTTTCACTAGAAAGTTTTATCACGACAGCTCTTACAATAATACCAGCAATCTAATGGCACAGCTGATGTTGTCTAGTCAGGGTCATGTGAGCCCTGAACTAATCTTCTGGATGTGAGAGGGTGTGAAACCAAAACCTTAAACAAGTTGTAATTGCATTCATGAAATCTCACAATTTACCAAAATGCAAAGTATATTTGTAGCTACTGTAATAGATCAGAAATGTTATTAGCATATATTAAGCTTAATGTTTAATGACATTTTGATGTTTTGGTAAAAGTGTAATCAATGTATTTATAGCTGTGCATTTTTATTGAGACAGTTATGTAAAGGTAACAGTTACAGCGGTGGATGTCGGACCTGACATATATGTCAGAAGTCTGGAAGTAATCCACTGAATGATTAAACTTGGTGCAGATGCTGCAGAAATGTAAAGTCCAGCTCATGAGTGAAGCATTTCAATGTTGAAGAAACTATGAGGCTCTGAGATAAGTATATGTTTAGATTCATGCCATTGCTCTCAGTTAATATAGAGTAAATTGTCTGTAAATAATTTTATGCATGTAAATAGCTAATAATTTGAATGGGTTCTTTAAAGATTATGTGAGGGATAGTATATCTTTTTAAAAGCTGCAGATAATGAATGTAGATTTTATTATACCAGCCTGCAGTTCACAGTTGAATATCTGCAGGAAAGCCGGTTTTCTTGGTAGCTGCTTTTTGGATTATTAAGCAGTTGTACCAAAGAGCCTGCAGACACTATCACAGTAGTGAGGAAAGTCCAGAAATAGATAGATAATGGTCTTTTGTCAAATGTCTAGTGACAGGATGCAAATTCACTTTAATACCTTTTTAGATGTAGGTGCAAAAGCTGTCAGCTAGCAATTTAGTCTTGTACCTGGTGTTTGCTATCAAAGATGAAACATTTTCTGCTTGTGATATGGTGCAAAGTGGAATGGGTGCAGATATTTAATTTGTTTGACCAGTAATTGATGGTACATGATTTTGCTTTAGACAAATATTATCACCCCCACCCCCGCCGACATTCTGGCTTTGTTTCTGAATATGTATAAATTTCCTTTTAATTTTGTATGTTTTGGTGGTCATGGGACAAGTACCAGTCACTTATAATCTTCAGATTGCTTAGAAAAAAGGTTTTTCTACAGTTTTCAACAATGAAAAATAGAATTCCTCTATTATTATCGTGGTCATTTTAGCTGCAAATGCAGCTAGAACTTAGAGAAATAACTAGTTATTTGTTATTTTAAAGAGATCATTTATACTTAAGTTTTCATTGGGATTTTTAGAATTCTCTTCCATGTAAAGGTTCATACAAAACTTAAGCACAAACTGTTTTTAAACAATTTATAAATCAGCAAATGAAGGCATGATGATGTCTTTGGAAAACCTTTAATTTCTTAAATTCTGTAGTTGCAAATTTTATGCTGGAGACAAAACTAACATTTCTAGGTATTAAATATTTTCCTGGAACAATGGTTAATATTACAAAGGGAGTTGTGCTAAAAATTGAAATGTAAATTTTCAGCATTGATCTACCAATTAGACTTTTAAAAGCTATACAGTGGATTAATTTTTTTCTTAAGGATGTATTTGAAAATACCAATTAGGTTATCTTAAATTGTAACTATATGTAAAATTTATCAGAGTGGTTTATGAACACCTGTTGGATTATGCAATAAATAAGAATATTTTTAATGCCTCCTAATAACGGAGGCAGTTGTTATCAGTTATTGAGATTTTCTATTTTGGAATACGTCTTCAAATAAGTAGCACAAGGCAGCACAGTGGCACAGCTAGTAGAGCCACTGCCTCACTGCTCCAGAGACCTGGGTTCAATCCTGACCTCAGGTGTTTGTATGTTCTCCCAGTGATCGCATGGATTTCCTTCCAATGCTCTGGTTTCCTCCCACATCCCAAAGATGTGCTGGTAGTTGTGTTAATTGGACACTATAGATTGCGCCTGGTATGTAGGTGAGTGGTAGAATTTGGGGAGAATAAAATGAGATGAATGTGGGAGAATAAAATGGGATTAATGTAGGATTAGTGTGAATGGGTGGTTGATGGTGTGGACTTGGTGGGCCAGAGGGCTTATTTCTGTGTTGTATCTCTTTCATATTATGATGAATATTTTAACTGTTAATTTCTATTAAATTTAACATTTAGGATTGCAGATTGGACAGTTAAGTTTGGATAAATATGGTAGCGTAGCGGTTAGCACAACACTATTACCGCACCAGCGATTGGGGTTCGATTCCTGTCGCTGTCTGTAAGGAGTTTGTACGTTCTCTCATGTCTGCGTGGATTTCTTACGGGTGCTCCGGTTTCCTCCCACATTCTAAAGACATATGGGTAGGTTAATTTGGGGTTTAAAATGGGCGGCGCAGATTCGTTGGGCTGGAAGGGCCTGTTACCACGCTGTAAATAAAATTTAAAATTTAAAACAAATATAACTTCCACCAAAATATTCAATTAAAGATGATCAGCTGAATGAATTTGTGGATTCTTGTATTCTTCAAATCATTGACAGATTATTGTCTGTTTTGCTGCATCTTTGCATCTTGCAACGGTGTTGGCCATTCTGAAAGTTGAAACATCAGGCTTTCAAGAGGATCCATAAGCCCATTGTGGTAGTGTAACTTGGATTACACGTATGTAACACAGTGACTGGGACATAACATTACTCTTGATTGGAATTGCATTTCTTGTCTGTCTGTATGTTTGTAATTTTTCAACAAACTGAAAAGCTTTTGGAGCCAGGTGCTTGCAAATTTCTTAATTTGCTTAATCAATTCAATTTTGATTAATTTCTGGCCTCCTACAAAGAACACATTGGGGTATATCTTCCACTCCCCACCAGTGGGTACTCTTGTAACTGTCAGCACTTACGGGCTTATTGGAGGATAGGCATAAGTGCCAAATTTTTTACCTAATTGTCTATCTTCCAGTAGCCCAATATCCAAGAGTCTGCTTCAGTGATGAGCTCTCCAAGCAGAATCTCCTAGAGCTTGCATTGATGGATGGTCTCAGCTACAAGTAATCCAAGGAAGTTCACCCCAAGTCAGATTGGCAGGAGAGTTCTGTCTTAATGAATCCTGGAAATGGATGGGGGTGGGGTTCTGTCATGGCACCTGGAATAGAGTGGGGGCATTCTTGTTTTGTATTTCACATGTTTGCTGGTAATAAGTGGCATTTCTCTGTAACTAAACGGTACTTATTAGAGTTTCTGGTACTGGTGAAGCTGCATGTCATGGTGTGATTTATATATGCTCTGAGTGAAAGTACTTCTGATTAAGGTGGTTGAAGGATTAATAATTGCAAATGGAGATAATTTTTAACTTTCTGCTATGCTAGTAATTCAAATCAGTTAAGAAACAACTAAGGGTCACTTGCTGAATTTAGATATTATGGTATTATGGTCCTTTTGGCATATGGAACTTGACCCAGATAGGGTGGAAATTAAACAACATTTAGACTCTTCAACATTTAAACACCTTCATCCCTTTTTAATCACATAAAGTGGGGAAAATAAGATAGGCTCTTAAAATGTCCAGACTAGTTGCTCTTTTTTTTAAAGCATCCTTCCCCTAAAAGCCCATCTTTGAAAGATCTGAAGTATTATGATTTTCACCATGTCTGATTTTAAAAAAATTGTATTAAATTATTAGAATATTGCTAAACATTGTTTATAATTAAAATAATAAAGATGCATTGTATTTCACCCTCTCCCCACACTAAACTTGGACCTCTTGGATTGTCAAAAGACTTTGTGGACCCCACACTGAAGACCACTGATGCAAATATCAGCCAGTTGATCTGATAGGGGTGGATGGCAATAGCTGCATCCTATGGTACTGCTGTTCAATTTATCTGTGCATGTAATTTCTAATTGTTATCAAACCACCTGCTTCAACTTCCCCCTATAATCAGGACAGAGATCAATGCATTAAAATGTTAATGCACTAATTTATCTTGCCAATTCCTTTCTGCTCTATCAGTGTTCATAGCATTGATTTCAGACCACTGCTAATAGCTGAAAGGAAATAGTATTTTGGGCAATGGGTGCCACTGCTTTGACAACTGGTGAACCTGCAGGTGGAGCTTCGCAGGCTGTCAAGGCAATTTAAGGGTGGAGCTGGTCCTATGGTTGGAAATGCAAGACTTAGATTAACAGGGGATCAGCTTCCTTTTGGAAAATTGTGCCCAGGAGCACACTGTCCAAAGCGGCGTGCACTGAAATGGCATGCCAACTGATCACTGGCAACTTGCCATTGGAAGAACTGCCCTGATCTGAATTTTTGTAGGTACACTAAGATGACAGTTTTTTGGGTCAGCCTTCTAGTGCTTGATGTGTTGGTTTTAACATAAATAAATCTCTCATCTAGGATGGCCTTTCTCTCCAGATCTGGCAGGAATAACATTGCATGTATATTTTTACCAGCTTTCTTCATAACCCCTAGAAATTGAGTTAATTAAACTCTGTAGTTGTAGTTTGAAATGGTGCTTGATCAACAATCTTATGTAGATTTGTCCACCTAGCATTGATAAAATCATTATCCGGCTCATAAATAGCTTAATGCAGTGGCCACTGGGTGCAAAGGATATTCTAAACTTGGGTTCCTAATTTAATTTAAAACATGCTTCTTAAATGTAACTCATTTCTAAATGCCATTTTTTTTAATGCAGGAAAATATAAAGTCCAAAATATCTTTCACATCCATAAAAGAAGTTTTTCAATGATTGTACTTCACCAATGACATTACCTTTAAATGAAGTGAAGAGTTTGAATTATCAGTGGATAACTATCTTTTAAGCAAAGTTCTTGGAATCTGATATAGTTTGTCAGTGTTTTTCAGTTAAGCTACAAAACTATTTTCTTAGTTTTAGATTTGCTAAATGCTTTTGATTTTTTTTTCATGTTGACAGTAAGTTTAAAATATCATTTTCCCTGAATATTCTGTTCAGTTTTCAAGTAACCTGCATATAATTATTCCTCATGTTGCTATGAATATGGTGTTTGGCTTTTCTTCAAATTCTTTATAGATTCAGAACTTGAATTTTGACAGTTTGAATTAAACCATGAGCCTTTTTGTTAGAGCGTAACTGGTTGTTTAAATGAGTGCAATTATCAATATTCTCTCATTAGTTTGTTTTTTCAAGGACTGTTAGTCTTTTGGATTAGGGCTATAGGTAAATCAAGTAGGTATTGTACAGTACAAACTGTATAAATTTAGCAGATATAAACTGATTTGAATTAGATGAGTGTCAAAGGTCTTTGTAGAAAGTTTGTGACTATTCTTGGAAGTTTAGTATGGATCAATGAAGAAAGGAGTTCTGTTCAGTACAAAGTACATCTTGACTGATATTCGTTCAGCTGATATTCAATAGGGTGTAATAAATGAGCTTTTAGAGAGCACAAGTAGTCAACATAGGTTTAGACATAAAAATAATTGCTGTTATTAATTAGGAGGTATCTAAGCTGGCATTAGAGGTAATCTAGTACTTGCAATCGGAGCAAAAAGCTGCAGATGTTGGAAATCCAAAACAAAAACAAAATACTGAAAGTATTCTGCAGGTGGGAAAAGAAATGGTTGACATTTTGGGTTGCAGGTCCTTCACTAGAACTAGAAAAGTGAGAAAGCAAGTGTGTTTTAAATTGCAGAGAGAGATACACTGAAGAGATAGGATGTTTGTGATAAGGGTACAGAGGAAAGTTGTCAAGGTAACAATTACTTCTAAAACTGGCATTTAGAGACCCAAGAAAAAAAGAAACAATGGCACAACCACAGCTTTGGAGAGAAATTTGGAGGAAAAAAAGAGATTAACTGAAAATGTAATATTAAATTCAGAGGGCTTCAACATACCCAGAAGGCAGAGTAATGCTGTTTCTCCTGTTGGGCATCATTAGAGCAATGTAGGAGACTGAAGACAGAGGTTAAAGTGGGAATAAGATGGTAAAAGGTTATTGGAAGTTCACAGTCACCCTTGTGGACTGAAAAGAGGTATTTGGCAAAGCAGTCACCCAAATCCAAAAAGATTCCTTTTTTCCTTTCACTAATTACTGATTTTGAACAATACTGTTATTTTGACTACTGATCTCTCCACCCATTCCCTCTGCTAATTAAAACATGCTTTCACTTTCCAGTTCCAATGAAGCGTCCTTGACGTGAAAAATTGAGGGCGTGCCTGTCCTCCCAGATGCTGCTTAAACTGCTGAGTGCTTCCTGCATTTTTTGTTTTTGTATCCAATACTTGTATCTTTCTTGAAACTTGAACATATTGTTGCCAAAGTTTCTTGTGGAAAGAAAGTTAGTCATATAAAGTTAATATAATGTTAATCACAGTGGGCCTGGGAATTCAGGAAACATGTAAAAACCAGCTTTTTTTGCACATAGCAAGGATATTACTTTGTATCTATACTCAGTACTCCAGCTTGTCATCTTAATAAAAAGTGCTCGATTTAATTGCATCTCAGCTTAACCACCAAAAGATGTTGTGCAGTTTATGACTATCACAATGTCTGGAAATTCAGATAGCTTTTGGATTAATTTCCTTTTGGAATAGGCATGACAAATGGGAACCACTAGATCAAATACAGATTTTGTTTCAAATCTTAGATTGAGGCTTACTGCAGAATGTAGCCAATGGCAGTCGCAGAATGGTTTGTATAAAGCAGCAACAAGCAATTTAAAATATGTAGGAAAGTTTCCACTTATAATTGTCTACTCTGTAAAAAAAATTGTGTTTTCTACATATGATAAGATGTTTACCTAACAAAAAAACTTCTAATTGTGTAGTAAAAAAAACTTGTTAAACTTTGAATGTTTTATTTTTATTATATAACATTACCTAAATGCTGTTTTCAGATTTATTTTGTTGTTGTGGAATGATGTATTTAATTTTAAACATTATTGAGTACAAAATGCAATGCCTAGGTTTGAAAATAATCATGCAATATAATTTATAAAGACTGCAACTTAGCTTTCCAATTTTTCTGTAGTTTTATTTTTTATTATGGAATATTGTAAATAAGCCTTATGATTTTATAGTTAAATTGTATGGTCTCTACCTAAACTCCACAAGCCCAAAAAGCCCTACTTGAAACTATGGCTGATTGCCAGATATCAATAAAGAAATTTAAATTATTTCTTCATTGATTCTACTTCTTTATAAGTCACATCTGAGATGATGGTGAAGGTAGTTATTATGCACTTGAGCTCTTAATAACACTTGTATGAATTTATAAAGGCACTTTCTTCCTTTGAAAATTATTGTTTGAATTTAAATGGAAATGATCTTAATTTTGCACCTTAAAAACAATAATTTCCAAGTATTTGTCACATTTTGAGATAAATCAAAACACAAGAATTCAACTTGTGGGTAACAAGAAAAGAAATATTTTCTATTTAGTGTTTAAAGTTACTTAAACTGTAGTATTTAAACTATATAAAGTTCTTTGAGGATGTAATGAGTGCAGTGGATAGAGGTGAACAGATAGATGTTGTATACTTGGATTTCCAGAAGGCATTAGATAAGGTACCACATAAAAGACTTATCCACAAGATAAGGATGCTTAGAGTTGGGGGTAATGTATTAGCGTGGATAGAGGATTGGATAACCAGTAGAAGGCAGAGAGTTGGGATAAATGGGTGTTTCTCTGGTTGGCAATCAGTGGTGAGCACGGTGCCACAGGGGTTAGTGCTGGGCCCACAACTGTTCACGATGTACGCTTGTGACT
>JARFYF010000094.1:19195619-19207973 GCA_030265395.1 Rhina ancylostomus | reverse complement strand
GAACTCCATCTGCCACTTGTCTGCCCAGCTCTGCATCCTATCAATATCCCTCTGTAAGCTCCGACAGCCCTCCACACCATCCACAACACTGCCGATCTTAGTGTCTTCCGCGAACTTGCTAACCAGCCTTCCACCCCCTCATCTAAGTCATCTATAAATATGACAAGAAGTAGAGGTCCCAGAACCGATCACTGAGGGACACCACTAGTCACAGCCCTCCAATCCGAGGGCACTCCCTCCACCATTGCTCCTTTGACTTTGTAAATCAAAGGCTTCATCGAATGGTAACTCAGTTTCCTTTTCCAAAGATGCTGCCAAAACTACCAACTGCTTCCAGCATTTTCAACTTTTATTTCATACTACCAGCATCTGTAGTTGTTGTTTCAATTTCTAATGAGCTTTTCCTTTGCTTGACCATGGACAGTAAAACTAATGCCAGCTATTTAAAACCAAAACTGAAGGAATTTGGCATGTCCCCTTTGACACTCACCAATTTTTATTGATGCACCATAGAAGGCATCCTGTTTGGATGCATCACAGCTTGGTATGGCAGCTGCTCTGCCTGTGACCTGCAAGAAACTGTGGTGAGTTGTGAACACAGCTTAACACATCAAGGAAATTAGCCCCCCCTCCATGGACTCTGCCTCTACTTCTCGCTGCCTCGGTAAAGCAACCAGCATAATCAAAGGCCCGCCTAGACATTCTCTCTTCTCCCCTTTCCCATCAGGCAGGAGATACAAAAGCATGAAAGCACGTACCACCAGGCTCAAGGACAGATTCTATTGTGCTGTTGTAAGACTATTGAATGGTTCCCTAGTATGGTAAGATGGACTCTTGACCTCATAATCTTCCTTGTTATAACCTTGCACCTTATTGTCTACAAGCATTGCACTTTCTCTGTAGCTGTTACACTTTATTCTACATTCTGTATTGTTTTACTTTGTACTATCTCAATGCACTGTGTAACGAAATGAATGGTATGCAAGACAAGTGTTTCACTGTACAATAATAAACCAATTCCAATGATGATATCAACTCTTCCTCTGCCTGAAATCAAATAACTCTTTACAATTGTAATCTTCTGGTCTGCATACCTTTGTATTGCTTTAGAGAACTCTTGTATTTCATTGAAATTGTATTAGCAATTCTTGTCTCCATGTTTTTGGGATTTTAAAAAGATACAATATCTTAAAAGTGTATAAACAAATAATTTTTGCAAAATAATACATGAAATGTGTTAGGCATAACCTTAGTTTATTTGATTTACATGCTTTCAGTTGAAGAAATTAACGAATGCATTAAATTTGATTTTTTTTCAGATATTTCCTTTTATAGTTGTGGTTTCATTTAATGTTCACTGCTTATTGTATCAGATGTCTTCAACAAAGGGTCTTCAACTTGAAACCCTAATCTTGATTTTCTGTTGACACATGCTGCCCAACTTGCTCTGTGTTTCCAACATTTTCTGTTTTTATTTAGTAAAAAGAGTGGTCTTCGAATGGATCACTTGGGATCATCACATACTGTACATGTTCTCCTTGTACTTAAGAACAATTATTCACTATACTGTCTTATTTTCTACAACTTGGTTGATTTTTCTATCTATGCTGCTACTACCCCTTTTATTCTTTATGCTTTAATCTTGATGACGAATCTTTGGACAGCACTTTGAAAGTCAATTGACAGTACATCAACCACAATTCCTTAATTGATACTCTGTTACTACTTTCAAGTTGGTTAAACATTATATTACCTTTTAACAGATTCCTGTTGGGTTTTCCTTAATCAATCTATGCCTGTCCTAGTGCCTGCTAATTCTGAGCCTGATTATCATTTCTAAAGGTTTCCCCAGCACTGAGATTTTAAGATGACTCACCTGCAGTTCTGGGTTTATCCTTGCATTTTTTTTATAACATAATTTTCAAGCCACCAGTTCCATATCCACAAGGTGTATGAATAATTATGACCAAGACCCATGCTTCCCTCAGTAAACTAGAATGCATCCCAACAGGACCAGATCTATCCACATTAAATACAGACAGCAATGCTCATAGCTTCTCTTTATCAATTTTTAGTACATTTAGTGAGGTAACTATTTTGCTCAGACTCCAGCATCTTGTCATTTTACCTTTTCCTCAGTGTGCTACAGTGAACATCCAGTCAGCTCTGAAGGTTATTGAAGAAAGAACAACAAAGCTTGGGAAAAGATTAATTACTGTCGTCAATCAACCTGAAAGAATCAAAAGAATTTGCATGATCCCTCAATATATGAGTGAAGATGAATGCCAAATGCACAATGGTAGCATTCTCCAAGAAATATTTCAACATTTTGTTACAAAGTAGAAAGAGGCCATTTGGCCCACTGAGTCTAGTCTGGCTTACAGACCAGTCCTTTTCCTCCACTAGGTTTCCTGATGCAGATCATCCCCAGGTTATGGCAGAGTTCCGATCCTATGAACTGTTTGTAACCCAAACAGTTCACAAGTTAGAATTGTGGTTGCAAACTGAGTTCCCACATGGCAGAAGAGATCTGCAGCCCAGCAACAGCTGGCAAATTCTTACTGCTGGTCTCCCAAATGCTCAATTATATGTTTGTGCTGTGTTTAAGTTAGGCGTTTGTAAGCTGGGGAGGATCTGCAACCTATTCTCCCTACATTCCCATCAACTCCCCTTAGATTCTACCACCCACCTATACCAGAGGAATTTACAGTGGCCAATTAACTTATCAACCAGTACATCTTTAGGATGTAGGAGAAAACTTGGAAACGCACGCAGTCAGTGGAAGAATGTGGAAACTCCAAAACAAACTCCTCCAAAGGTCAGGATTGAACCTGAGTCACTAGAGCTGTGAGACAGCAGCTCTACTAGCTCCGCACTATGTCACTCATTCATAAATAATAATAAGTCAGAGGCAATGTAGCACCAAGGCTAATAAATTATCTCAGTTATTCATTTGTGTTAAAATGAAATTTCAAGTTTGATTAAATGATCACATGGAGGGGATTTCCAAAATTTACTTCCCTTTAAATGTTGGATCAAAAGCAATAATTGCAGGAAACATCTGCAATTGCAGATGACAATATACAATTCTTCCATGATGGAACATCCCAGTGTTTAGAAGTTCATTGAAGGGTTTGATGAGATGTTCTTTGTTTAATAGGATGGTTTCAAGTAGTCTGATTCAACCAAAGATTGCTGAGGAGGAGAATGGAATAATTGGCAAGGATATAACTTCTGTGGCTGAGTACAAATGTTTAGGTCATCTAAAAGTTTCGCTGAAATAAATTGCAGATTATCCAATATTTGGATGAAGTGAAACTAGCAGAGGTTGAAAGAAATGTTCAAAAGATAAGAGTTATCAGCATGTGAGTGAAGATGACCCCCACTTCTGTAATTTATATCACCCAGGGACATAATTTGAATCGTGAAAAGGAAGGTGCCATTTACTGATTATGGAGGACGATAGAAATGACTGTGATATCTGAAAGAGAAGGCAGAATATTTGAAAGTTGAGCTCAATTAAGTAGATAGAGTATGTAACAGCTATAGCACTCTCACTAAAATGATAAAAGGAAAGGGTAGTGTGGTTAATTACATAAAGGCAGTAGAGCATTTGAGGATGCTGAGTTAATTAAGTGCATTATCTCTTTTAGTCACCAAATTCATTTGTAATTTTGATAGCGATGATTAGCAAGTGCCAAAAATTTGGGAGTTAACACCTCATTAAAGGACTTCAGACATAAAAATTATAAAATGAAGATAGTGGAAATTTGCAGGTCCTCAGATTAATGAAGAGAAAGTAAATTAAAGGAGCAGATTAGACTATTTCTCCTCTTCAGATCTTGCAGATTCAAGGACAGTATTTAAACATCAGCTGATTATTTTAGCTTTTTATGAATTTGATGTTTTCTTGTGCTGCCCGGGCAATTTTGTTACCGATTGTTTAAGAGGGTGGGTCTGAGGCCTCTTGCTGCTCTGTGAACAAGGTTGACAGAAAAATTCTGCTGTATCCAGGATCACATCCACCAGAGGCTTTCTGTCGATACAAAATATGGGAGATTTATCATCAGCAACATGACAAAGGACCTGTGAGTGGGCATTTGGAAGGTTGCTGGTTCAGAAGTCAACAAATGACTGCAAGTTTGATCATCTTCTAGCATAATGCCAGATATGTCCGATGACCTGGACATTGTACTGTTTCATAGAGAAACAATCCATGTTAATATACTGTTTAATGTGGTGGAATGATATTTTAACAATGTCTTAAGATTTTAACTCCAAATGCCAACAATGCCATTATATTCCTATATTTATTAACCATATAAACCTTGAAAATAAAAAAAAATGCAGATGCTGGAAATCAGAAATAAAAACAGAAAGTGCCTGAAAAACTCAGCAGGTCAGGCAGCATCTATGAAATGAGAAAATAGTCAACGTTTTGGGTCTGTGACCCTTCATCAAGACTGAAAAGGGTTCCAGCAACAGCAGTAACATTTTCAGTTAATCTTTCCAGCAACAGCAGAAATATTTTCAATAAGCAACCACAGATGTGAGCAGCTTCTGATGTGTTTGTTACCAGATATATGACTGGTACTATTAACTAGATTGACCTTGAAACCTAATCAGGGTTGTGCATTGTGAATTGTATTACTTTTAAAATATTTAAGTAGCCTCCTTTGTAAATTTTTCATGTATGGTTAGTTTCCAAGGCAAGAACTGCATTTCAGTTATCAAAAAGGATATACTCTGGTTCTGCTGCTGTTCTGGTACTTCATTTGGTGTTCTTGCCGAGGTAGGCTTTAAATATTGGTTGGCTTGAATTTTTCTTTTTTTTAAAAGGACACCCAGCACTTTGAAAAAATCTATATTGAATAGTTGTTGCAAATGTGTATTACACTATTGAGAATGATACTGATCCAATTTAATTATTTTAACAGAATTGTTGATTGTGTATTCTGCTCCACTTCTGAAATTTGGTTCCATTGACTGAATTATTAAACTGATTAGAGCCTGTAACTATTACTGTGTAGCATGTTGAACATTACTGAATGTATGGGATGAACTTCTGGTCATTAATCCTTAAAATAATTAATGACCTTTTCTGCTACTGTCAGCAACCATCTGTAGGAATAATAGATTGAGGAGATTTTCTTTTTGCCAAGAATTTAGTGATGTCTCCACAAACTGTTTTATTCTAATATTCTATTATGCATTTGTTTTTCTTCCAAAATTAATTCTGTCATCATACATAAACCAGCTGATATAAAGCTTCCTAGCCATATAATCAGCAGAGGAACCAAATGCAGTACTGATTATACGTAATTTGTGAATCTTTACAGAGATGCAAAGGACACAATTTAATATGTGCCAAGATATTTCATTACAAAATTCATTGCAGGAACAAGAAATTGAGTATCGTGATCATCAGAAATGAGCCAATAACTTGGTTTTGAACATTGTTTTGCTGTGTTAAATTCAACATGCCACAAAAACAAAGATGCTAGAAATGCGCAACAAAATCAGAAGATGCTGGTGTCGTCATTGAAGAAAGGTATGACATTTCAGGTCAGAAATCTTTCTTCAGAAAGTGGGTATGGCAGAGAGAACAAGGGAAGGACGGTGATATGGTGGGGACATGAACAGAGAACGTGATGTAGGTGGTGGTGCTGATGGCTGAAATGGTCTGGTAAAAGTTAATGAAGAATAAGGTATGTCTGGAGGTGTAAATAAGAGAAAATGAATGAAATATGACAAATGACAAGATGTGAAGTGGAAAAAAAGACTGATTTTTGTAAGTGTGAGATACAAGGCTTGATAATTTGATATTGTTGAACTCGATGTCTAGTCCTGAAGGCTATAATGTGCAGATCAGAGGATGAAGTTGTTCTTCAAGCCTGCATTGAGGTTTGATTGAAAAGTGTAAAAGATCAAAGACGTAGGTCAGAGTGGGATGAGAATTGAAGTGACAGCAACTGGAAGCCCAGGGTAACTCTTGGGGACCGAATATAGATGTTCTTCAAAACGGTCACCCAAATTTTGGAATGCTGAGATGGGAGGGGACTTGCCTGGTGACAGCATCATGTTGGAAGCTTTGGAAATCTGCTGTATGGGGGAGGCTGGTGGGATGGAGACACAGATGGGAACCCTTTCCACGTCTTGAGTGGAAGGAGATGGGTTGAGTTCAGTAACTTGATATGATGTACTCATACTCTGCCTCCTGCAAAGTATCCATTCCATTCTCCCAATTTCTCCTTCTCTGTTGCATCTGTTTTGAACACAATACCTTTGTTACCAGTGCTTCTAATATGTCTTTCACTTTCTTCAACAGTGGTTTCCCCTCCACCAAAGTTGACAGGCTTTGAAGTTCATTTGTTCCATTTCCCATACTTCTGCACTCCCCCCCTTCCCCCCCCCCCACCATGATGTTTCCATCTGTGTCAAAGACTGCAAACACAGCAAAAACATAAGGAATAAATGGCCTTGGTCACAGTCACATGGAATGTTATTTGGAGAGCTGGATGCACCCAAATAAGTAAATTGCTATATACTTGTGCTTTTAAATGATATTTCTTTCCAACCCAACCTAATCAGCAAAGCTTTTATATTAATCATGCTCAGTATTATAAGTGGAATGGAATCTAGGTCTATTTTAATTTATTCCATCATATTTTGTGATGCAGCAGAGAAGTGATGCTCTTGCTAGGTTTATTTCATGTTACTGTGTTTCCCTTTTAGCCCAAGTTACTTTAAAGAAATAGATACAAGAAGTGCAGGACCATGCCATTACAAATGTTGAATCTACCAGATCCATCTGCATGTCAAACCCGTTAGTATTTTAAATTGCTGTAATATAGTATAATGAGACAAAATGCATTAACATGTATTTCTGGGATTGGTTGGATTGAGTTATGTGGAGAGACTGGATAGGCTGGAGCCTTTTACCCTGGAGAGTGGGAGGCTGAGGGGTGATCTTATGGAGGTATATAGAATCATGAGGGGCATAGATAAGGTGGATATCACTGTATTTTCCCCAGGGTAGGGAACCTAGAGGGCATAGGTGAAAGGGGCAAGAGGGCCTGAGGGGCAAGTTTTTCCACACAGAGGATAGTTGATATATGGAGCGAGCTGCCAGAGGAAGTGGTAAAGAGGAGCATAATTACAACTTTTAAAGACATTTGGACAGCTACATGGATAGGAAAGCTTTAGAAGGATATGGGCCAAACACAGGCAAATGTGAGTAGCTCAGGTAGTTAGCATGATCAGCACTTTCTCTTAGCTGTGACACTTTACTCTGCATTCTGTATTGTTTTAACCTTGTACTACCTCAATGTACTATGTAATGAATTAATCTGTATGAACGGTATGCATGAAAACTTTTTCACTGTACTTTGATATAAGTGACAGTAATAAACCAATTCCAATTTCAAACTGGAGAATTTTTTCCATCTCTGGTCACGACTATAGAAATGATGTGTAGACTGGAGAGGGTCTAGATGAGATTTACAAGAATAGCTCTTGAGAGAAAGGGCTACAGTTATAAGTTTATATTGGTGAGGCTGGGGCTATTTTCTTTGGAGAAGAGGGGAAGTCTAACAGAAGTATATAAAATGATGAAGGGACAGTGGAAGGCTGATCTCACAGGTGGAGGGATTAAAGATGAAAAGTCACAGTATAATTTAAAGGGAAAGAGAGTGTTTGGAATTTGAAATGCACTGCTGCAGATGTAGTGGAGGCAGCTTCCATTATATCCTTCAAGGGGGAATTGGTTAAAGATATGGTGAGGAGAAATCTTTAAGACTACAGAGAAAGGGTTGGGATGTGGAACTTGAGTTGCTCTAATAGAGAGCCAGAATGGAGACATTGTGACAAATGGCTGCCTTCTGCACTGTACCCTTCTATGATTCTATGACATTTCAACTAAACTTTAATAGAATTGTACAGCACATGAACTTATGAGCCCAGGATGACTCTGCCAACATCTGAAGAAGTTATCCACTTTGTCCCTTTCTCCAGTTTTTCTGAGACAGTTTTTTAAGAATGAAAAAAGTTGTATGGAATCTGACTTCACCACTTTTGCATTGCCCCTCTATTTCCTCAACATTTCATCCACTCGTCTGAAGATTCATCTATAGTGTGAAACCTGATACCGAACGAAGTGCTGCCGCGGGAAGATTTTAAGCTTTTATTATAAGGTTATGATTATCTCTTGGCGTTTACTTCGTATACCTCTTTGTAATGTTTCTGACTCAATTGCATTGCCTTATAATCAAAACAAATCTCATGAGTCTATTCCCTTACCTTTTCCATGTTCCTTTATTATAGCTTTTGAAATAATTAAAATATTACCATATACCAAAATATGGCATAAATTTGAGAACTTCTGCCCAGCTGTTGTGCAGATGATCAGTGTTGTATGAATGTAGTGATCCAAAGTTGTATTCTGATAGCCATTTTATGTACTGGATTGTGCTTCATGAATGCCAGCAGTACTGCTATACAACTGTAGTTAGTGTGGCGTACTGTGTGAATTTTTCTGTCTGCATTTGCACTTGATGCTTTCCGCCATCTTCCATTTATGGTTAAAAACCATATTAAAAACCATTATGTTTAGATCTGCCATGGGTTGTCCTAAAGCAGCTGAAGGCAAATCTCCTGGAGGGAGAAGCCGATCATCAGATGTCTGATCAGATTGTTGTTAGGGTTGTGGCTTTCTTTCTGAAGGATGGTGATGAACCAGATAGGTTTTTCAGATGATCCTGTAGTTTCCTGAGTATCATTCTTGAGGCTAGCTGTTTCTTTCTAATTCAAGATTTATGCAGTAACTTGAATTTAAATTCCCCAGCTACTAAAATGGGATTTGAATTTGTTTCTAGATCAATAGTTCAGGATTCTAGCTGTTAATCCAGTAACAACCACTACATTACAATACCCTTAAATGTGTACCGAGTGTTTTTTTTTGATACACTTGCATTCCCGAATATTGGTAGTTTCCTGGTGCACTTGTGATGGATGACATTTTGCGAGCATTGCTGGTCACGACGGAGGTGTTAGCTGAAGCATATCTATTAAAAGAATAATATTTTACAATGGTAAGATTAAAGTTTTAAGACTGATGAAGTTGTTTGGCTGTAATTATCACTTATCAAACCATGTGAAGATTCACATGCACCTGAATGTAATAACACTACATTTTAGTGGGAAACTAATGAGCAAGTTTTCCAGCTTAATGCTATTACGTTGATTTCAGTGCCAAGTAGATCAGCAAGGAAGGGCTGATTCTGTGCTGCCTTGGAAAAGAAGGGGTACTTCATGACTGATTGGAAGTTTAACTGCCAATGTACAGACTACAGAAATTATTGTTCATTTGCTTACCAATGGGCAATCATTATTATCCATGTTAATTCAGACCATTCATCTTTACAGCATTGTAACATCTTAATAAGATACAGATGTGTATCATTGAGACAAAATCGTTTATGTCAAAATCAGGATTAAATATTTGCAGAGCAGCATTTGAATGGGAGGAAACTATTGGAGTAGAGATGTGCTAGTTTCTGTTTTGTTTAATTTTTAATTGTTTTCTAGTTTTTGAGGATTTTAATTTATTTTTGTTAAGTAATTAACTGTAACTTTTGAATATTTATGAAATATTGAATCTCAGACAATTTTGACAACCGGAAGCCCGGGAATATGGTTTAACTGGCTCGCAAAGCAATTCTGTGGGTGTAACATGCTTGGGTCTTGCCAAATGAAGCTACTTAAGCTTGAAAAGGTCCAGTGCTCCAGTGGGCCTCATCAAGCAGCTCACAGACAATAAACCTGTGGAAGATTGTGTTTGGAGAGCTGCCAGTTTGAGAGGTTGCATCATATGGAGCATAGCTATTAAGATTTGCGTGGTGAATGCGGTCACCCAAACAACTTGCAATTGCCAAGGCAGCAGGCATGAATTTTATAGCTACATTTACCTTCATTAGATCTAGGTTCTTTGATTTTATTGTAATATATATTTTGCTTTCCTCAGGAAATTATTTGGCTGCTAGGGATAAGAAATCCCTTGGGCATCATGATTTTGTGGCACAGGTGAAGGAGCAGATGTCTTCTCACTATTTTTGGATACCCATATTATTTCCGTAGTTTTCAATTGAACTTGATGATTGCCAGTTTTCCCAATCTGCTTTACGTAATGGGGAAAAGAAAGGGACATATTATAAATAATTGATTGACATTTTATCTTTATTAGAATCGATGTGCCTGAAAATTGGTACTAACCCATTTTACTGTATCATGACGCAAACTAGATTGGTATATTTAACATGCCTCAGTGTTGTTTTGATAATGACTGGAGCAAGAAGTGAGAATGTGGAAGGGGTTTGGAAAACTTCAATTCTGTAATTGCTTTTTATAAGTGGTGAATAAAAGCAGAACAAATGATTTCTAGATATTGGTCTCCCTCCAGTCATGAGTATGTCAACTACTAGTCACAGACCTCCAGCAAGAATAAGTCCCATTGACTACTACCCTCTGTGTTCTATGGGCAAGCCAATTCTGAATCTAAACAGCCAACTACCATGGATCCCATATATATTAATCTTCTGGATGAGCCTCCCATGAGGGACCTTGTCAAACACCTTACTAAAATCCATGTAGACAACATCCATAGCTCCACCTTCATCAATTACCCTCATCACGTCCTCAAAAAAAAATCAATCAAGTTAGTAAGACATGACTTGCCCTGCACAAATTCATGCTGACTGTTCCCAATTAGGCCAAGGTTTTCCAAATGCTCATAAATCCTATCCCGAAGAATCCTCTCCAGTAACTTCCCTATCACTGATGTGAGATTCACGGGTCTATAGTTTCCAGGATTATCCTTGTTTCCCTTCTTGAATAATGGGATAACATTAGCTACTTGCCAGTCCTCCAGGACCTTGCCTGTGGCTAGAGAGGACACGAAGATCTTGGTCAAGGCCCCAGCAATCTCATCTGTTACCTCTCTCAAAAACCTGGGGTATATTCCATCAGACCCTGAGGACTTAACCACCTTAATGCTCTTTAAGAGACCCAACACTACATTCTCCTTTATCTCGAAGTGCCCTAGCATATCAGCATGCTCTGCATTAATCTCCCTATCCTCCATGTCCTTCTCCTTGGTAAATACTGATGCAAAGTACTCATTTAGGACCTCACCCACTTCCTCTGCTTCCAAGCACATGTTCCCTCCTTCATTCTTGAGTGCCCCTATCCTCTCCCGAATTATCCTCTTGCTCTTGATGTATGCATAGAATGCCTTGAGATTAAATAATCAAAAATAAAATCATTAAAAAAAATTAAATCTGTTTTTTTTCCAGAAAACCAACTTCTATTTGCATTTCCTTTATCCTTGTTGCCTTAGGATCTGCATTGAAATCAATGGAGTTGTGGGTACTGTGTCAGGATTAGCCTGACATTAGATCAGGGCACTAATACCCTGGCATAAATGCTAGGAATCCTCAGCAAAATGGAGCTCTGCTGCTTGATTCCATGTGGAACCATGAACAGCAGAGTAATGTCCTGATAGATGCATTCAGTAAGTTTAAAATACCTGCATTTGATTACATAGAATCCCAGATTTGTTGCTGGTTAAACAGGTAACTATACTGTATGTTCTGGTTATACTGTAGCCTTCATCCTTCTTCCTCCCGAAATAGAAATTGGGTATGACTTATTTCTGGATGGTCTTCATTTTCTGCATACTGTTTTCTGTCAATTTAGGCTGTTTTGCAATTGAGAAGAAATAAAATTGTGCCTTTCATCTTGTTCTTGGTACATTAGAATATTTGTTAGAACAATGCTCCAGCATAAACTGGTGTTTAATCACTGTCTAATTACACCATTTATTATTTTTAATGCAAGACATGGTAGAATTAACTGTTAATCAGTACATTCAGTCTGTTCAATTTAGTATCAATGATCAATGTGATTTAATTTAGTATGAGACACTTGATCAGCATCCCGACTGTTGAGAAGAATGGACTGTAACATTCTGGAATTTTGGATATATCAGATTGAAACGGATTAAATTCTCCTTGGGCTTGGATGGGGCTACGAGGCTTTTTCTCCTTGCAAAAACAGAAGATTGGTCATGGTCTTCTGGAATGGTGAAGCAGCCTTAGGGTTTTAATCCTGTTCCTTTGTGTTCTTGATCCAAATACATATAGTAGAACTTACTTAATATTGCACGCACAACAAAATAATAGATTGGGATGCATATCACAACAATAACAGAATTGATGCAAAGCTTTACCTGCTTTGACATTCCAGTTATGAAGGATGTGCCAATTTTGTTTTCTAATCTTAAGGAAGAAAAAACAATTG
>JARFYF010000094.1:19165282-19178348 GCA_030265395.1 Rhina ancylostomus | reverse complement strand
AATCAAATTATTGAAACAATGTAGATAAGGTCTATGCTGAGAGCACATATTAAAGCATTTATCTCCCTTTAGCTAAAACAATGAATCATTGCTAAATAAAGCAGCAGATGCTCTCCATAAAGAAGTGAAAGCAAGCCACTTGGAAAGCTTGTATATCACATATTTCCCATTTCTTGTTTAATTGGTCATCGGTATTCTTCAAAATCTAGCAATATCAACCGGTGATGGAAATGTGGATAATGAGTGCCATTTTATTCTAGTTAGAGGGCAGTGTAAATCAAACTGTAAAACAATCTTATTAGCCAATAATGAGGAGTTAATTATAAAATACTAAATTATTATTTACAATATTCTTTGGTCAGTTTGATTTCACCATTGGTTCCTGGACAATTTTTCTTGCCAGTTCCAAATTGGGCACCTGATTGACCCAGTATCTCCATTCTATTATATTGCAATTATTCATATCAGACATGGGAAAATCATTTAAATCTGCAAAATCAGAACAACTGCACATACTAAGAAGAAATGTTGAACTGAGAACCAATGTGGATTTGCAATGATTGGCGACATCCCTAAACTTAACGGAATTTGTTGAGGGGAAACAAAAACTAATGTCTGTGGGTATAGTTCTGAATATATATGCAGGTTTCCAGACGCCTTTTGTTATGATTCCACATAATGTAACTGTTAGCTAAAATTAAAGTTGTGAATTGAAGGCAAATTATTGATCTGTATAGAAATTAATGAGAAAATAAAAGACAGAGTAATGTTATGTACTCATATTGGAAGAAGTAAACTGGGATTGTTTAATAAGAAAGTATGCTGTGGTGTCAACTATGCATATTTATTAATGTCTTTTTTACATTCATTAATGTTGTGGAAAACTCAATAGTCACATATCCAAACTGGATGATCCAGAATTTAGCAATTCAAAGAGTAACACAGATTAAGAAATAAAATTACATAACTATTGGAGTCATGTCAGTTGAATCATAAATATTAATAGACTACAACTCTAGTAAGTGGATTTTGACACAGTTAAGTGTCAGACATCTCCAGCCAAGAATGGTCAGACTTATATTTTTTTAATATTCCTGTCCAGCAATTTTTTCGTAAAAGGGTCAGCCATTCAGCCTTGAGATGAGAAGGAAGAGGCTGATGAATCATTGGAAATGTCCATTCAAGAGAACTGGAATCTCTGTTACTAAGCACATTTAAGACTGAAATGGATAGATTTTTGAATACTTAGAATATAAAATGATAAGGGGTTGGTACAGGAAATTGGTACTGAGATAAAAACTCAGCTATTTTGTAATACATAGCAAGAGGGTAGGCAAGAGGGGCCAAATGACCAACTGCTTGTGTTTTTATTCTTAAGTAAATATTTCAAAATATAATGGACTTAAATATCTTTTGAACTATTCTATTATTTCATCTTCTTTCATTTGTGTATTCCAGTTTTTATTTCACCTCCTGCAAAATCTTTAAAATAAGTCAGATTTTTATCCTTTGTCCTGCTATCTGTGTGAATTGTCAATGTGATTGGCTGCTGAGCAGCTTGATGACACCATAGTTGCTGGATGCCAGAGATCCTGTTGAACTGGCAGGAACACAGGTGTTGAAAAAGGGGAAGTCTGTGCCATCATGATTGCTAAATATTTGTGTTAGTTGATGAGATCAGTGTTGTGTGCTGGCACTTTGTTGCTGACTCTTAAATCCATTGTCAAAGGCTTTGAATATGTTATGCTTGTTGAATTGTGTTGAAATACATTTTATCATATCATTGAAAAATCTCAAGTGTTTCCCAAACAGAATTGTCTTTTTGACTGCTGATATCCTCCCCTTCTATCTTTGTTTTAACACTGCTTATTCAGTCTTTAATTTCAATCTGCACCTTATTTTATCATGCTTTCTGTCCTCTCTAACTCTATTAATTCCTCCCTTTGTACAAGGCCCTCAAACTATTGCCATGCCATGTGATTTCAGTACTGCTATTGTTTCAATTACAAGGCCATTTGTGATTGCTTTCATGTAACACTGTCCACCACATCCTCCTAACTTTCATGTACAGAGCTGGAAATAAAATTGCTATTTCATTTCTACATTTCAAATAAATCTCATCTGCTTAGTATTTGGCTTTCCAATCAGTAAAACATTTCTGCTTCTACTTATCTGCTCAGCAACATCTTTACTACCTCCACCTTTGATGTCAAAGTACCCATTAAAATGATTACTTTCTCTCACCTTGGCTGCTCCCCAGTATATCCCTCATCTCTGCACATTCAAGTGCAAAGAGATGTAGATTATGAATGGATATGATAGATAACTAGTTTAGCCATTGACCACAAAATCAGCTGGACCACAGGAAGCATTATAGGACCATGCTCTTATTAGCCAGAACTATTCACTCTTTCATGATCTTACTGGTTAGCCTGCGACTGTTCTAATAATGATATTCTTTGGTGTTTACCACCAATTCTAAAATGCCTCTATTGTAGTTTATTTTTCTAAAACAAAGAAAACCAGAGCCATCATAACCTTTTGAATTTTGACTGGTCCTCCATCTGATATGTTTAATTTAATAACAATAAGTAGTGAGGTTATTTTTAAAATGCTCATCTTTTGAATGATACTTCAGTCACATATTTCTGTAAAGACATTGAATTTCTTTTTCTTCATTGCAGAAATTTTGAAAACATTTCCATATAATGATACCAAAGGCAGGCTGATGAGAGACATAAATGGACTATTAAGCTAAGAAATAATATTGGTAATTTTTTTAATCCATTAGTGTTTTTACAATGTAATATTTACCAAGTGCAAATAACATCCTCATTCTATTGTACTTGCTGTGGTGTCTACATTTCTCATTGCAAAAATGTTGTTTTAGAATTAGTAAGCGGACTGTCACACATTTGTCACTCCAGATTTTATCAATGTGATTCAGTTGCTACAGCAACCATCATCAGCCTATCTATACTACTCAAGCTTGCAACCTCCATGGTCAGGAGGGTGCCCACTGAGCACCATGTGGTACAGATGATTAGCTTCTCTGCTCACAGAGCTGATTGGCAAAGGGTGACGGGAATTAGATAAAGCATAATTAGCACCCTGATTGAGTAAGGTATTGTTTTCGTTGTCATTCCGGGTTACTGGGAAAGGCACATTTCTCACACTGAATAGAAGACAATGGAGCAGCTGTAGTTCCGAAATTAAGTGTCCAGCGAAGACAGTTTTGTTCATACTGTTCTTGCTATAGTTGAGCTTCTTATTTCTTTGTTCGAAAAAAAGTCTGAATTTGAGATTATCTTTTTGAGCAACTATCATGCATTTTTTTTCCAGATTTCAGCATAATTTGATGCATCTCTGGGAATCCAGGGAACAATGAACACTTAAGGTTTCTCACGCCAGGATTAAAATTACATAGTAAAAAGCAGGTTTCGAATGACAAAGAAGTACCGATTACCATGCTCAGTGTGTTGAATAGGCTTTGTAAACTCGAGACGATGTTTAAAAAGTCTGATGACTAAAATAGAAATCTACTGATTTTCTTGTCATAAGTTTTTAATCTCAGGAAGTGTAATGAGAATAAGAGTTACGTTTCTGACTTCTGTAAATATTGGTGTTTTGAAGAATGAAACTCCAAGATCTGTGGAAGAATATTGAACTACTTTGTGAATATAAATGCTTCTGAGATCCTAATGCTGACTCCTAAACAGTAATTTCACTGTGAATTATTTAAAGACAACTTAGTGAAATAAAACAAAATCAACTGGCAACTTGTAAAATGTTAAAATTGAAAGCCTTCTGTTTGGATTACTGGCAGTTCTTGTGTCTACAACCGATCCATGGATTTTATAAAAGGTAAGACACAGATTATATTGCATCGTTTAGTCCATGTGCATCATACTTGCGTACAACAATGTAATTTGCAGAATGCTTTGGCTTTTCGATTTGAAAGGAATCAGTTCAGTGAGTTTCCACATTTGGAAAATAATATTAGTTGTTAGCACAACCTAAAACAAAAGTAGCTAGGGTCAGGTTCTGTAGAAAGAACTTTATATATCTTAATGTTGGATATTCTAGTTTTCTAGAAAATTTTCTAGTAAGTTTTTTGCAAATCAGCTTTTTTTTAGTTTCATTTCAACAGAAGGCGTATGAATTATATCAATATATTGAGGTACAGATACTTGTGTAAAGAAATTTGATAAGTAACAATCGAAACTTAATACAGTTTCTGGATCACCAAAAAGGGAGTGTTACTATTCATCTGGCAAGCAGATCTCTAAAGAACGACTTCAGTGTTAGTGAATTTCCAATGAAGTTCATTGTTGCCTGCTGCTATGGTAGCCGTTTGCATCGTAGTTACCAAAGCGGAAAAAAAGCTGGATAGTTACAGTGCATGCAGCTCTTCAGAAAGGAGTGCCTTTTGTAATTGATTAAGATTAGGGGAAGAATGAGGGAGCGTACTAGTAGTTACTAAAACAGCAAGCAGGAAAGAGAAGACCAAACATGATTTTTTTAAGCATCCTGTACAGTCCAAGTTGAAAATCACAGGTTAATTATTTCACTTAAATATTTTGGAAGCTGCAAAATCTAGGGGGGGGAATGTTGTCCCAAATTTTTTTTGCTACTCCCCATTGCTCACCATCAGGACATTTCTCATTCCTTCCCCACTAACCCCACCCCGCTCAGCAAACTTTGACATTATGGTGTAAGACCATCAGTGACCAACACAATTCAGTGGAATTTGACTTGCTGTTGTCAGAGTATAGTGGGCACCTATACAATACTTATGTTACTTGGTGAGATGTGGCTGAAGTGGTACCTGAAATTGGAAGCTTTGGAACTTACCATAGTAATCATTTGTTCATGGTGAGATCAAACCATCTTCACTCTGAATCTGGCTTTTTTTTCCAGTGGCATTGCCTTTCAATTGCTAATTATAGTTGCTCCCTCTCACCAACTCTCTTCCTATTTCATTTTCCATTTCTTCTGAAATTAGTGACACTCCTGATCATTATCTTCTTGCCAAATTGGTCAGTCTTCATTTGTGAGAATAAACACAAACTGTTAGTAGGAGAATATTGGGGGAATTAACAACTGATCTCCAGCTCCCATATGTATTTGCGAACCAGACAAAAACCAAATCAGGAACAATGATTTTCTTTTAATTTTCTCCCTAAAGAAAATAAGGAACATAAGAAACAAGAGCAAAAGAAGACCAATGGCCGCTTGTGTCAGCTTGCAAATTCAGTACAAATTCTGTAAGGTCATAACTATCAGATCTATGATCTTACCTACATGTTCTTGCTTAACTTTTCACCCTTCATCCTGCCTAATAATGTGGATATACTGAATCCAAATAATTCTTTTACTATTCATCCAGATTCAATAAACGTACGTGAAAAAGCTGAGCTGCACTGGGTTTACCTGATAACATCAAAATTTGAAAGAAATTAATTGTAAAAGCTGGGACCTCCCTGGATTAGTACTCTATTGTACAAACAATTACCCTATCTAAAAGGAACTATTATTGCCACCAGCTGCCTTCAGTGCTCAGGGTTTTGTTGAATTGTTGTCTGTGGAGAGATACTAAGGGCCTTAGTACGTTGAAATTAAATCACCTGTTTACATTCTTTTAAAATGTGATTGCATTTGACGTTAATGCTACATTTTATCCTCTACAAAAGGCCATTCAGTAAGATTTTGAGATATAATGAACCACTTAAGTAATTGGAGTAAGGATTCATCTCATGTGGAGGTTGACCTACAGAATGAGATGTAAGGGATTTGTGCAGGTAGACCTACAGAATGAGATGTAGGGGATTTTAATGCAGCTCTACTCTCTCACCTGACAATTGATGTGCTCTATGGTTGAAGGCAATAATTGGAATGTGGAGTGGGTCACTTCACCTATTATTACGCAGCATACAAAGTCATACTCCCCAGAGTAGCTTCTAAATGTCAGTGAGTTCCTTTCTGGGCCTTCCTGGCAGTGCTTCCCTCCTCTCCAGGCTGTGCTTCATCATTCTCATGCACAAGATCTCCTTGCTGCTCTTCCTCTATAACAAGCTGCTGCCCTCAGTTTGCAAGATTACACACTGTGCAGCACAAGATATAGTCTCCACATTTGCCAGCAAAAAATTCTTAACTTGAGGAGACTAATGACATTTCTATTATCCTGGGATATGCATGGCTGCCATTGAGTTCATGCTGAGCTGCTGTGAATGGAGAGAGCTTTGATGTAAGTAGCTATGCAGGTAGAGGGTAGCACTTATTCCACAGGATACTGGGGTACAAGTACTAAAATAAACTTCCATGGCTGCTGTCTGCTGAGTTTGAAAGTTGCTTGAGCAACCTACAGTGAGATCTGAAGCTACCCAGTTTGATATCCCAATGGCAGAAGTGTATAGTTTTAAGTAGTAAAAAAAAGCAGCAAACTCTTGTGTGTTCCTAGTACAGTGTAGGCTATACCATGATGATCACAGCTTTGAGCTCCAAATTATTCTGATGTGGACTAAAATAGGTGTAATGCAAATACCTGTGGCTAAAAAAGCTCAGCTGCACTAATGTGGACAGTGGACAGAAATTTAACTGTTTCAATTTTGTAATTGTCATGACTTCATCTGATGAAGATCCTTGGTGTGACCTATTCTGGATAAAATTGAATTCTGTGTGATTGATGTCTAAAAATTGGATGCTGTGTGGAGGGTAAAAAGGTCTAGTCAATAATTTTTTGAAAAGAACTGAATTTCCAAACTAAGTGTACTTTGTTTACGTAGTTTACATGATTTTTTTCCACAATCAAACATGAGGGTAGCTTTCTCAAATTATTGAAATAATTTTCCTTTTGTTTGTTCTTATCCCTGTTGAGAAAATGATCAGAATCAGATTTATTATCGTTGACTTGAAATTTGTTGTTTTGCGGCAACAGTACAGTGCAAAGGCACAAAATTACAAAAAAAAGCAAAAAATGAGGTAGAATAACAGCAAAACCTCCCTATCTTTCTTTTTCACTGTTTGTACTTGATTATCGTTGTCATAAATATAGCCACTATCTATTATACTGTGGGTGCACTGCAGCCCCAGTTGATCTCATAACATAACTGCCAATGGAAAAAGTTGATCAAGAGAAGGGTTTCTTTGTTGATTTTCTTCTGGCAACTAATTGAGAGATAATACCTAAGTAAATATTGAGGGTCATATTTAGGATTTTACTGATTTATAATCTTAACAGGGAAAAACCTCCCTATCTTTTGTTTTAGATGATCATTAAAGAAATTTACAAGTCCATTCATGTTGTTTCTTGCACAACAGAGCAGTCAGTTTGGACAGCAATGGTTTCTTTTGATAGATTGTGACTGTTGTGAACAATAGCAGCACACATTTTACTTGTGTCCTGACACCAGAATAAAAGATCCTTGTACAATAGGAAAGTGAGTCAAGTTCTAATCACAAAGAATTTGTGTTTGTCGAGGCTGAATTTGTAGGATTGTCTCTGTATTAATTGCATTCAACGATTTGACATGTATATCAAATCCTGATGTCATGACTGGAAATGAAGCAAGAAATGTGTTTCTATTAATTCTGTATTGTAAGATACAAGTTTCCTGTTAAGCTTGTATGGTTTCAGAAATGGTGACTTAGCTAGTATATGGAATGAAATATCTAATCAACAAAATGTCAACTTACTGATGATATAGGAAAATAAAACCAATGGTGTACATTGAACTGAAATACCTCTGTATAATTTTACTTAATTGTATGCTTAAGAAATATATTCTTTACAAAATTTTAGTGCGTTAACTCAAAATTTCATCTGTACTTTGGTATAAACCCAAGAGTAAACCTTACATGTCAACGAGGAATGCTGCTAAGTTTTAGAACATCCCAAGAATAGGAGATCAAAAGCCCTTGATTATTTTTTAAATATAGATTGTAACTTCTGTTGTCAGTATGCACTACATTCTTCAACTTAATTGGAGAAAGAAATGATGAAAGCCTGAAGGAAAACTTCAAATATCCAAGGCACAAAATTTTTCTTGGAAAATGTTGAAATTTTACATTGAAAATAATATATACAGGTTAATTTTAAACACTTTTTTTATACCCTTGCAATTTTTAAATTATTAACTACAAGAAAAATTGAAATGATATTTGGAACCTAATAATCATTTCCCCAAAATTTAACCTCCGTCATATTTGCACCTAAATTTCACTAAGAGCCATGCTGTCTTTTCGAGAATCAGCTTAGACACAATGACCTCAGATTTACATATATTAATGAACAGATGATTGCAGACCAACCCCTCACAGTATTGATGGGATTGCTGTGTAAGTTGCTGATTACACTAGTTCTATATATGACATTCTACACGCAATAACTGCTTAAACCTGCATAATATTAAATGCATAAGAAAATATTTGGGTTTTATTTCTAGGTACTTGACAGGACCAAATATTCTTATCTAAACATAATTTCATACACATAGTAAGTATTTATTTGTATATCAAACTTAACGCTGAGGGAGCTCAAGTGTGAGACGAAGGATTATGTCGCTTGAGGTGGACACTGCCTTGTTACTTGAGACTGAAAGACTGTTGAAGGCTAGTCTACATTGCACATCTGTAAAATTACAATTGAGCCTAGCATCAGTATTAAAATGTATTGCAAAAGTTCTTGGCAGTATCTGACTTAGGACCTCGTCCTTAACAAATGACATAGCTGTGGGATTTAAGACATGGTTTGACTAGATGGTAATTACAAAAGAAGGAGTAGAGTTGCCAGAGCTTACCTGAAGGGAAGATGGGAAAAAATGTTTTTCTTTTTAACGTGGACATTCATAAAAATTGTAAAGACAAGAGTATACAAAGAAACTACTTGGGTCCTTTTGTTGGCTAGAAGAAGGAAAGTTACAGAACAGGAAGAAAAATGACATTTTGGACACGCATGTTGCAATGTTTGATGACTGAGTTGTGTGAGATTGTGCAGCCAAAGCCTATCATAAATGTAAATGGAAAAAATTATGAAGTGGTAAGTTGATGTAAACAATATAAGAAGAAATGAAATGCAGTAAGCCTAACGTAATATTTAAAGATGCTGTCTGACCTCTTAGGCACTTCCAACATTTTCTGATTTTTATCAGTTTTCCTGCACTGCTCACACACTCTAGTCTATGCCTTCTGAATTTGCAGCACTCTGACTGCTCAGATCCAACTCAAACCCATCTTCCACCTTATCAACTTTATCTTTCAACTGATCATTTTCCACCATTCCCAGGTGTACCAGCTTGATGCCATCTGCAAATGCATCTTTGTTTCTCCTTTCAGCATTCCTTGGGAACCATGACCTTGCTGACACTTTCACCATAAATGTCCCCTTTTCTTCCAAGGGATTTTCATGTGCAACCACATGTGCAACTGCATGTATCCAACCTATCTTTTGGCCTTAAGCATTCTTTCCAGTTGAAACTGTAATATACTTATATTTCTTCCACCATCCTGTATTGACTATACATAATGTGCTACACTGGGGAGACCTTATATAAATTTGGTAACCAGTTTGCAGAACATCGCCCTTCAGTCTTTAATGTGACCGAGATTGTGGTTGATGTTATTCTTTAGGCCACTCCCGCTCTGTTTTCTGCGTTTGGTTTTCTGTGCCCTGCATGCATTCGAAGAATAGCAACTGATTTACAATGAGGCACTTTACAGCTTTCCAGTGACTTCAGCTAAGGTCCTATTACTGCCACTTACCACTGCAGCACATTTCTTTAATTGTCCCATTACTATCCTCTTTTGACATGTGTCATTGTGCTTTTTTTGTTGTTTAATCTCTTGGGCCTTTCACCCTGTCACAGACCTGACAATTTTTGTTCTTTCCACCTCTTCACCTTCCACTCCATTTTAAAGCATATTTTTGAAGGAAAGTCATCATAGTTAAATGTTCCAAAAGCTAAATACTATAGATGTTGGAAATCTACAATTAAGATAAAATATTATGGAAGCAGTTAATATATCATCGAAACATTTTGGAGCAGCTGTGAGAGTGGTTGTTGTTGAGGTGGCAGTGCTGTTTCTTTGAGGTGTTGGTGCAGAGGCATTGTCTCAAGAGGCTTTGGCAAGGAGGCTGAGCAGTGGTGAGGTAGTCTTTTACTATTCTCTGTAGTTTTGGTGGCTTAGAGATGGCATGTAGAGCAGTGGTATGCTTTCTCCTGCAGGATGTGGGAGATTAGGGAAACTTTGTGTCCCTAGTGACTATACCTGTGGAAAATGTATCCAGCTGCAGCTCCTGACAATCAGCATTGAGCAGCCGCAGCTACAGTTAGACTTGGGGCTTCCATGATGCTGAAAGTATCATAGACACCAAAGACTCGTGCAAATTTCTACAGATGTATAGTGGAGAGCATTCTGACTGGTTGCATCACCGCCTAGTATGGAGGCTCCAATGCGCAGGCTCTCAAGGGGCTGCAGAGGGTTGTAGACTCAGCCAGCTCCGTCACTGAGACAACCCTCCCTGCTATCGAGGACATTTTCAAGAGGCCTCAAGAAGGTGGAAACTATCGTTGAGGGCCCTCACCACCTTGAACATGCCTTCTTCACATTATTACCATCCGGGAGGAGGTACAGGAGCCTGTAGACCCACACTTAATGTTTCAGGAACAGCTCCTTCCCCTCTGCCATCAGATTTCTGAATGGCCCATGAACACTACCTCGATATTCCTCTTTTGCACTATTTATTTTTGTAACTTAAAGTAATTTTTATGTCTTTATGTCTTGCCCTGTACTGCTACCACAAAACAACAAATTTCATAACACACGGCAGTGATAATGAATCTGATTCTGATAGACAGGAGCTTTAGTGAGATGGTTACACCTAATGTGCAGGCGGCAGGTTATTGGGTGATGACCAGGCAAGATAGAGGGGGTAGGTAGAAAGTGCAGGATTCCACTCTGGTCATTCCCCTCAGTAACTCATTTTGTACAGTGGGGGTGGAGGGTGGGGGATGGGAGGTGGGAGGGATCGCCTTTCAGAAGAGAGCAGTAGCAGCAGCCAGGTTTGTGGCACAACGACTGGTTCTGATAGACAGCAGCAGGGAGGGTGGAGATAAGGAGACCTATGGTGATAGGAGATGCGATAGTTTGGGGGACAGGCAGGAGATTCTGTGGCTGCACATGAGACTCTAGGATGGAATGTTACCTCCTGGGTGCCAGGGTCAAGGATGTTTCTGAGTGGTTGCAGAACATTCTCAACGGGGGAGGGTGAGCAACAAGACATCACTGTAAACATTGGTACCAATGACATAAGTAGAAAAATGGATGCAGTCCTGCAGAGTGAATATAGGGAGTTAGGTGGAAGGTTGAAAAGTAGGACTTCAAGGGTTGCAGTCTCAGGATTGATTCCCTGGTCACATGCTAGTGAGGGTGGGAATTAAAGGATGGGGCAGGTGAATGTGTGGCTGAGGAGCTGGTGCAGGAGGGAGGGACTTAGGTTTCTGGACCATTGGGATCTCTTCAGGCAGAGGTGACCTGTACATGAGGGGCAGGTTGCACCTGAATTAGAGGAGGATCAATATCCTGGCTGGGAGATTTGTGAGAACTACTTGGGAGGGTTTAAATTAGTCTGGCAGGTGTGGGAACAAAGTAGTAGTGTGGCTGACGAGAAAGTTGTAGCAAATATCGCAAAGCAAGCAGATTTAGTAGGCAAGACAGGTAGGGGCAAGGAGAAATGTAGACCTAAACTGCATTTATTTTAATGCAAGAAGGCTGACAGGCAAGGCAGATGGATGGAGAGGTACACGGGACTGGGATATTAAAGCTATCACAGAAATGTGGTTGAGCAATGGGCAGGACTAGTAGCTCAATGTTCCAGGGTACAGATGCCACAAGGCATGATAGAAGTAAGAAGGGAGGGGGTTTTGTATTTTTGAGTAGGGAGAACGTCACAGCAATTCTGAGGGATAGTCCAGTGAGGCCATATGGGTGGAATTTAGAAATAAGAAGGAGATGATCACTTTGGGATTGTAATATTGGCCTCCTCAGTAATTGGTGGGAATTGGGGGAGCAACTATGTAGGGAGATTGCAGAAGGCTATGAGAATAATAGGGTTATAATAGATGTTGATTTTAACTTGCCTAATAGTGGCTGGGACTGCCATAATGCTGAGGCTCGGATGGGATAGAATTTGTTGTGTGCCCAGGAAAGTTTTCTCATGCAATGTGCAGATGGCTCTTCGATGGAGGGGGCCACAATAGACCTCCAAATGGGAAATAAGGCAGGGCATATGACTGAATTGTCAATGGGGGAGCAGTTTGGAACCAGTGACCATATTTCTATTAGTTAAGGGGGAGGATAGAACTGGTCCACAAGGCTAATTTTGATGGTATTAGACAGGAACTTGCAAAAGTTGATTGGGAGAGGCTGTTTTCAGTAAAGTGATGTCTGGAAAATGGGAGACTTTTAAAAGTGAGATGGGAAGAGTTCATGGCTAGCATGTCCCAGTTAGAGGGAAGGGCAAGGCTGGCAGAATTAGGGAACCCTGGTTGATGAGGGATATCAAGGCTCTGGTCAGAAAAAATGTCAGGTATATTCAGTGTGGATAAAGCGAATCCCCTGAGGAATATAAAGGATGTAGAAGTAAACTTGAGGGAAATCAGGGGAGCGAAAAGGAGACATGAGATGGCTTTGGCAGATAAGACAAAGGAGAATCCTAAAAGATTTTAGAAGTATGTTAAAAGGTTAGCAAGGGAGAGAATAGCTTCCCTTCAGGATTAATGTAGTCATCTGTGTGTGAAACCAGAGGAGATGGGGGGAGTCTTAAATGAATATTTCTCATCTGTATTTACCGTGGAGTAGATCGTGGAAGATGGGGAATTCAGGGAGGAGAATGGTGATGTCTTCAAACATATCCACGTTACAAAAGAGGAGGAGAGGAAGATTTTTGAGGTGGGGGCGTAGAGGTATGAAGGTGAGGCCTTTGCTGAGACCAGACCACTCAATCTCGGAGATGGGGGATGGTAAACACTCAGCAGGGGTTGGAGTTGGGGCTAGAGGAAAAAGGGTG
>JARFYF010000094.1:19090591-19102844 GCA_030265395.1 Rhina ancylostomus | reverse complement strand
TTGTGTACAAGACATTGGTGAGGCTGCATTTGGAATATTGTGTTCAGATTTGGTTGCCCTGCTACAGGAAAGATGCCATTAAGCTGGAAAGAGTGCAGAGGAGATTTACGTGGATGTTGTCTGGACTCAAGGGACTGAGTTATGGAGAGAGGTCGAACAGGTTGGGACTATTCTAATTGGAGCGCAGGAGAATGAGGGGTGATCTTATGGAGATGTTTAAAATTATGAGAGGCATGGATAGGGTGAATGCACACATCCATTTCCCCAGGGTTGGGGAATTGAGGACTAGAGGACATAAGGTTTAGGGCGAGAGGGGAGAGATTTAATAGGAATCTGAGGGGCAACTTTTTCCACCCAGAGGGTGGTCCTAATATGGAAGTGGTTGAGGCACTTGGACAAGTGCATGGATAAGGAAGGTTTAGAGGGATATGGGCTAAATGCAGGCAAATAGGACTAGCTTAGATGGGCATCTTGATTGGCATGGACTAGTTGGACCGGAGGCCCTGTTTCCATGCTGTATGACTCTAACATTAAGTAACATTACAGCAAATGAGAGAAGGAGTATGCCATTAGGCCTTGTGATTCAATGTGATTATGGCTCATCCTTTAGGTCAACACCACATTCCTGCTCTCCTTTAGACCAGTTG
Organism: Rhina ancylostomus; assembly: GCA_030265395.1. Lineage (NCBI taxonomy): Eukaryota > Metazoa > Chordata > Chondrichthyes > Rhinopristiformes > Rhinidae > Rhina > Rhina ancylostomus. The sequence goes on along the minus strand of JARFYF010000094.1, from coordinate 19,102,197 downwards.
ATGCCTTCTGTGTCTAGAAATCAATGCATGTTAAATATATATATATTCAGTAATTTGACCTCCATCATCTTTAGTGGTAGAGAATTCCAAAGATTCACTACCCTCTGAAAGAAAAAAATTCCATAAATTTCCATATCCATGAATATCTTATTCCATATATTAAGACTCTGATTCCTCACAACTTGCATTCCCACACAGCTTCATATCATTAGTAAATCTGGAAATATTGCCTCTGATCCTCTCATCCAAATTTTGATATATAATGTGAATAGCTGGGCTGCAAGAAATGATCCCTATGGTACCCCACTAGTCATTGCCTACCACCCCAAGAAGGACCTGCTTATTTCCACTCTTTGTTGCTGTTCTATCAACAATTATTATTACTTCCAATCCCATGTGTTTTAATCTTGCATACGAACCACTTTATCAAAGGCTTTCTAAAAATCATTGTTGGACTAAGATTTGAGTGTACTGAGAGAGATGTCTTCTGCCAAACAAGAATGGACATGAATGTCAGAAAAGATGGTTAGATAATCAAGAATACAATTTATTTGAATGCATCCACAGGAAGAAGAGTTGGGCATTTTGCACCCTGTTCAACCATTAGGCTAGTAGATACCTTGGCCCCATTTATCTACCCTAGCTCCAGTTAGCCTGGCATTTTCAAAGTTTTAGAAAAGAGAATGCCAGATGTCTGCAAACTTTTCTGTGAAGAATGTGCTTTGCTATTTTCCCCTCTTGGTCATAGGTTAGCTGTTCAGTCATTCTTGAACCACCCAATTGTCGTAAAAATGCAATTTTCCTTTTTAAGGACTTTTGTAGGTTGGGAGAGTGTCCCATTTAAGGCTTCAATTTAAGGAAAATATATTCATGGGTATTTATTATTTAAGCAAGGTACTGATTTGAAATATAGACAGAAAATGCTATAAATACTGAGGACATGGAGCAACTGTGGAGAGAGCAACTGGACAGAACTCTTGTGGATATTGAGCAAATCTTAAAATGTAGGGAAAGGTGGAGGAAGGGGGAAATGAACAAAAGGGAAAGTTCATGATAGGACTAGAGAATTTTAGATAATGATACTTCAAGGTGAAAGAAGGTTTCTTTTCATTCAAGGGATGCAAGCTTCGCAGGCTGAACCAACATTGAATTGCCTATCCCTAATTGCCCTTGAGAAAGTGGTGGTGAGCTGCCACTTTGAATAGCTGCAATCCTTGAGGTGTGCGTGTACACACAATGCTGTTAGGGAGGGAGTTCCAGATTTTGACCCAGTGACGGTGTAGCTATGGCGATATATTTCCAAGTCAGTATGGTGTATGGCTTGGAATGCAGCTTTCAGGTGGTGATTTCCATGCTTCTGCTGCCCTTGGCCTTCTAACTAGTAGAGGTCGTAGGTTCGGAAGGTGCTGTCTAAGGAGTCTTGGTGAGTTGCTCAATGCATCCTGTAGATGGTACAAACTGCTGCTACCTTGCGTGTGATGGAGGGAGTGGATGGTTGTGGAGGGGCTGGTTATCAAGTAGCTGCTATGCCCTATATGGTGTTGAGCTTCTTGAGTATTGTTGAAGCTGCACTCATCCAGGTAGGTAGAAAATGTTCCATCACACTCCTGACTTGAGCCTCTGGGGAGTTAGGAGGTGATTTACTGGCCACAGGATTCCAAGCCTCTGAACTGCTCTTGTAGCCACGTTCTGTATATGGCTAATCCAGTTCAGTTTCTGATCAATGATGCTGGAGGTGAACATCAGATGTGCTGCATCTATCAGTGCTATAGTATGAATGACCTTGAATGGTGGAAGGTAGATGTGTCGTGATTTTAGCCAAAGTATAATCTGGCAGGTGTTAAATTTGAGATGCTTTAATATGCAAAATTGCGTGATCAAGTGCTGTTCCTTGAGTTTGCAGTTGTTTTTTGGATCAGTGAAAGAAGCAGAGTACAGAAAGGTCAGACTGGGAGAGAGAGATATGGAGTTAAACTGACTGGTGACTGGTAGCTTGAGCTCTCATTGGTGAACTAAATAGACACGTTATGCAAATCAGTTACTCAGTACAGAGGAGATCACGTGGTGAACAATGAGAGCCATTTATAAATTGAAAAAATTCTCTTTCCACAGATGCTGCCTGACCTGCTGAGCATTTTCTGTTTTCTTTCTGATTTTCATGATTTTCCGTATTTGGCTTTTGTAATATTGAAATGAAAGATTAAAATGTTAATTTCCCCTGCAATGTATGCAACAAATTATTGCAATAGTCAATAAAAGTTCACACTCAATGTATGGAAATTTACTGGTCTTGAACAAAAAGTAGGATATGGCTGAGGAAGACCTCCCATTTGGATACAGTTTAAAACAATGTAAACAAAAATTGGTAAGTTTTTTGAGGAGAAGCGTGTGAGAATAAACTCAACTCTCACTTAGAATGCAAGATAACATGCAGCACCAATTCACTCCAAGGCATTTCATAAGTGAATTAAGAAAGAATAGAACACTCCACTAAACAAAAAAATGTTAGGACTGAGCAAGAGCTTTTTCAAAGAACTTGATCTTAAAGTAGGAAAGAGGAATTAGTTAAAAATCTTTCCTTAACTTTCAAACAAGAACCCTGTTATGCAGAGAAGCAATGTGTGCTCGTTATTTTGCATAGTTATGCAACATAATAAATCACATCTGGTATTGACCTTAATGTCTTTTCTTAATTTGTCTCTGAAAAGATTGGAGAGGTACATAGGGGGGCTGACCCCTAGCCCATTGGGTCCATGCTAGCTCCCACCAGTCGCACTTCCCCTCCTTATTTCTCTGTAATCATGCTGCTTTATTCTTTTTCATATGCCCATCAAGTCTCATTTGGTTCCTTTGCCATTTTCTTATGCTGAGAGCTAATTTAGAGTGGCCAGTCAATCTACCAGCACATCACTGGGACACAGGAGGGAACTGGAGCATCAGGTGCAAACCCAGGGTGAATATACAAATCTTGAATGCTTTAAATTAGACATGGTGTCCACCGGGCAAGTTCATCATGCACATTTCTTTGTTTTTATTTCAGTAACAATTTTAGGTTACCAGCTGCAAAAGAAGAAATATTAAGAAGTGACAGTGGTGGAATTACTGCTTTGTTGCTTTGGGCAAATCAGTGCATGGATCTGGTTTAGCTGTGTAGTGACAGAGGGAAGAATAAGAATTGTCCTGTACTCTTGTATTTCAGCATTGGCCTGGGAGCAAGACCCTCTCCCTTTCTATCCGTCCCTGTGATAGAGAATTCCTAATTACTTAGCTAACACTTGTATTATATTTTATAGATTTCATTTGTAAAGTAGTGTTTCTTTAAGAAAATAATACAAGCACTATTTTCAGATTCACTCAGTTTTAAAGCTATTTTTTGTTGGTAAAATTTTAGCCTTTACAATTTTGCATGATGACCACTGGATTGATATTTTCCTTTTCTCCCCCAAAAGAAGAGGAAGCATTAAGAAAAGACTACATCCAGTTCTTACCTAAGCAAAATTAACCTAAATTCCCAAGATAGGATGTTCTGAACCTTATTTATTTATTTACATATTAGTTACTTATGCAAAGAAGAGACACTATGATAGCCCAAGTTCTATTTTTTTATGTAACTGTAATGGAAGGTAATCTAACATAATGATAGAAAAATGATAGAGAAATGGAAGGCTATGTGGGAGGGAAGGGTTAGATAGATATTAGAGCAGGATAAAATATCAGCACACCATTGTGGGTCAAAGGGCCTGTACTGTGCTGTAATGTTCTATATTCTATATATATTCTAAAAAAAATATAAACATCAGCCTTGGCTTGGTGGAAACACACTCCAATCTGTCAGCAAGTCCTGAGTTGAAGACCCTCACCAGAACTGGAATACAAGATGTTTGACTACAGTTTTGATGGAGGCTACTGGGTAGATTCAAATTGTGGCCCCAGTTTTCTTCACGACTGTAAAATATGATTTAATTTCTAATATGGTAAAGTGGTTTTGGATAAAGGCAGAGTGGTTTGGTGAAGAGCAATAAATATTGTACAGCATTATAATGAACTTATCAAATCCTTGGAAAATTTGCCAAGTTAAATTTTAAATTGTTTTTTTCTTATAATTTGTTTTTTTTATTCCTTACCATAATTTTCACATTATTATGTAACTTCACCTCAAGTAAAACATTTAATTATTTTAGTAATACTAATAATTCATCTGCAGCAATTGTAAACATAAACTCCATATAGAAAAAATATGCTTTGGAATAGAATCATTTATCCCTCCAATGAATTCTCTTTAACTTGAATTCTTTAGCAGTTTAGAATGCATTATTTAGTAGCTTCTGTTAACAGTGTGAGGTATTGAAAAATATACCAGAGTGCACTAAATATTTGAAATAATTGGAAATCTGATGGTTTGAACATAAAAAAGTTCCCGAGGCACAGATTCATAAGTTGCCATTTGTTAGATAGGAATGCTCAAATCTGCACTTTGCATGGTGCCATTTGTGTGAAATTTGGGAAACAAATAGAGTAGTTTTTCTTTTTTCTCCAAAAATAGTGTGAGCTAAATATGAACAGTCTGTCATGTAAAATATAGGACAGCAACATGCCCATTTTGTCAACAACTTTATAATGTCTGAGGTCTAAATGTGACATGTGCTGTGTGGTAATCCTGCAGTTGAATTAAAAGTTTTATCATTAGTCACACTTGAAGCTTTTTGTGAGGAGCTGGAATGTTAAAATGCTAAAGTGAAATACTCCCTCTTCTTTTGGGGGGGATAAAAGGAAAATACTAATCTAGCGGTCATCATGCAAAATTGTTAAAGCTAAAATTTTACCAAGAAAAAATAGCTTTAAAACTGAGTGAATCTGAAAACAGTACTTGTTTTATTTTCTTTATTTTTGTCAGCATGGATCTATTTTTAATTATACTAATTACTGTGCAATTTACTTTCAGTCAGCATTAACCAAACATAATACCATGCTTGCCAGACTTCTTCATAAAGGTATTTTCTGTATTAGTCATAATTATATTTGTGCTGCAAATAGGTAATTAGTGTTTTTCTGTTAATTGGTGATGTAGAAAAGCTGACATTGTTTAAAAATTTAGTTTCACCTTGTTTCAGGTGTTAAGGAACTCATAACTATCAAAATGTTCAATTCTTGTATCTTGATCAGGCCTACTCACAAACTTGCACGTTTATACATCAACCTTTTTTTTCTGTTAAGTATGTATTAACATAAAATGTTCCAAGTAACTTAAGTGCAATCAAATAGTTAATTAGTGGTGCACTACATCAAATGCAGTCAGAACTTATTCGTCTTATGTTTGTTTTAAGTGTCCTGCCTACCACCACAGACATTTTTAGGACACATCACAACAATGGAAAAGCAGGAGTGGATATAAGTTATAGAATTTTAGATGAACTCTGCAAATCTGGACCTTGCAAGTCCAGAAAACAGAATGTGTATAAGGTATGAGATTCAAAAATTAGCTCAGTCACACAGTTATATGAGTTTGTATGCATTTTGTTTGAGGCCTGTCAAGCCACTGGAAAGGTGATGGAATTGAGAATGGCATGAATTGAGAATTAAAGCAGTACAGTTTTTGGGAGGAGAAATGATTTGTGTGTTCAAAAATCATAGCATTTTGGGATTGGATTGTTGGAAGACTATTTCAAGTGCATGGATATTCTAAACTACTGACACTTGAAACAAGATTAAATGCAATAAGTGTTGAACAGAGCAAGAGCTGCAAAGCTATGGAATTCACTTCATCAGAGGATTAAGTAATTAATAAGTTATGTTTTAGATTAGAGTGGATGTGCTGATAAAGGAAAGTAGAAGCAGGATGAGTATGAATTTGGAAGGCTCTCAAATGTTCAAGGAGTTTTGTAGAGGAAAGGGCGATTGGACAAGGTGGAGGAATTTTAGAGGAGTTGGGCAATGGCAATGTGCAGGAAACAGATGTACATTTGGTATGCTACATTTGGTCAACAACCTCAATGGTAGTCATTGGCCATTGAGCTTTTACCACGAAAGAAAAGCATCGGGGAAAGCCAAGCAAAGAGGGAGGTGGCAGCTTTCATTGCGTTCAATAAGAGTAGATGTCCTGGGTGCATTCTTGAGCCCTGCGTATCACCATTGAATCACCACACTGCTCACCCTGACCAACCCAACAGCAGCCCTTGCATCCAACCTTTCTTCATCAAGCCATGAGCTATGGCAACAAGGGTTTTCTCCAGATTCTGGACAAAGCTATGCACAGCAGTGGGAAGGGCATGAGTTTGTGCAAGGATTGTGTCTAGTCAGTAATGAATCTCACTACATACAGTATAATGCAATATAATGACCCTTTTTATTAATAGTCCTTTTGTTCCTGGGCACATGCCCTGAGTGCTAAGCAAATTACAAGTGCACTAAAGGAGGAGAGAACTGTTAACAGTATCAGTTTGCGTATGAACCAGGATGGGAAATTGGATGGTCTGTGGTTTAGTGTTGAGAAAGCAGCTGGTGGCTTTGGTATTTAGTTTTGCCAATTGTTAGATTTTTGAAAAATCTATGACATTTTGATGCTGTGTTTTGTTTCCTACTTTAAAAATCCACTAAGCATTCTTTCTCTGCTGTGTCTGAAGATGCACAAACTAAGCACCTGAAACAATAGCATTGTAATGGTTTGCTTGAAGCTTGTTCACTTTTTTGTGTGTTTCATGTTTAATAAAATGGAAATAATGTTATGTCAAGGGTTTAAAATTAATGAGTAATTGAAACTGAAGTTTAATTGGTAGTAACATGTTATGTTAATATGAACTCATTAGCAAAGTGTTACAAATGCCAAATAGCAGATACTTGGTCTAAAAGTGAAAGGTGTGTATTTTCTAACTTAAAGGGCTGTTTTAGCACTGTCTCAAGCTGCCTTGTAATGCAAAGTTCTGGCATGAGTGTTTTCTGACCATTTTCTCCTTTTGCAAATTTTTTTCCTCAAAAAGTGAATCATTTTAAGTTTTAACTTGCAACATAGTTACAGGTTTTGCTGTTTCTCTCCCAATTTTTGCCTTTTTTTGGTGTCTGGCTAATTGCCAAAAATTGATTTTTTTAAAAAATTAAAAAATTGAAATATATTTTCTGTTCTTTTACATTGCCAAAACAGATATTGTGTGGAATTTGATCCAGAACAGTTGATAGGCCATGTTGTTGATTTTTTGCATTACTGCTTAGTAAGTTATTAAGTCAAAATATCTCCCTACAACAGGAGATCTCACCTAATCTTCTATATGCTCTCTCGTCTTCCCTCTGACCTTAACAAGCTTACCATCCATTTTTTTTTGTGTCTGCTACCTAGCTTTCCATCTTTTGGCTCCCACCCTGTCCACCATTAACCCATCTCACCTTTTAGATATGAATTCACTGTAGTTCAAAGATGACCTTGAATCCATATTAATCTATATGCAGAAATAATTACTGCTGTATTTCTTGGCTCAAAATTAAAGAAAATTATATATAAGTGGTAACTTGCAATTATGGTTGAAATCACTTTTATGATAAGTTATTGTTGTGAATAGAAACTTGGAAAGTTGAGGCTTCTTAGTTACAAAAAGGAATAACCTAATATTTTTAAAAATGCCACCATTGATGTAATGATGGATTGTTCCTTCTGGTTGGTAGAATGGGAATGAGAAGACAGATTCAGATAATAAATAATTAATTGATGTTGAGGAAATATTCTTTACGTTGTGGTTAAAATGTGGAATTAAGGACTTGTGAACATAAATTGCAAAGGGAATAAGATCTAAAAGAGAGCTATTAAACTCTAAGTGCCAAGCGACTAACTTGGCTTACGGCAGGAGAGAAGCAATTTTATTGTTTCTATATATTCTTATATTTTTGCTTCAGTTTTATTCTCATTTATTTCTTCATGACATCTCATTCTTGACTAATTATTTTTAGTGGACTCATTTTTACCTGAATTTGCTATGTTTTTTTTAAAATAGTTGATTTTGTTTTTCCGTCTTAATATTTCTCCCTAGTTCACTTTCATCAGTTCTATCCTCCTTCCTCATAGTTGGCTTTATTCCATTGGATTACTTTAATCCCTGTACTATTAAATCGTCATTGATTAAGGATTGACTAAAATGAATTAGTCTGACTTTAAATTAGAAAAAGAACATAACCAACAAACAAAAAATAATACCCAAAAAGATTATGATAAATAATAAAAACAGACCAGTTAAATCATTAGCGGCACAACCACAAACAGCTAAACAATGGAAAGGAAGTGATGGGAGAAATACATAGGCAAACCTTTCAGAATATGAATAAGAAGTTCTGTAAATTGATACTTATTTTGATCTGAATCGGTAATAAAATTGTTCATAAGATTATATAGCCATCACGTTACTTCTGTTTATTCCTTTTGTGTTTCCCCAAAAAGTTATTCCATGAACATTTGTGCTATTTCAGCTTATTTATGCCAAGATAAGAAGTTCTAATTTTGATCTTCAGTTTATGATGCTAATCTTAACCAGTAAAATTAATGACCCCATCTTCAGGTTTGAGAGTGATGATTTCTAAGCTTTTGATTTTTTTAGCCTTTTTTCAGAAACCTTTCAGTGAAAATGTCAATTAAGGACAAGAGAGGTCTCAGCTGTGTTTCCTGTAGTCAAACGTCATGCTAGTTATATTTTTTTAAAATCACTATTCATGTGGGCATTGCTGGGTAGATGAGCATTTATTGCTAATTCCTAATTGTCCTTGTGAATATGATAGTGAGCCAACCTTCTTGAACTGCTGTTGTTCTTCTGGTGATGGTACTTCCACAGTGTATAGGCAGCTCTAGATTTATATAAGGGTTCATTTCCTCAGAACTGTCCATAAGCCAATTTCTCTAAGTCAGAAAGGTCAGTTTTCTATTGTAATCCATGCCATATTCTGCATACACTTGATATTCTTTCATTTCATTGAATAATCACTCTAACCTTACCCATAATTAAATTAATGGAATATATATTGTATCCAGTCATTAATGAATACCATAAAATGTTACTACCTTGAAAAATGCTTCAAAAAATATATGGGAGAATTTGGGTAAAGTCAGATTTGCACAAATGTACTTGGCTGGAGGGTTCCGGGATCTAAACCCAGCAGCAATGAAGGAATAGGAATAAATGGTTACAGAAAAAGATGGTGATGGACCAGAAGTAAATGTCTTAAACTGGGGCAAGGCCAATTTCATCAGAATAAGATAGGACCTAACTAAGATTGACTGGGAACATCAATTTGCAGGTAAGTGTACATCTGCACAGTGGGAAGCATTCAATGGAAAAATAGCAAGAGTTCAGGGTCAATGTTTTCCTCCAAGGGTGAAAGCCAGGAGTAACAAGTTCAGGATGTTGAAGGTCATTGAGGATTGGATAAAGAGAAAAAAGGAAACGTATGGCAGGAAGCCCATCAGGAGTACAAAAAGAATAAGGAGGTGCTTAAAAAGGAAATAAGGAAGAGAAAGAGGGGTCATAAAATATCACTGGCAGATAGGATTAAGTTTAATCAAATATGTTCTGTTGGTATATTAAAGACAAAAGAATAACCAGGGAAAGAGTAGGACAATGGACAATTTGTGTATGCAGCCAAAAGGTATAGGACTGGTTCTAAATGAATACTTTTCATCAGTATTCCTAAGGAAACACACGTTGCAGTTGGAGAATTCAGCAAAGAGGAAGGTGAAGGGCTCAATAAATAAAGAAAAGGTTGTCAGTGCCTTAATGGGCTTAAAGGTGAGTAAATCCCCAGGGCTGGATGGGATCTATCCCAGGTTGCTGTTGGAGGCAAGGGAACAGATTGCTGAGGCTTTAATTGAGATTTTAAAATCCTCACTAATGATAAGTGAGGTTCCTGCTGACTAGAGAACAGAAAATGTGGTCCTCCTTTTCAAGAAGGACAGCAGGGAAAAGCCTGGCAATTATGGACCTGTGAGCCTAATGTCGGTAGTAGGGAAGTTATTGGAGGAAATACTGAGGGGCAAGATTTATGATCACTTGGAATGTTAGAATTTAATGAGAGACAGTTAACATGGCTTTGTCAAGGCCATATCCTGTATAATCAATCTGATGATTTTTGTTTTGAAGAGGTAATCAAGTGTATTGATGAGGGCAAAGCAGTAGATGTGGTTTACATGAACTCTTAAAGCCTTTGATAAGGTCTCACATGTGAGATTTGTTCAAAAGGCTAGGGCCCATGGGATCCAGAGCAATTTGGCAAACTGGATACAAAATTGGTTCGGAAATAGGAGACAGATGGTAGAGGGTTGGTGATTGGATGCCTGTTACTAGTGGTAATCCTTGGGGATCAGTGCTGGGACCTGTGCTGTTTGTAATATATGTAGTAAATTGACAAGGATCCTATTTCCCATGCTCCCTTGAAACTCACCAGGGCCCAACTTCCTATGTTCTCCTTAAACTTACTGAGTTCTCTGGAAAATGTATTACAATGCCATGTAATACCTAAAAAGAATGAATAAAAAGTACCTTGAGGTATTAATAGGAAAAATATCCAATAGTCTGGCACCATCAAAGATGCTAGTGTGCTGAATAATTGAGTTTTCCTATAAAAGTAATGTTAGCACACATTTTGGGAATTTCAAACTAAATTTATGCAGAGTGGTTGTAGGAGGCATGATCAGTAAGTTTGCAGATGACATGAGGATTGGCAGATTTATGGGTAGTGTGGAGGGTAATCTTTGGTTGAAGCGTGATACCGATGTGTTGGTGAAATGAGCTGATCAATGGCAGATGGAGTTCAATCCAGATGAATGTGAGGTGATGCATTTTGGGAATAATGAGTTTCTTCTGGATGCTCTCGTTTCCTCCCACATTCCAAAAATATGGATTGATAAGTTGATGATTGTAAATTGTTCTTAATGTAAGTGAGTGTAATGTGAGTCAAGGATAATGTGGGTATAATAAAATGGGATGACTGTAAGCTGAGTGTTCAGTGGTTGATGTGTTCAGGTCAATGGGCCAAAGGTCTTGTTTCTGTGCTGTATAACTGTAAGATGCTATGGATGTCCTTTCAACACACCCTTATATAATTGTAGCAACATTTTCTTGCTCTTATTTCCAACATCTTGCAATAAAAGCTAAAATACCATTTGTTTTCCTAATTGCCTCTTGCAGCTATATACTAACTTTGTAATTTAAATACAAGAATCCCCAAATTGCTCTGAGTACCAACATTAGTTAACTTGGCAATATTGCTATTGAAATTTAAAACTTTTTTAAACTAATGATCACACAAATAGCTTTCTTGTTAATGGATTCTCAATCATGGAGCCATATCCAGCATTGGCTTTTAATCAGTGCTGACTACTGTTCCATACTGAACTGAACTAATGTCATTTAGTGGCCAGATTCTGCTCTAACGGCATCTACAAGTTTGCAGATGATACCACCGTTGTAGGCCGTATCTCAAACAGTGATCTCAGAGTACAGGAAGGAGATAGACAGCTTAGTGGAATGGTATCATGACAACAACCTTTCCCTCAATTTCAAAAAAAGAGCTGGTCATTGACTTCAGGAAAGGGGGTGGTGTACATGCACCTGTCTACATCAATGGTGCTGAGGTTGAGA
>JARFYF010000094.1:19008883-19023561 GCA_030265395.1 Rhina ancylostomus | reverse complement strand
CCTCTGTAACCTCTGACGGCCCTCCAAAACATCCACAACACCCCCAACCTTGTGTCATCCACAAAGAGGAACCTTGTTCCTCTTTCTCTCTGTCATCCCTATGGGGCTTTTCACTCTCTAAAATAACTCTCCATAATTTCAACCCTTAATCATCCACGAATTTAATGGCTGTATTATTTGCAGCCACATTAAGCTCTGGATTTTTCTCCTGATATTCCTTTTTCTCTCTTCCACTATCTTGCCTCCTCCATGGTATTACTGAAAACCTATCTCCAACTCAGCTTTTAGTTATTTGCCCTAATATCTCTCTAGTCTCTCTAAAAATAATTTTTGTGATAAAGTTCCTGTGAACACTATATTAATAGAAGCTGTTCCGCAAATAATATCACAGAATTTCTAATGCATGTTTTGTTAATTTGATGACGGATGGAGATTTTTCACAAGAAAATTGGGAGAGTGTGTTTAATTACAGACCTAATCTCCATTTGACCATTAATGTAGCTCATGTTCATACAAACATTTTAAGTGAGGAATGCATGGACATTATTTCAAAGTACTGACTACTAGATTTTCAAATGATTTTGGATTTTTGAAAGGTTAACATTAATAAATATTTCTTGTTATAAAATGTTTGCTTGCTGAAGTGAGTTGAGGAGCTGGTATTGGTTACTTAATGGCTAACTTAATGCTCGTATTTATCTTTTAACTGGTGCATGATTGGTATGTAACCCAAGACCTTTCTTGTCCAGGTTACAAAGATCTTTCAAAAGAAGAAAAACTCAGTGACCTACAGTTTCCGTCAGTCCTTTTCCTTGTATGGGATACAAGTTCTTCTTTTTGAAAATCAGTGTAAGAATTAAAGAAGCTCTCAGTTTGCATTTTCAATATTTTAAATATAAAAATCTTTCAAAAAACTGTTTAGCTCTGTCAGAAATAGTTCTCTATATTGTAATATTAACATTATTAACACTAAGTTATTGTTTTATATGTTCCTTTAGATTACCCAAATGGAATCCGACTTACTTCAGCTAATACAGGTGCTGACATCAAAGTCCTTATTAATTTCAATGCCCCAAATCCACAGGATCGTAAAAAATTCACTGATGACCTTCGTGAGTCTATTGCAGAAGTTCAAGAGATGGAAAAGTACAGGATAGAATGTAAGTACAAAATTGTTTGAAATACTCTTGAATTTGTGTTTCAGTTTTAACTCTAAGATGTGAACTTCATTACATTTTGTTTCACTGCTTTAAGTTGCAGCTCATCCTTGACTCAGAGTTGCTATATGAAATATTTTAATGTCAAAAGTTCCATTTAAACAAATGTAGTAGTCTTACAAAATCAAAATAATCATACTCTTGAATGGTTTCTCTTATTGACAGTTTGAACAATTTCAAAATGCACTGTAAGGAAATATAATTCAACATTTTATCTTTAGCTGAACTAGAAAAACAGAAAGGAGTTGTACGGCCAAGTATCTCTCAAGCATCAGGCCTGAAAAAGGAACCTGGTATTGGCACGTTGAGCAGGACCAGTCTGGATGATAGTTATACCACTGGGGAGGGGTTAAAGAGAACCGCCCTAAGCAGTTCGCTCAGGGACCTTTCAGAAGCAGGTATGATGATGGCAGTTACTCTCAATTTCTGTGTTGTGTTGTTATTGCCAAATATGATTTTAATATTACTTGATCAGGTGAAAATGTTCTTAGTTTTGACAGAAGTTGAAATACAAAACATTAAATTACTTAGCCATTTTGGTATTGTAGACTGGCAATAAATTTTTGCAGTCTGTTTCAGGTTTATTCCAAGAAAAATCCAGTGTATTTCCTAATTTTTAGCCTTTGAAGTTGGGTATTAACTTTATTAATCTTGCATACAGATTTTATCTTTAGCAAATATGGTACTGAATTTGTAAGCAACATCAAACAATGTCATGTGAAATTATTTACAATATAGTTAACAGTAAATACTGATATTTCATTATGTAAGTATTAAACTGTTTTCAAGCACATTCATGTTGCATAGTCATTTGCAGAATCCAAACTTTGATCAGAGTAAACAAATAAGTTTAATACTGCTGGGTATTGAAAAATCCACTTTCAACATTTTAATCCAACAGTTACAATGTATGTATTTTAAGCAAGTTATTCAATTGTGCGGATTTTAGAAATCATTGGAATGATCAGAAATCTAACCTGTTGTCAGATTAATACATCATGTGATTTACTGAGTCAAGAAATGATCAGCATGGAATGGATCACATCTAGGGTGAAGAGAATGCTCTGCAATGTACACAAAAAGAAATTCTCTGTGCTTTGTGCTTGGATCAGTACATGTTCAACCATCCTCAAGCATATTGTTTTTGTTTAATGTGAGGAACGGCAGTGTGCAATGGCAAACCTAAATCAAAGTGAACTCATGGAAATAATTCAGTTGTTGCAGCTTGCTTAGTAATGTTTGGTCTCAAGTCTGTTTGTTCTCTTTTAAAGTTGATTTTAATTATGGATGTTGCACTGTTATTTTGTCATATGATGTATACTTGTATTCAAAAAGAAACTTTTATTGTTAGGTTTTAATGAAACTTTAAAATGATGACTTACCCTAATTAGTCCAGGATCATTCTCTGATACAATTCAAACACTTCTGATGTTAAACAAAAATATTAACACAGAATGTTCAGCTTTACACATCCCATATTCAGTAAAACATACCATGTTTAGGCAAGGTCATTGGTTAGAAGATTGGATTTGCATCTCTTTTAAAGAGGCACTTTCATCCTTCACCATTTGACCTGGGTTCTACCAGTTTCTTGTAAGCCATTGCTCTTTCGCAGAGTAGAAAAATGAAATCCACTTGAGGTCCAGTTTTTCAGATCAATGGATGCTACTTTAAACAATTCAGTACAAGACCACATTAAAGAAAAGTTTAGCAACATGTTCATTCTGTTGCTTCTACCTATCCACAAACGCTGATAAATCTAGTCATTTATGTAGTTTCCATTGGTAATAAAATAACCATTACCCATGTTGCTGAAGTTTTTTTTTCATTTTACATCTGCAGTATATGTTTTTATACAACATACACCCGTATTTGTATGAATTGAAAACAAAATTAGTTTTTGAAACAATAGCATTAATTGTTTGATTTATTTCATTTTAAGATGCTGTTTTTTCAATCAACAATGAAATATAACAATGAGCTATTGTTACCTTTAAGCTTTTAAAAAAAACTAGATTCCCTACAGCCATTGTCCCATAATATGCTGCTTAGTTTCCTTCAAGTTTGCCTGCTGGTTCCCAATTAGATGTGCTCAGCTTCTACCATGTACAGAGACCAGTCAATGTGCATTGGGTACGAGGATGTGGCCCCCGGGTTAATTCTTGGTTTCTAATCTTTGGTATTGCATGTCCTGGGCAGGCAAGCGTGGGCGCCGCAGCAGTGCAGGATCGCTAGACAGCAATATGGAAGTAAGTAGGAAGTAATTGCTCTGTAGCTGGATGTATAATGTATATATTTAAAGCATTTGTTTTGCATCCTTTTGCTTTCTTCCAATAAGTAGCCTGCCTGCCACATAGAAATGCATGTGTGAACTGCTTGCCAAGTGCATCTAATGCTCGCGCAGAGTCAGGCTTCTTGTCAAGGCACACCATTGTTGATGGAATCAGTTGAATGTGGTTCTGCTAACAGCAATCGAGTCTGAAGCTTTTGAAATCATCAGCATGTCATGCTGAATAAGTTTAAAAAGTACCATGTTATAACATTTCAACATGGATTGTTTATTATTTTGCTTTGTATGAGCTGCACTTATACTTATTCCTTTTTTTTTTGGCTCTCAATTTTCAGAATAACACTTAAGATCCTCAGTCAGGGTTTTGAGTTCTTAAGATGTTAACCTTTTTGTAAAACAGTTCAAAGCAATGTATGGAAACACATAGAAAAACTGGATAGAGTTAGATGATCTGAGTGTGGATTTCATGAAAATCATTCATTTTACAAGCATTTACCCACACTCCCCTGCTCCAGCTCCAACTTCGTGTATTGCCCATGCATGCTTACAATGTGATGGCATAAGGATTAATAGACTTGCTCTTTCGACATAAAGTTGCCAGTAATTCTGTAAATTAACTTTTTAATTTCTCTCAACGTTTTTAACGTCTTTGCAGTTTTTGTTTTGTCTGTGCAAATGTCCTTGTTGTAATAGTCTTGTGTGTTCTTAAAGGATGAATTGAAATTTGTTGCTTATTGTAAACAATTGATCACATGTTTGTCCCATTTTTACTAAAATCTTGAAGAGAACAATTAGACCATCTGCACAAACAGGAAGCCAAATAGAAAGAGTCAGTTCATTTTATTTAAATGTATGTTTTTGTGGAAGAATGGCCAATTAAAAACAAATATTCAAATTCACCATTGTAACTATTGAATTTGTAGATAATGCAGAGATTGCTGTTTGTTTTCTCTCTGGATTCATCTTTTGCAAATTTTACACCTTTTATATCTGGGCATAGCAATTAAGATAGTTTATGAAAGTGCAAAATCTCGTATTGAAAGCCATGTAATCAATATAGATATATTGATAAATATATTACATTAGTCAAGAAAAGGGGAAAAATTTTTATGAATAGCATACTTAACTTTGTTCTTTAAAATGTATATAAAACAGCTAACATGTAGCCAGTAGTTCTGAAGGTCAAGTATTGGAATAATGAATAATCATTTAGATCTGGCAAATCCATGATGATTTGAGTTTCACAATTTTTTACCTTCTCATCCAAGACACAAAAGGAAAGAAATAAAACCTGAATACTAGTGGAAGAAAATTCTGTCCCTTTAGAGTGCTCCTGCTTCCAGGTTGGAGAATCAACAAAACCTGGAAAATGTACATGATTAGAGCAGGCTGTTCACCTGATAAAATTATACATGTTCTTGCACAGAAGTTTGAGGGGAATTGCTACAGAATAAATTGAAGAAAGGAATTAACTATAATTGAAAAGCAACTTAAACACTGTGAAGGATATATTTCATATCTCTAATCTTGAAAATATGGTATGAAAAATTGGAAATAATGCTTGCATCTTTTATATATTTGTCTTAAAAATTCTGATCATAATAACTTGACAAGGCTTTTGTTTTTTATGTGCATGTATGGATTTTATTTGGTAGATGATTATATCCAACCAAAGATGCACAGTATTGTTAATACATGCTAAGACAAATGTCATAATTTGACATAGAAGGTTTTTGGAATCCAGTATAACCGTTAAGGTTGTAAACCTCTCATGGTTTGCTTGAGCTACAGCATATTCCTCACCAAGTTAAGAATAGGCACGCTCAATGGAGAAACCAGTGAAAACTTGCTCACTTTGTAACAATGTATTTTTATAGTTGTATGGCCATTCAATGAGTAGATTATGGCACTCTTGGTCTGCTTTGATATTCAAGTTTGTTTTGTGCTCCATTCATGAATTTATCCAGATTGCAATCAATAATTTCATTTAAAAGACACTGTCAGCACCACATTGCAGAGCTCTAAGAATAAACATATAAAGGAAATGGATGATACACAATTATGGGACCTTAAGAATAACAACTGGGTGCTCTTCAAGAAGATAACTTTGAGGGTTTTGAAGGTAGAGAAAACAGTGGAGAAATGCAGAGAGTGAAATATCACGAGAATCAGACAAAATCAAACATACCTCCCTCTTAAAAGGATTTGTAGTTCATCTCTCTATCACAATGATCTCACAACATTTTTGAGGATCCATCAGCCAATTATTTTTTCAATCTATTCTTGTGCAAATAGCTTTTAGCTATTGAATTAAGCATGGTTGTCTTTTAAACAAGTTGGCATCAGTCACTTCCTCACTGTTCTTTAATGTCAAGGCATCTGCTGGTCACCTATTTCAAAACCCAGGCATATAGTTCATAAGAAGTGTAGGGTAGCAATGGATTTTGCTTCCCATGAGATTTAAAACTTATAAATTAATCAGGTAAAAATCTGTATACATGATATTCATGAAAGTTGTAGCTGTAATATAAAAGTGAATGCTTTAATTCGATATTTTTTTGTCATTAAGTATTCCTAGCATATGAGAGCAAAAGGTATTTGATCTAATAATAGTTAGGAGTCTCTGTTCACTAAAAGTGTAACTTTAACAAGAGAGTACCATGGGTTGCCCAGGCATGCATGATATCTATAGAAGAATTCTCTAAATAACAGTAATCTTAAAATGATATAAATGACTTCTGAGAATGGGCCTTATTCGGGGGGGGGGGGGCGCGGGTGTGGGGAAATGCGTTGGGATGGTTTTAGGATTACTGTTACTGCAAGTATAAAAAAAATTCCAATAATCCATCATCTGATTGTTCAGAAATCTCAATGGTGGTTCACAATCAGGATCACTTTAGTATACCAGGGCCCTTTCTTGAGACTTAACAGGTTCACACTAAAAAATTTATTATTCTACTGTACTGCTTAACATTTTAAAAAGTGAGGTAAAAGAGCATCAAAGTGTTAATTAGGAATAACATCCGATAATCTGGAAAATCTACCAATCTGGCAACACTAAAGTCCCAAGTGTACTGCTTTAACAGATTTCTACAGTACATAGTAGAATAATGTCTGAATTAAAGATGAAGATTATCTGGAAAAATACAAAAACTGTTTTTTCCTTCACATAAAATAGTGTCTGTAAAGACTTTGTCAAAAGACTATACATCTGTAGATTAATGTAATAATCAAAATGTAAAATATTACAGATTTTACCATTCCTTTGAAATTTACCATTCATTCAAAAATCCAATCACTTCAGTTTGTTGAAAATAATTTGTGTGACATCTGATAGTACAAATGCATAAATAATCTATGCAACACTTTATTGAAGAAAGGGATCCAATTATTAAAATAATGCATAGGTGTTACTGTTGTATAGTCAAAAATAATATAATATTACTTGTCAGATTTAAGTAAATTTCAACAGTTTTTTTCTGAAATAATTAAAATGTTTTTCTTTTTCCTCCCAGGGGTCAGTCGTTAACAGCCCTCATGTACATCGAAGAGTCAACTCATCTACACGAGGAGAAAATCCAATCCGTCCACATCAGACAATGTCAAACTCATCATCATTGCTTGGTTCTTTATTTGGCAGTAAAAGAGGAAAATCATCCCAGGGTTATTCTCTACCAGGGCCATCTCAGCAGCTTCAGTATCCTCCACATCAGCAACATTCCTCAGCTCTACATCACACAGGTCAGACAGAAGTACAGACACAGCAGCTGCATGCACACCATTCCCAGTTCTGTCATGTACAGCAAACACAGCCTCTCCCACCTCCTTATCACCATCACCATCACTACCACCCTCCTCAACATGCACAGTTCCCTCATCAGCATCACCAGCACTTACAGCATTCCCAGCACGCGACTCATTCCCAGCACACCCCCTACGTGCAACAGCACCCCCATGCAGCTCACCCTCCTGTGCCCATTTCCCATTCCCAGCATCCGGCTCATGCTCAGCACCCTCAACATCTCCATGGCCAGCAACCCCCATCTGCTCCTACCACAAGCAAGACCAAACACACAAGTGGCATCAGTACAATAGTGTAGGAGGAAAGGAAAAATTGGAACCCTTGTATGCTTGTAACTTCACTAGAAAGCTGCACTGGCACTTAAATGCAGCAATATACGAACCTAACATCCTAACTTGAAAGTACTTGAAAATACTACTGTGTATTATTGATAGTAGCCCACGGGAAAAATGGAATTTACAGTCCCAGTACAAAATTAGAAATAAAATAATTGACGTTATCCTTTTAGGCTACCCAGGGGAAAGTTTTCCTAGGTTTCTTTCTTTGCCTTGCTTGAGGCAGGCTGAAGCCTTTTGTGCTGCTTACCATTCAGTGCTTATGCTGTTATTTTTCCAGCAGTTAAAAAATAATTTCTTTCCCTTGGTGTACTGCCTGACAGCTGTTTTGTTATTTCAAATTTGGTAGCCTATAACAAAAAACTGATGTGGATCAAATGATTTGAGAGTTGCTTTGTAACAACAGTTTCTGACATTGGAAGAAACCCTTATGTAAACAGAAAATTGTTATGGTGGCTTTGTTTGAATTCTAGTCTTTGATAGTTTAATTGCACATAGAAAGTAATGTTTAGCATCCTGAAGCTGCAAAACATGCCTTGTTTTTTTAAATAAAGAAGTTCAGTTAAACTATTCACAGAGACTTAAAATGGTAGAATTTTGGGCAATAAACAATTTCAGTATTTATTCAGCTGTAGCCCCTTGTAACAGACACATCATAAATAATCTTTATTAAGTGTGCCAACTATATCATCACTTAATATTTTAATCAAAATTTGCTTTATGTATAACATGCATATTTTAATAGGAAACACTGCACACCTATTCGACTTCAGTATTGAAATTAGTATAATTAATATCCTTGGTGAGCTAACTAATGAAATTTAATGCTGTTTGCTATTGAGTTGGCATCTGATTATCTGAATTTGCCATCCTTCATTCCAATGCACTGCTTATCAGTTGGAGACAAATGAAGGTAAAACATAAAGAATAGGTCAGAATTTACTTGATCTGTTTACGTACAGTATAAACATAACGTCATGTACATACATACACAAATATTCAGAAGTCCGCACTGAGAGCAATTAGCAGGTGATAGCAAAACCTTCAAAGATGAAATTCCATTTTCTTAAGAGAGAGAGAGAGATATATTTTTTTGCTTCAAAGTACATTGCACTCAGCAGGCTGAGTACATCTCGCACTCACATCACTGTCATACTTGTTTCTGAAATTTAAAATTTGGTCCCTTTATTTCAAATGTAGATTGGTGATATACCACCTAATATCAAATTATTGCAGCAGACACACTGTTGAAGTGACAGCAATAGTAAGCTTGCAAAGTACTGTATTCAGTGATATAGTGAAAGGTCTGCTAAAAATGAAGGAACATTGCTGGCATGGACCATTCTAAAATAAGACCAGCTCAGACTTTTGTTTTCTCTAAAAAATAACAGTTTTCCCTACATAAATGCCAGCAAATCTATGAACTGAGCACTTTGTTAGCTGCCATAGAGAGCAAATACAGCAAATAGAGTTTAGCCTTTTTTCCTCAGTTTTGTTTCCAGTGTGTGCAATATTTTCTTACAGTTATGTACTACGAAGTGAGAATATATGTCAGATTTGTTAATTTAATCATTCTTGAACAACTTGGATCACAAAGTCTTATCACCCGAGTTGGACTAATTCCTGAGATTCTTTTCCTTTCTGTATAAAGAATGATGTGTTCTTAATGAAACAGACTATCTTGCATGTCATTTAATGTTAATATTGTGAGGCTACACTCTACATACTGTATATTTGCAAAATTTCAGTGTGACATTAAATATAGTTGAGGTAAATTGATCTTATATTACAATACTTAGACTGTTTCTTCATACCTCTGTACTTATAACTATAGTCTAACTGTAATCTAAAACTTGTTCCAAAAAAGATCTGGTTGCCATTCTAGATGATAGTGGTGGGGGAGGGTTTGTTCCAAGTCCCTCTAAGAATTGCACAATTACTCCTTCATGAAGACTTTTGTCTGTTACATATACTGTGCATAAATTGTTTGAGATTATCGTGAATTTTCATTGTAAATAAAAATGTATTAAATTGGGAATAGTGTGGATTATTTTTTATATTTACTGCTTAAATATCTGCATTATCAATTATCAATTTGTCCTGGCTTCTGTATAGCTGTGCCTAAGTGTTGATGTGTAAATGAGTTCAAACACATGGCATATGTCATTTGTCAAAATCTGACTAAAGCATATACTTTCATGAAGATGTTGATCACATTTTTGATTTATGCAAATAATTTTTACCAGATGATGCCAGACTGAGAAGAAAACTCTATATGGCTTGTAATTCACCCACTTTATCTTGCAGATGTTGCAGACCTGATCTTTTCTGGAATAACATAACTAATATGTATTTGTATTGGGTTTTTTAAGTTAAGAATGAAATGTATCATAATGTGATTTTTTTGGATAAGATCACTTTAATATTAGTGTACAAGTATTGTATCGCTTACAAAGGAGAGAAAGCTGCAACCATCTGATGTCAAATGTTTTCCCATCTTGCAATGCATGCTGCAGAAGCCTCTTGCTTCTGGTAACAAAGAACTGAATGAAAGTCAGCAAATACAAATAAAACTTTTGATGTTCAATTACTGTCTCATGTAAAACAATGTGTTACTGCCAGTCCAGCATGTATTTAGGTTTGTACTCATTGTACAAAATCATTTGACACTGCCACATCTGCCTGCAAATATAGCAAAGTAATTTGTGTACATAGACTAAAAATAGAATACCTCATCTCAAGGGTGAGATGGGAAAGAGAGTGGGAAACTAGATTGAAGGTGGGATTAATGAATAGACAGTTCTTTAATTTGTATATATTTGTAAATTAGTTTTACCAATATGTCCATAGTCATTTTGGCGTTGCATTATTTCTGTTCCTAAACTATCGTAATGCTTAGATCTGTTGTACTTCTGTGGCAGCCATGTTAAACTATTTGCTTATTGCAAGCAATGAGTTCTTGAAAACATACTCATTAAATGTCAGATGCTTTCAAAAATCCATGCATTGCAACTAATTTGCAACCAAGATCCATTTACTATGTACACGAGGAGAGGAGTGGTTTCATTCTAATATGCATTATGGTTGTAAGTAGTACACAACCCTACCCATGTCAAACTATGACTGTGATAATGTGGAGAACGCAAAATAAATCATACAGAACTACTGTGTTTGTCTTTTTTTATTTGGCGATTTGCTAGCAATTTTAGAAAGAAAGCTGCCTGCTGTTGCCTCCTAATTTCCTTTTGGACAATTCCTGTTCTTTGATTAAAAGCATATCTTGCACCATGCTTTTTAGATCTTTGGATTTGTTATTTAGATTATGTGCAGTAGATGTTTTATGCTCTGCAGGCTTTGATCTTCATAGTAACAGACTAGTGTAATTATGCAATTATGATGCAAGCTGCAATTATAGACCCTGCACAATAGTTTCTGAGGGAAAATTCAAACCTTCACCCATTTTTGAAAGTTATACAAGCCATTGCAGACAAAATATATTGGCACAAACTTTGTGGTTGTAATGGCAATACGATTGTTATGTAATGATCAGTGATACCAAAACCTTATTTATGAGAAGTGGCTGTCCCTGGCAATGTCAGCATTATTGTCCAGCCCTAAATGCCCTTGAGAAGGTAGTGGAGTAGCTATAATGAACCACTGTTGTCTATATTGAATAGGGAGTCACAGTGTTTGGTCCCAGTAATAATGAATCAAAAGAAATCTATTTCATATCAGGATGGTGTGAAACTTGGAACTGGTGCCATTCCCAAGCACCTAGTATACCTGTTTTTTCTTTGTCACAGAAGTTTCAGGTTTGGAAAATATTGTTGAAGAAGTCTTGGCAAGTTTCTGCAGTACATTTTACAGATAATACATACTACAGGCAGACTGCAAGTAGTGGAGGAAATTGATGCTTAGGCTGAAGGACTGGGTGTCAATCAATGGATCGGTTGGTCCCAGATGGTGTTGAGCTTAATAAATGTTGGAGCTGCGTTTATCCAGATAAGTGAGAATATTCCATCACATTGCTGAATTGTGCCCTGTAAATGGCGGAAACATTTTTGGTAGCCTGAGAGTGAGTTACAGCTGCAGGACATCTATTGTCTGGCTGTGTTCTCGAACCACAATTATATGTCTGGACCAGTTTCTGGTCTACAGGTGTCCCCAGCATGTTGATAATAGGTAATTATCATTACCATTAACAAGCATTGATGGGTAATGCCTTTGCCAGGTTATTATCTGGAACTTAATTCGTGCAAATATTTCTTGTCTCTTAGCCCATAACTGAATGTTGTCCAGATTTTGCTGGATGCAGACCTGGATGCTTTGTTATCTGAGTAGGTGCAAATAGAATTTAAAAAATCAAGAAATTATCACTGAATATTGGCACTTTTGACCTTAAGCTGGAAGGAAGGTCATTGATGAAGCATCTGAAGATAGCTCTGCCAAAGACATTGCCCTGACGAACTGCGGCAATACTGCTGAAATGATTGTTCACCAACAATCATAATTATCTTGCTTTGTATTCAATACAATTCCAGTTTTGATTCCCATTGACTAAGATTATGATGCTGCAGAGCAGCTCACAGTAGCTTTAGGATTTCCACTGGCATCGATGCAAAGTTTGACACAGGAGTCTGAAGCTGTTTATAGTGACTTAGTTCTTCATGCTGCATTCCATTGAAGTTTCCCCAAACAATTAAATTGTCATGAATTTTGTGCATTTACAAACTAGACGTTGTAATTTTTCTCTGAATATGTTACATTTTATTGCATGAGGTCGGAATGACTTTTAAGATAGCACACAAAGCCATAATTGCTGCTAATCAATCTCCTTGGCCCTATAAAAAATGCAAATTACATGTGTAATCTAAAACCTGTTCCAATAAAAAATGTGGAATCTTGGAGGGAAGAGGCAGGATTTTAGTAAGTGCTGTGTATGTGTTAGATGAGTGGAACCACTGCCTCTATTGGTGGGACACAAAGACCACACATGCATAGTTTCAAAGCGTAAAACGAAGTGGGGGGAGGACAAAAGAGTGAAAGAAATGAACAAAATTATAAACTTTACACTTGTTTTATGTTGGCTTTTAGTTCTACAACAAGGACAGGACTGATTTGTAAGTAGGATGCCCTGTGGAATTGGCTTTGGATGGGCTGAAGTTAGTGGAGAGTGGAGAATGAGCAGTTTGGTATTCAGAGAAGGATAGAACAGTGAAGTCTGGAGATGATTGATAAGGATAAGGCAGCAAATTTAGGCACGGACAGACGTGGGCAATGTTGCAGAGTCAGAAGTTTGATTTGGTCATCTAAGCAGCCAAACTTAAGAACAGTTTGTTTCAACCTTCCTCAGCAAGGACACTTCAGAGTTCGTTGTATCCCCCAATCCTGCCATATAAAACATGGAATCCATTACAAGAGCAGAACCAGGTCTACTGGTCCTTGCCTGGCATACTCCTACTTTGATATAGCTCCAAGTTTTCAGTCCCTTTCTCTCAAAGAGTAACAATTATAGCAAACCAGGCTGAGAAGTTGGCACCCAATGCAGAGCCGTCTCCTCCCAGCAGATTTCGATAAGTAGTGATATTATTTATATTCTTGAGGAAAATAAATAACTGTAATTGAAACACTGAATCAGATCTTGCTGGGTATTGCCAGAGATTTCAAACAGAACTCTAGCATTAAGCCATTTAGACTGGAGTAAATCCAGGACTCTGACAGATTTGAAAGGTGAAAGCTGTTAATTCTCTCTGTCAATGGACTCCCAGTGGGGTTCAATGATGGCATCTTATCATGCTGGACTATCAGAAATTGCTCTCTAATCCAAGGCCAAGTCACATCTATTGCAGAATCAAAATCTGCTGATTTGAAGTGTGTGGGACAATAAAATTAAGGTTTTTAATTATTTTGCATTTTTAATGTTAATATTTAATTCATTTTTTTAAGTATCTGATGTCAGACATTTAAAAGCTGTTAAATGTCTATTGTTTTTACAAATGTAAAGCATTGCCTCACCCTTTGCTGGCTGTCACAGGCATTTGAGGGTGGGGTCTCTACACTGCCCCACTGAAGGCCCTGTCACCATGTTGACTATGCCACTGGACTCTGGGATGTGGAAAACCTGTAAGAAAACATAATTAATAATTCTGAATGGGGAGACTGGGTCAACAAGATATTATTACTAAACTTATGGGCTTGCATTTAATCCCAAATCATAAGTACAATGTGCTCGCTCTGGAGAACATGTCCACTGAGCAGATCCAGGAGGTGAAGGAGGACCTGGACTTGTTGTACGACAACCTGGAACTGTACAACCCAAGCGATGGTGGCCCCGAGATGGAAGAGGCGGAGAGTGTCCTCAGCAAAGCTGAAGCTGAAGTATGTGAGCCCTTACACCACCCCCCCCAACCCCAATCTTCACACCTGAGCCCAGCAATGAGTCCAACGGCCAGATATTCATCACTGGCTGAAGGGGTTTTATTTGAAGGAGATGTTTGTCTTCCTGAACCCTGGAGACAGCCAGGTCTTGAAGCCTGTTCCCATGGAAACGGGCAGGCCCACTCCGGAGGGAATGGACAAGCGTGTTCCCATGGAAAAGAAGGGGAAGGAGACACTTTTGGGGAAACTGTCTTCAAGGCCTGCGCCCAGGATCCTAACTGGGCCTCCTTGACACAATTACAGGAAAACCACCAGGTCTCTCAAGGCTTTTTGTAATTTCTTTTTGCCTTTTCTTAGTGTGTGGCTGCTGAGATTCGGGTGCTATCAGAAGAATGACGTTGGGCTCGAACCCTGATCCCTTGATGGACCCATTTTGTGTTGGACATCTTGGACCCACCATGTCTTGCATCACTTCCTGTGTCTGCTGCAAAAGCTGGAAACCTAACCCTTGGCCCCCCAATGGTCCCAAGACATCCCAACTCCTGTTCTCTCTGACCCATTTCTTCCACCACCCCCACACCCATCCTCCCTCAGGTCTCTTGTCCCATCCCTTTTCACTCCATCTCCCTGTCTTGCTTGCTCCCCTTTTCCCTCTC
>JARFYF010000094.1:18978168-18992556 GCA_030265395.1 Rhina ancylostomus | reverse complement strand
GTGCTCGGGTAAGTTGGACCTGTGTGGTAACAGATCCATGAAGCCCGGTGTGATTCCTACAACTGGCTTGTATGTAATCCAATGATGCAGCCTAATTAAGGTGAGTGCTCTGGGGGAGATGGAGAATTCTGATTTGCACACTGCTCTTTCTCTGTGAAGTAGATTGCCAGCCTCTATCAGCAGTGGTTCCCCAGTGGGTTGCTGTTACAGGGATGTAGAGAGATGCAGGACTGGTGTAATAAGATCTCTGCTTGTACTTATACCTACAAATAGGCTGAGTGGGAATGAAGATGTGGAACTGCCAGTCCAGTGGTGATTCCTTATTATGTTGTCAGACAAATAGGATGACAATCATAAAATCTGTTCAGTAATATTGGTCCTGGGAGATAAAAGGGATCAGAAATAGCTCAGACTGAATTTCAAGCACCCTGATCTCAAGGGTAACATGGGGCTGAATTTATCATTTATCACAGTGCAATGAATAACCAGAGAAATGCATAAGATATAACCTAATCAATTAAAGAGCTGTTATCAATAAATGAAAATGAGCTCCTAAAGTTGCAAATTATTATACCAGGCCACTTAAGAGCTGAAATTTGACAGCCAATAGAATTAGTGGATTGGCACCAGGTCAGTTCGGAACTGCACTTGTTTAATGGAGATGAGGACAAGGGATGGGCAGCCAATCCATGACCATAGATATGGCCTATAACATAGACATACATATTTTGGTCAGCATGAAGATGCTGGTTCTGCAAGGGTACACACAAAACTCTTTCCTCCCCACTTGATAAAAAAAACCTTTAATAAATTGGTGCACGTAAATCATCAAAAGTTATAAATGAATAGCACTAACAGATAAGAAATTGAACTTTAACTATTTTCAAACTCTGCTGCCCTCTGCTGCACCTGAGATGTCCTTTAAATTTTTTGCCTTAGGATTTTGATTCCAAACTAGATATATACTAAATCATACAGAGAATCTCAATCTTTGCAGTGTTCACCAATCTGTACATTAATATTTAATGGCTGTCAGCTCATCTGACTGCTCCCCATTAAATGTAAGCTTTCAACATTTTTAACTTTGAGAGCTCTAGCTTTTTGCTGGATTTGGATTCCGTCAAGAAGTCTACGAGGTCCAGATCCATCTGTAATTGAAAATAACAACAACATCAGATGGAATATCAAAACACCATCTATTTTTAGTGATGCTGGTTGAGGGATAAATAGAACCACAGACTGATAGAACAGTTATAGCACAGAAGGAGGCAATTTAGCCCATTGTGTCCACTCCAGCTCGCTGCCAGAGCAACACAACAATTCCAACCCCCAACACTTTCTCAGCAGCCTTGTAAAATTTTCTCACCTTATATTTATCCAGTACCCTCATCAAGGGTACATTGGAACCCATATTCACTGCACCTGCACACAGTGTACCCCGGATACCAACCACATGCCACGCAAAAAAGATTTTCCTCATATACCGAGACCTGTGGTCCCCAACCCTTCTGTCAAGGGTACAACTCTCCCACTACCTAGTCTGGCTAGGGTACACAAAGAGAAAGTCCCCTGTTCTTTTTCAAAGTGAAGTCATTTTTTCAAAGTTTTATCCATTTGAAGATACAGACTTGCCTTGGCTTAACATCTCCAAGTCCATAGTTCCCTGAAAGTGGCCTCACAAGGTCATAGGGTAGTAAAGAAGGCATATGGCATGCTTGCCCTTATTAGTCGAGACACTGAGTTCAAGAGTTAGGAAGTTATGTTGCAGCTTTATAAACCTCTGGTTAGGCCGCACTTGGAGTACTGCATTCAATTCCAGTTGTTGCATTATAGGAAGGAGGCTTTGGAAAGGGTCAGAAGAGATTTATCAGTATACTGCCCAGATTAGTGGGCATGTGCTATAAGGAGAGGTTGGACAAACTTGGGTTATTTTTCCTGGAGTGACGGAGGCTGAGGGGACACCTGATAGAAGTGTAGTAAATCATGAGAGTAGACAGCTGGTATCTTTTTTCCAGGGTCAAAATGTCAAATACTAGAGAGCATATGTTTACAGTAAGAGGGAGAAAGTTCAAAGGAGGTATGCTGGGCAAGTTTTTTTTTACAGTGAGTGGTTGGTGCCTGAAATGCGCTGCCAGGATTGGTGGTGGAGGAAGATACAATGGAGGAACATGGATATGCAGAGAATGGAGGGATATGGACCATGTGCAGACAGAAGGGATGAGTTTAATTCAGTGTCATTAGCTTAATTAGTTCAGCACAACATCATGGGCTGAAGGGCCTGTTCCTGTGCTATGCTATTCTATGTTCTATCTCAATGAGAAGGCAGAACAAGGAATGTTCAGAGTGCAGCTTGAATCTACAACCTTCTGTCTCTGTGGTAAGAGGAATAGTTGACAGTCTGTGGGACATCAGACAAGCAGCTCAGTGATTGCTTCATACAGACGATCAATATACACTATAAAAATTCAGAGCATTTTAACTCCGCTGATGACACTCTCACCAAGGCATTGGGGACAGTTGTGTTCAATATATTTTTTGACAAGTAGCGATTTTGATTGTTGAATCCAGCTGTTCGTTATTACAGAGCTGCTTGCTTAGTCAGGGCTTGCTGGAGAAAATAAATCAGATTGCTTCAATTGTCTGTCAAAGCAGGAAAAAGTATCCTGTTGCCATAGGAACCATTGGATGGAAGGAAGAAATTCATCATGTAAATCAAATTTTCGGTAAGCAGGCAGCGACAATGCTTTGACACATTAAAGGTTGTAGATTACTTGCTTAGAGAAGGGGTGAGAGAGCAGAGTGCAGCACTTTGCAATGCGTAGCCTAAATAATGCATCCAGAGCACTTCTTCTTGGGGTCAAGGGGGATCTTCATACATTGAACCAGCACAGAACATGCATTCAATTGTCTACAGAATAAGCTGATTTCATTCGGAATCTGACATTGATGTGTTGTTGATAAAGAAATCCTTTGAGATTACAGAATGTCAGTGGATAGATGTAGTTATGCAGCTAACCAACAGCTTAAATGCTGCTCCAATTTCTTTGAAGAAGGACGAAATTTTAAACAAAGGACTTTATTCAATCTTTTCCTCACAGGTGAACCATACCCCCACCTTTTAAGACCTTTCATACTGCTTTGGTGTCTCTTCATATCTCTCAGGGGCTGCATGGTAGCGTAGCGGTTAGCGTGACGCTATTACAGCGCCAGCGATTGGGGTTCAATTCCCGTCGCTGTCTGTAAGGAGTTTGTACGTTCTCCCATGTCTGCGTGGGTTTCCTCCGGGTGCTCTGGTTTCCTCCCACATTCCGAAGACGTATGGGTAGGTTAATATGGATTTTAAATGGGTGGCGCGGATTCGTTGGGCCAAAAGGGCCTGTTACCACGCTGTAAATAATTTTTTTAAAAAAATTAAACAATTTAAAAAAAAATAAAATTTAAAACGAAATTATAAATGCAGTAAATTCAGATTATGGGGAAGGAAGATTCTAGAAGTATCTACAGAAAAGATTGAAAAATCTTTGTCTGGATAAGCAGTTTCCTGGAATTAAACTATTCTCTAATATAGCTGACATTAAAATAATAGACAAAATAAAATGAGACTTGTTAAATAGACAAATTTAGTCAGAATTTTTTTCCCTTAGAATGGGATAAGTAACACTAGGGGATGGACTGGAAGAAAATGAAGTCTAGAAATAAATTATTTTTCTTTTGTGTTGATGTTTGTGAAATTAGTTTCAGTGACTGCTTACAAAATTGATCCATTTTGTAAGTATATTAGTGGTTGTAAAAGTAGTTCCAATCTGTCTTTTACGTTGTGGCATCAGATTACTATATCAGAGATTTGGATGTACTCTTTTCAGTAAATATGATTGAAGATGAGTTGTCAGTGTGTGCAGCAGAAACTGATATTTGCTAATTTGTATGAATTTAGGGAATTTTGATTGTTGGTAATGATGAACAGAAAGCCAACTACCTGCCTAAACTTGCAACAGGAGAGCATGTTGCAGCGTTTTGTCTCACAGAACCTGGAAGGTAAGAAGTGAGCTAACTGAATCAGATAATTATTAAACGTGTAAGAGTCATCTATCTTAAGAATAATTTTCATCTTTTGTGAAAGAATAGTCCTGTGTTGTAATATTTGGAAAAATTTTGTTATGTTATACTGTGAATAATGAAATAGTTTATTTATATCTCATTGCCAAGATATGCTGCCTGACCTGCTGAGTTCCTCCAGCACTTTTTGTGTAGTGCTTCTACAAATGATGTTTTTCAACATAATTACTTTCTAGTCTCAGGTCACTGGTATTTGGATTTACAATGTACATTTGCCATGTGTAGGTTTAGCAGTGATAATTTTAGATTTTATTTCACAACTGCTGTTATAGCTGGCCCCTGCTCTTTCTCACAGACTAGTTAAATCGTTAACTGGTGTTTGGAAAGTGAGGCCACTATTTTGTTTCATGTCTCTAATTGTTTCGTAAAACAGTGTGTTTCAATCCTTTCCAAGTGGGGAACCCTTGTATATTTCACAGAGGCAGAGCTGGGATTCTTAGCCTAACCTCTGAAACACAGTACCTGCTTGGTAAAGGAAATTTTTTTATTTTAATACCTTGCCAGAAATAATGTTATATAAGAAGTGCTGAAACAGTTTTACATCTGGCCATTTAGATTAGAAGACTGCACTTTGAAAACCTATGATAAAAATATGTATACTTATTGTAATCAGCTTTGTATAGTTTCATATAGCTTAAAACTGAGGATGGTCCTCATTTCCTTCAGAGTCATTTGGTTTAGAGAAAATAAGTCTTTGTTCTGTAATTATTTTAAAGGAATTGCTTAGTCTAGCATTGGTTTTTAATTAACTACACGTGTTCATCTTGCCTTTATATAAATGTGATTAAAATCACATGTTTGCCACAAGCCAAAATGAACTTCTGGAAGGTGTTGCTTTAGGATAAGCACTGAATCACTGGAATATTACATAAGACTATCAGTAATTCAATATGTTCCAAGCTGGATAGTTTTTGTATCTGAAGAAAGTTACTACACTTGTAATATGCCATTTCTCTTGTAAACAGTAAGGCATTGTGCTATTAAGTTATAAACATGATAGTGGGAGAAGCTATTACTTGGATCATTGAGGGATATTGTATTATGCCTCTTTTGTCATAGCATAGTCATGTAGACTGTGAAAGATGACAGAAGCCAATCAAAGTCAGCCATCATCCTTTTGAATAATTGAGCAAACTCATTGACATCACCTCTTTCTGCATCTACGACTTATGTTGTCTTGCAATCTCCGAGACTTTAATTATCACTGTATGCTTTAGGAGCTGGTGAAACCTCATTTCAATCGTTAATTTAATTACCTACAGTTTGAGTTGTCAAATTACAGGGAAAAGTACATTGAGAAATCATTTTGTCTCTTGTTTCTTGCAGGTGCAATTTAAGTTTATCAGAATTTGACAAGGCAACTGACCCAGACTCTTATCACATCTATTTCTGATTAAACATTGTTTCTGTCTTCACAGATGCTGGCTTCTTGTGCATTTCCAGCATTTTCTGTTGTTATTCTTATCATGTAGAGCTGTATCTAAGCTAACCAATCATGGTATTCTTGGTCATGTGAGAGAGCCTTATTTGAAGATGCTCCTCTCTCTTTCAAATTCCCAGGCACTAAACTGACCTTGTTCTGTGATAAATGTGAGCAAGAAAAAAGAGCAGGCAAGCTAGCTGTAAGAATAAATGTGTGATATGTGTTATAAATTAAATAGTTCAACAAAGGATTAAAAAGAAGACATGATTTGATGAAATTAACCTTAGTTATTTTTCACAGTCAGGATTGCTCTGTTCACATTTTGTGATGCATCTTTTCTCCAAGGTGTTTTCTGTCAAAATAAAATTGGGCTTTTATGCCCTTTTGGAATTTTCCATTGTTTCCTTAGTACTGACGGGCCATCTTCCTGATACTATACTCATTTGCTACATCCAATAAAATATATGATTTATTTGTTGTCCATGATTCTTGAATGGGAAAAACATTAAAATATAACAATTTTATTTTCCTTTAGTCATTTGCTCCTGCTACATGCAATGGGTGCTTATTAATGTTTTTACTTGCTATCCTTTGAAATAGCACTGTAATCCTGTTTTGTTGGCTGACTTCAAAGAAACCTTTCAACATAATCTGGTGATCTCTGTAATACAGACTTCATCTTTTCTGACATTGCTGTAGGGAATGGGTCTTTGGTGTCCTGCAGCAGTAATGTCAGCAAGCAGGCTGAGTTTGCTTAGCAGTATTTATGGCTTAGTATGCCAGTAAAATCTCACTTGCATCTCTTGCAACAATGCAGAACATTCTCAAGGTAATTTTGGACATTAAGCAGTCTTGTTTTCTGTAATTAATCATTTCATTTTTTAACATTCTTTGAATGTGACCATCATTGGCCATTATTGTACCTTCCAAGTTGCCTCAAAGTTGATATGTTGCCACCTTGATTCACCACAGTTTGTTCAGTAATATTTATAGTAGTTTGATACTGCTGAGTGGCATAAAGTGCTACTTCAAAGGACAGTTAAGAAACTGCCATGAGAGGATTTGAAATGTGTCTTTATGTATGGCTTTAGTGAGACTGCACCTGGAGCATTGTGTATAGTTTAGGTCTCCCTATCTAAAAAAGGATATACTTGCCACAGGGAGAGTGCAATGAAGATTCACTTTACTTGTTCCTAGGATAACAGGTTTGCTATATGGAGGGAGATTGAGCAAATTAGTTTTGCATTCTGTAGAGTTTTTAGACGAATCAGATGTCATTGAAACTTGCAGAATTCTTACAGGGCTCAATGTGGTAGAGTCCAAAGGATGTGGAGGCTTTGGATATTTTGCAGAAGAGATTCACTTGGATGTTGTCAGGATTAGAGAGTATTAGCTATAAGGAGCGGTTGGACAAACTTGGATTGTTTTCTCTGAAGAGTCAGAGGTTGAAATATTTAAAATTATGAGAGGCATAGACAGGGTAGATAGAATCATTTTTCCCAGATGGAAATGTCAAATACTAGAGGGCATAGCTTTGTGAGAGGGGGAAAGTTTAAAGGAGGTTTATATGGCAAATTTTTACACAGAGAGTGGCAGGTGCCTGGAAACCACATTTAGACACATGAACAGTCAGGGAATTGAGGGAAATAGACCACATGTAGGCAGATGTGCAGTTTAAATTGGCATCATGGTTGGCACAGAAATGGTGGACAGAAGGGCCTGTTCCTGTGCTGTATTGCTCTACGTATGTAAGATGAATGCAGGGAGAAATTTTTCCCTGGTAAAGGAATTTAAAACCAGGAGTCACTGTCTCAGAATATGGGGTATCCCAATTAGGATTGAGATGAGAATTTCTTCACGTAGGGGCTGATAAATCTTTGGAATGTTCTACTCTCAGATGCTTGTGGAGGTTCAGTCATTGAGTTCATTCAAAATGAAGATTGGTAGATTTTGGCACATTAATGGAAACAAGGGGTATATGGATAGTGCAGGAAAATGATATTGAGGTAGAAGATCTGCTATGATTTTGATGAGTGGCAGAGCTGGTTCGAGGGGCCAAAGTTGTTTCCTGATTCAATCCATATGTATCAACAGTGGAGAGGTAATGAGCATTTACTCAGACAACCTGTCACCATGCCAGCTTATCAAGAGTGAAGTTTCAATCCACTGATTGAAAGTAATTTTAGTGAAAAACCATAGTCTTGGGTGTTACCCAATTTTTAACATGCTTCACAAGTCTTTATTAATTTGTTTTCAGTGGGAGTGATGCAGCATCAATTCAAACCAGGGCAACACTCAGTGAAGATGGACGGCACTACTTTCTCAATGGATCAAAGGTGAATACAGTGTTCAAGTGGTTTTGGCAATCCTTTTTTTAACTTTTCATTTAATTTATTGTTGGATTCATGAATAACTACCTTAGAAATGCATTGAGGCAGTTAGCCTATAGTTTTCTTTATTTGGTACCATATATTAATAAGGGAAGTGTTAGTAAAATATAAAGCAAGATTTTGTAGTCTTGTGCTTTGGAATTAATTTTAATTTTCAATTTCATCTATTAGTGCATAACTTTAACTAAAAGCTAATACATTATATTTTGTCTTCCCACATTACTGTTCCACAACATGAACTGGTGTTTCATCATTCTGTCTTGCTGACCATAATTTTCATCTCGTTTGCTTTTCTGAGTGAGAGCCTCATATGACCAATTCATTAAAGTGATGAGTAGCTAAACCATATAGAAAATGGAGCTCCCTAGTTTGATCAAAGACAGGTGCAGTGTCAGCTGATCTTACTTGGCTGATAATATTGAGCTTATGATGTGGAAAACCATATCAGTTAGGTTCCATATTGCTTCTGGGTGGGCAAATCTCTGAAGTTGGAGTGAGAACAGGATTTTCTTAATTACAGTTTTAATTAACTTTGAATTTATCCCGTAAACTTTGAGGTCTAGTAAAGACAGTACAGAATAGTTAGGACTATTCCTCATAGCTTCAGGGACCTGGGTTTAACCTTGATCTCAGATGCCGTCTCTGTGGAGTTTGAGAATGCTCCCCATGGCTTTTGCCAGGTGTTCTGGTTTCCTCCCACATCCCAGTGATGAGCTGGTAGGTAAATTGGTTCCTGTAAATTGCTACTTAGTATAAGTAAGTGACAAAAGAATTGAATGGGAGTGGGTGGGCATGTGAGAGGGAAAAATTATAGAGAAATAAGGATAAAGGGAAGGAAAATGATGCGATTACTGTTGGAAGCTGACCTAATGGGCTGAATGGCCACCTTCTGTATTGTGATAAGCAATTTAAAAGAACATCTATATCTCCTTATTCAAACATTATTAAAACAAGATCATTTTGATCATGAATGCTAATATTTACTTGCATTTTGTTGAATAAATGGGAATGAGACCATTTTGTGCCAGCGTCAGCTATCTCCACCTATTATGGCAATTTCTTGTTTAGCTAACGGATATACTATGATAAGAATGCCATTGTGTGAGTGGGTGAGGATGGTCAAGGAAGATGAGCACTTCCTACAAAACCAAGAAACTGGTAGCTATATGAGCCTGGTCGGCAATATCCTTGAATGTTTCTAATATTCAGACACATTAAAAAAATTAATTTTTGAACACACAAACATGAAAGCATGAAAACACTGTGGAGCCTTTGGAATTTCACATTTTCAAGAGGATAGTCATTGGAAAAAAATCTCAATCAGCTGAACACCATTATCTGAAATGATTCTTTTTCTCATTCCTGATGTCTATCCAATGGCTTCTGCTGCAGATCTGGATATCAAATGGTGGAATTGCAGATATTTTTACAGTGTTTGCACGAACAGAAGTGGTTGACAAAGATGGTACAATCAATGACAAGATCACAGCTTTTGTGGTGGAAAGAAAATTTGGTGGTATTACCAGCGGGAAACCAGAAGACAAACTAGGAATCCGTGGATCCAATAGTAAGGCATTCTGATTCAGGCATGAAAGCATTTAATTTTCTTGATATTAAAAGAATCAAAGGCAAATTTATTACATATGATGAGCAATTAGTGTGCTGCTATTTGTGGTTAAATTAGTAATACATACCTTTTTCATATATTGTCACTATATTGTTTATAGTGACTAGTAAATTCTATTATTGTTACCTGCTAATCTATCCAAATGAACGTTTTCATTTCATAGAGACTGTTCTCTCTGCCTTTTACCAAGTATGTTTTGATAACTTTTCAATGGGTTTGTTCAGAATTATGAGCAGGATTGGGAATCTTTTCATTTACAACAATTGCCTAAGCTGCTAGGGAAAAATTGAAGTGTAAAGGTGAAATCCTGTTTTGCATATACTTGGAGCAATTCACTGTTCAAATAAAGGTCTGATTGAGCTGGATTCAGCCCATGGTCTGAGTCCACCTGCACTTACTTGGGCCAGGTGCAAAGGGCTGATAAAACTGAACTACCTTCCTTGAACTCATCCAGCAAGATGTAGTATGATGTCAACAATTATTAAAATCAATGTAAACAAAATAGAACAAATTTGATATTTTAAAATAACTATGAGACTGGGAAATAATCTTAAAATTTGAAATCAACTTCTTAAAAAACATTCTTTTTTTTTTCTCCTGGCCTCCAGACCAGGTTTTGATGTAGGACAGTGGGTGGATTCTGCAGTGCAATGCTGAGCAATCCCGGTATGACTGTGCTGCTCCATTGAACTCCATGTGAGTGGAGTGTCTGTCACTGGAGCAGATGAACACCATCAGTTCCCTTCCCAACTACCAGGCACATCCAGCCTAATTCAGCCCAAGATGTTCTTTGGCAAAGATATTTTTAGTAAAATATTTTCCATAGTTTTCCTCTATTGATCCTCAAAGACGAATTGGATTATTTCTATTGCCACCCAGTTCACTTCAGTTTCAAAAAATGTGTGTGGAAATGAAAGACATTTCTGCTTTAAAATAAATTTTGTGGTTTAATTTTAAAATCTGTCCAAGATTAGTCAATATATCAGGATTCCATATGTCAGTCTGCAGAACAGTCTGCTTTAGATATTTGAATTCATCTTAATTACATGCTGACCATGTTCATTATTCCCATTTGGCCATAATTTGCTGAAGTTGGGCACTTGACAATATTTGCCATTAATTGAATGTCCTCAGCATGTCAATCTCTCTGCAGGCCAAGCTGCTGAAAGTGTGAGCTGATAATCATGTGGAAAAGGAAATTAGTTATCTGGAGTCCAAGTAAAAGGAATGTCCAACATATTGTAAGGTTGAGAAATGGAAAGAGGAAGACTAAGAAATATGTATGAATTAGATGCAGAAAGAGAAATAAAGTGAGGAAAAGAAAGAATGGTAATATTTCCGGTATCCACAGTATTTCAATACAAGAGATACCGACAGAAAGGAAAAGTTTTTTCAAAATATGTTTGTAATTCTCCATTATGAATTGACACAATGAGGTGCTGTACATTTAACAATGGCTGCTGCCACTGTACATGGACTCTTCCAATTGTCCATGGTTAATGCTCAATCAGTAATAGTGTTGCTATTTATCTGATACAAATATGATAAATATAGTAGTGTTAATTTGCCATTTTTGAACAATAATTTACACAGGATATTTGAAGATTGTATAATGGTATACTTCGGAAAGAAACTGTAATCTCCTTTTCAACATTCCCTCTCTGCTGTTGGTTCTTCACCTTTGGGTGCTTTTGAATTTTCTACTTGGTGGTTATGAGTACTTTAAGATATGCTCAATAGTAAGGACTTTTTGTAGCAATTTTTTCTCAGCACTTTTTCTCTCATTCCTCTCCAGTTTTTGATAAACATAGGTGTAGGTGGTTCTTCGCTGCCTCTTTGCTCCAGTCTCATTACAAGTTTGTATTGTCTTCATGTTAATGGCTACTCATACAAATATTGAAACTAATGTCCTTACCATAATGAAGTTTCAAGGCATCTTCTTTACCAATTTAGTTAGTGGATTCAGTGTAACTGGCATTTCAAAGCTAAGTAATTCAATGTAGTCTACCAAGGCCCACAATTGTAATCTAATTAGTGGTCGAAGATGAGACAAAGGAATAAATAGCATTTCAATTTCCCCAGATACCTTTTACAACTACATTTCCATTCATGTACCATCATTGCTCATCTGGCTTGTACTTCTTGGAGCAGAGGAGGGTTTGGGGGGTGGGGGGGGGGGTGCCTGATTGAGGTATACAAAATTATGAGAGGCATAATTGACCTCCATCATCCTCATGCTTGCTGACCTACGTTGGCTGCCGGTTACACCTAGCCTTTAAAGTTCTCACTCTATTCCTTCACGTCCCTGACCTTGCCTATTTCTATAATTTTCTCCAGCCCTGTAATCCTCTGTGCATTACAGAAAGCTAACTGTTAGTTTTATATTTTCAGCATGTGAAGTTCATTTTGAGAATACCAAAGTACCAGTAGAAAATATCTTGGGAGAAGTTGGTGGTGGGTTTAAGGTAAACATTAAAAGTTTATTTTTGTTTTGAAATTTAAAATAATAATTTAAAATTCAATTCATTGATGTTTTGTAACTGCTTGTAATAATTATGTCTTAATGCTACCTGGGAAAATAAACAATTGCAATTTTCTTTTGAAATAAGCAGTTTTAAATGTTGCTAATATTTGTCTTTTATGGCATTGTCAGAAGTTCTAAACTCTAAAAGAAAGACTGTCTGGTTGTCTTCCACTCCATTTTCTCATAACCTTTATTCTTCATTTATTTTATCTTTGTTTCTGAAGCAAAATGGTGAGATACAGAATTTTGTACTTGCTCTGAATCATTGATCTCCTAACCCACCCTGACACTTCTAGCATCTCTGTGTAATACAGTTAAGTGTAATACCTAGCATTATAGTAATCAGCATTATTTTTGTGAACCACTAAAATAAAATTTCATAAATTATCCTAAACAAAGTTATTAATCTACCATGCCACCAATGCATGTTGTTGATGCCAATAGGAGTTGAGAGAAAAGGTCCATGTTTGCCAGACTTTAATGGCTTTTCTATTTATTCATTCAAGAAATGTAGGCTTCGCAGGCTGAGCCAGCATTTAATTGCCTGTCTCTAATTGGCAAAGTGGTGGTGAGCTGCCTTCTTGATCCACTTCAGCCCTTGAGGTGTGAGTGTACCTACAATGCAGTTAGGGAGAGAGTTCCAGGATTTTTATCCAGCGACAGTTAAGGAACGGCGATGTATTTCCAAGTCAGGACAGTGGGTGGCTTGGAGGGCAACTTTCAGGTGCTCGTGTTCCCATGCTTTTGCTGCCCTTGTCCTTCTAACTGGTTGAGGTCATGGGTTTGGAAGCCACTTTCTATAAGGAGTCCTGGTGAGTTGCTGCAGTGCATCCTTGTGATGAGACTGTAGATGCTGTTACTGTGTGTCAGTGGTGGAGTGAGTGATTGGTTGTGGGTGGGATACCTCACAAGTAGGCTGCTATGTCTTGTATGGTGTCAAGCTTCTCAAGTGTTGCTNNNNAAGCTGCATTCATCCATGCAAGTCAAAAGTATTCCATACTCCTGACTTGAGCCTTGTAGATGGTGGGCAGGCTTTGGGGAGTTAGGAGGTGAGTTACTCGCCACAGGATTCCTAGCCTCTGACCTGATCTTGTCACCACATTGTGTACATGGCTACTTCAGTTCAATTCCTAATCAATGCTAACTCTCAGGATATTGATAGAGGGGGATTCAGTGATGATAATGCCGTTGTATATCGGGGGGCGATGGCTGAATTTTCTCTTGTTGGATATCATCATTGCTTGCCTCTTGTGTGGAGTAAATCTTACTTGCCACCTATCAGCCCAAGCCTGGATATTGTCCAGGTCTTGCTGTATTTGGACGTGGACTGTTTCATTATTTGAGGAAGTGTGAATACTGCTGAACATTGTGCAATCATCAGCAAATATCCCTACTTCTGACTTTGAAGGAAGGTCATTGGTGAAACAGCTAAAGAGGGTTGGTCTAGGGCAGTGAGAAATTCCTGCATAGGTGTCCCATGGCTGAGATGATTGACTTCCAACTAGCACCGCTATCTTCCTTTGTACAAGATACGATTTCAACCAGCAGAGGATTTTCCCTCTAATTCCCATTGACCCCAGTTTAACCAGGGCTCCTTGATGCCATACTCAATCAAATGCTGTTTTGATGTCAAGAGCAGTTATTCTGTAGCTCCATTCTGTTCGTTGCTAAATCTGCCAGTAAAATGGAAAGGGAAAACAAATCAAATCACTCATATAGCAAAATAAATTGTGTTAGTCTCTTTTCAGTAGAAATACCAAAATGAAGGGCTTTGCTAATGTAAATAAGGAAAAGCTGTTTTAACTGCAGTAATGTTCCTGTAGTGTTCCTGTGCGCCTGCTACTCTTGCCCTTCTTGGGAGAGGTTGTGGGTTTCAGAGGGGTAATCAGAGTACCATTTGCAAGAAAGTGGTACGCACTGGAGCCACTGTGCATTGAGAGAATGTATGTTTAGGACGTGTGTTTAGGAAGGCATGCCAGTCAAGTGGGTTGCTATGTGCTGGTTAGTTCTGAGAGTTGTCGGAACTGCACTTATCCAGGCAAGTGGAGATTTTTACACCACAGTAAACAAGAGACTATGGGTTTTCTAATGCCTTGTAGCTGATCAAAAGGCTTTTTGGTATCAGGAGATGAGCATTCTCCCTAGGATACCCAGCCTCTGACTTGCTCTTAAAGCTACAGTATTTATTTGGCTGGTCCAGTTGGGTTTTTGATCAATGGTGACTCACAGGATTATGATGGCGGGAAAACTTGGTAATGGTAATGCCTTGGAATATCAAGGAATGGTGATCAGACTCTTTCTTGTTGAA
>JARFYF010000094.1:18953520-18967973 GCA_030265395.1 Rhina ancylostomus | reverse complement strand
TTGCCACAAGAGGACACAGGTTTAAGGTGCTGGGGAGTAGGTACAGAGGAGATGTCAGGGGTAAGTTTTTTTACTCAAAGAGTGGTGAGTGCATGGAATGGGCTACCAGCAACAGTGGTGGAGGCGGATACAATAGGGTCTTTTGGATAGGTACATGGAGCTTAGAAAAATAGAGGGCTATGAGTAAGCCTAGTAATCCCTAAGGTAGGGACATGTTTGGCACAACTTTGTGGGCTGAAGAGCCTGAATTGTGCTGTATGTTTTCTGTGTTATATGTTCTA
This sequence comes from Rhina ancylostomus, assembly GCA_030265395.1. Classification (NCBI taxonomy): domain Eukaryota; kingdom Metazoa; phylum Chordata; class Chondrichthyes; order Rhinopristiformes; family Rhinidae; genus Rhina; species Rhina ancylostomus. The sequence goes on along the minus strand of JARFYF010000094.1, from coordinate 18,967,692 downwards.
ATTGCAGAACTGATGCAAAGCTAAAATTTGAGTACAAATCTCAATTTTGCTGTAGATCAATTTAAAGTGAGCCTGCTGGAGAAGTACTTAGTTGTACCCTGATTTGGGATTTGAAGTATAAAACCCAAAGTGTTGGTGTTTGCTGTTTAAATTAGTTCAAGTATTTAAACTTTAGGTAGAAAAAACTGTAAAACAAAATGATCAAATAAAAAGGAAGTCATGTTATCCTTTAGCAACAGACACAAAATGCTGAAGGAACTCAGCAGGTCAGGCAGCATCTATGGAGGGAAATAAACAGTCTACGTTTTGGGTCAAGACCCTTCGTCAGGACTGGAAAGGAAAAGTCTGGCTTCTGCCCTTTCCCGTTTTTCTGGGAATAGTAAATATTCTTGATCTCAGCCTTCAAAATTTTCCACTACTTGCATCTCTGAATTTTCAGGTGCTATCTGGAAACACAGGTATCATATTTTACAAGTTATTTGTAGAGGAAGAAATGTCCTTTTAAAATCTTTGGGTTTTGATCCTATACTTATTGTTGTAATAGATTTTATTTCAAAAAAGTAACAAAGCTGTTATATTTCACTACTTGATGAAGTTATATAATGGACTAACCATTTATGTGCTTAAAATAAGAATCAAACTATAAATCAAAAACGTAACATTAATATGCACATATTCCAAGAAGTCAAGACCTTTTTCTGTGCAGTTTATGGCTTTTGATTCTAATAATTGTTTTACTACATTTAAGGCATTTTTGGTAACTGTTGCCATCTTTTGAAATGGTATTAACTGTAACCTTGTTGGTAGCTTCTGAGCTATAAACCAATGAGTAAAGTCTTACTTCAGGATTTGAGAATATATCTGGTATAACAATTAGTGCCAAATCAATGCATTCTGCTTTGTTAGAAATGGTGTCTTTCTCATGGCTGTTCAAGCCACTGTAGAAGTTTGCACAGCAAAGTTGTAGCAAAAAAATCTTCAACCATTAACACCAGAAATAAATGATGCTGCTAATTATTTATCTTATTTACAGTTTATTATCTTGAGTGCTATCTAAAATCTCCATTATAAACAGGCACCCGCCCCCGTATTACAGTGGGGGATGGGGGTGTTGCATTCCTATAACATGTTCCATAAAGCGAATAATATATGCGGTTCCATAAACCGCATCATCTGCGCACATGTCTAGAAATAAGGGTTGAAAAAATTTTATGTTGACTTATTTACTTTTTTTCCCACATAAATTTCATGAGAGTAAATTTTATTCCTTAGCTCAGATTTTTGGATAGTCACATGCAAATTCTCAAAGGGCAAATTTCCATAATCTGAATGGCCGTAAAGCGGGTGTTGCCTGTACTATACAAAGTATATTAAATATATTTCAAAAATAACTTGTGGGCTATGAAGCTATTTTTTTAAAGAACACTTTTTCTGTTTTGTTTCCAGGGAGATGAAGAAAGGAAATATTGGGGTTGTGCTGGAGCTTTTAGGAAAGAAATTGGGAGGTTCTTTGACCACAAAGGTGGATTTTGGTCTCACAGGCAAAAATGGTGTAGTGCATCCCAGTTTAGAGGTACTTATTCATGTGTCACAATTTCTGGTGTGTACATTCAGTATATCTGTGAAGTGATGTTTCTTTGGGGTGTAACGTAATAACAAGCTAATATTTATCATGCAGAGCAGACCTTCAATTATATAATTGAAGACTTAGATTCTTGGCAAACAAAGATTATTGTTCATGTGGATATGTATGCTTCTGCAAAGGGAGATGTCATAGAGCAAAGTATTATTTAATTCATAAATTTGTAATATAAAATACATTTCGGCATTCTATGAAGTCAGGTTCTAAGTTTATTATGTGTTTTGCTGATCAAAATCAGTAACAAAATTTCTACTGAGGATGTAAATTAGTGGTTCTTTCTTAGCTTAACAAACATTAAAGACAAGGTGTGGATTTGAAGCAGAATTTAAATGAATCGTAAATTGGGTTTTAAAGTCATTTAAAGCCCTAAAAGAAATGAGATTTGCCAGGACAAAGCACCGTGGGGAGAAACAGGCAAATCTTGGCCAAATATTCTTGCATAAGTAGCTTCATTAATTAATTGATGTTGAGATAACTGTCATCTGAAATTGAATTTAGACATATTAGCAAATTACAAAATGTCCCTTAGAAAATGTTACATCTGTGCTACCACTGTCCCTTCGATCCCATGAGCTTAAATTTTGTTAACAAATCTAATCTATGGTACTACGTCAAGTTATTTTTTAAAAGCATATGTACAATTGCAGTACCTTCATCAACCCCCCTATTATTTCATCAAAGGGCTGAATCAAGTTAGTCTAACATAATTTGTCTTTAACAAATCTATGCTGATGTGTGATTTGAAATTAGTAATAACAGTGAAGGATGATTGGATGCATCAGAATTGTAAAATTGGATGAGAGGAACAATTTGATTTTGTTTCCTTTAGGCCAGTGCCAAAAAATTGGAGGAGAATGTGTACTTTTTAGGCACCACAGTGGAAAACCTGTTGTACCGATACGGCAAGGTAATGAAAACATTGCTTCTCTTATAGAATGTGGTCAAGAAAATATTTAAATGGACTGTTAAAGTGTAAAAATTGGTTAAGGTGAAAGTTGGATTTTTGATATCTTCACCACAAAATTATCTTCTGTGGAAAATACATACCTCTAGAATTTGTAACCATAAATTGAAAAATACAGTGCCAGCTCTTGTGGGAAATTCTGCACGAGTTGCCGTCGGTCTCTTCTCTCACTCACATAGTTGCTAGGCAACCCTTTGTGCTAATGACAACATTTATGAACTTGCTGACAGTCATGCTCTGACATTAAACTTTAGAGTGGAGTTTAGTCACCAAGAATGAACTTCTAAATCTGCTCCTTGAACTAGCACTAATTTAGTTTTGTTGCAGCAATGGATAAAGGCTGTGGGAAAAATGAGTAAATTTATATTTTTGGATGAACTATGTTTTAATTTTAGTTCTTGAGATTTTAAGTGAATTAAATTCTTATATTTAAAATATTTTTAACATTTTAATTTGTTTTCAGTAGTTTTTGAATGCTTCTGAATATCAAGGCTATTGAGAGTATTTCCACACCCTTGACAGCTGGCAAAGCTGGGCCATATCTTTACTTGGCTGTCAGAGGTTATTTTCAGCCATCTCGCGACTAGGAATTGTTCAAGCCTACCCTTGTGAACTTCCTTTTAATTTTTTGGGATCTGAGCAGCATTTCATTGCCCATCCCTAAATGCCCTTGAGAAGGAGATGGTTATCTGGCACCTTTGACTTAATGAAGTCCAACTAGTGACAGTACTCCCACAATGGTGTTAAGGAGAAGTTCCAAGATTTGTGACATGCAAGGAGTTCCCATTAGGAACTCAAACTTTCTGACCAGCTAAATGAGATAAAGGAGATATGCAATAGGTAAGTATCTACTTTTTATTTTTGGCTGCAATTCTGGCCCATTGTTCCAGTCTCTATAGTTTTTCCACTCTTGCTCCTGGTTTTCTTGTCTGAACTTTTTTTGCTGTGCTTGGCTCTACTTTGTTTTGCAGTTCTTTTCAGAAATGTGAGTGATGCAATGAGGGGAAAAATATTATTGAAAGATATGGACTGAATTTGGTTGGATATTTCAGAAACATACTGGCATTAGTTTATTATTGTCACATGTAATGAGATACAGTGAAAAACTTTGTTTGCATGCCATCTAGACAGATTATTTCATACACAAGTACATTGAGGTAGTATAAAAGGAAGAACAAAAAGTACAATAACAATGCAGAATATAGTGTTGCAGAGGAAGTGTAGTGCAGGTAATGATCCTCTTCAGAAACTTTCTTACATCATCTGTTCCCTTTCCATCTCATCACAAGCATGATTCACTTCCGCCACTTAATGCACACACTCAAAATTTTCCATCTGAACCCTACTAATTATATCAATCATTTTAAGACCAAGACTCAACTTTTTAGAATGGTTAAGGTTTTAAAGTTTAAAATAAAATAATGAAATTATTCAGGTATAGAAGTTAATTTATTGTGTAAATACTGTTTTCCCAGTTTTTAAGCACAAGAAATTGTTTGGAATCCTATTTACAACAGTCACCTTTTTAGTTATTAAAAGTACTGAAGGAAAAGAATGCCAGTGATGTCTGGAAAACATAGTACAGTGCCATCTGTTGGTGACAGCATATATTACAGATTTACATTAAGATGGGCTCGCCCTGTCTCAAACATTGCACAGTGAATCTGAACATAAGGATTCGTAATTAAGGGAGCTTATACAAAAACGTAACTGTAATGAAAAAGTGGAATGAGCTTCGGTTAATAGGACAAACACAAATATAAAATTTTGAGATGTATGCGATGCTTATAGTTTGTAATTTTTGCTGCTTTTCTTTTGGAAATAATCACAATGACATTTTTACAGTGAAAAATATGAAAATATAGTGAGTGAATGTACACAAGGTACTTGCCTGCTATGAATTAACTCATGAACAGTAAGTGCATCGTTGTGCCATGCAGCACTCTGATTTTGAGGTTTACTCCATTTTGTAGCAGCTTTAGCTTCACTCGAAGTTGTTCAATGGTGTTTTTAATAATCATTTTTTTTAGTCATAGTTCATAAATGAAATGGTCCATTTCAGTTGAGCGTAATTGTAGGAGTTCAGTATTTGTTCACTTGACTCTCTTGTTTATAGCACAGAACCTGGAAAGGGATCATCAAGAGCAGGGAAGTTTAGTGGGAAATTGGGTAAATCAATCTATTAGAATCGAGTAAGTAGCAAGAAGATAAAAAACAAACTTACCCCCACCATAAAGAGTATGGACAGAAATTGGATTCAAAGATGGATACAAAGCAGGATTATGTAAAACATGGAAGTATATTAAACTATCTTTTGTATAGAATCTACCCTTGGTAATGGTGGTCACAAAACTACTGGATTTTCATTAGAACCCATCAGGTTCACTGATATTCCTCAAGAGAGGACATCTGCCATCCCTACCTGATCTGGCATATGTAGGACTCAAACCTACAGCCTGCTCATTGTTAACTGCTTTTTGAAATGGCCCAGCAAACCTCTCAGTTGTACCACACCTACTTTGTTAAAACAGAGTAAATTCACTGGAAGGATTGCAGCATTTCAATCATCAGTTGTTGAGAATGTTCAAGAGCAATTTCAGTCGACTTCTGGGCCCTTAGGAAATTGAGGAATATGTGTGAAATTTGGCTTGAATCATGGAGTTTCAGCTAGGATTTTGTTGAAAGATGGACCAGTCTTGAGGGGCAGTACAGCCAATTTCTGCTTCCATTTTGCATGCTCTTACTACTTTCTTAATGTGTTGCAGTACCAACGACTAAACTGTTGAAAGGTGCTGTCCTTCAGATGATAGGTTAAGATCCTCACCGGCCTCACCATAGACCTATAAGATTGCTTTGCACTATTTGCAGAAGACCAGGGAGTTCTGTTAACTGGATCAGCATTTATTCATGCCCAAACATATAAAACAAACGAATTCATCATCCTTTCATTGTTTGAAAGAGATTACTATGCTAAAATTTGTCATTGTGGATAATGCGTTTATGAAGTGACTTCACTGCATGAGTGCATTTTTTGGGACTGGACAATTGGTTCTGGTTGAGATGGAGGGGAAGGTGTGAGAGAAGTACCTCCAAATGTTCCTTGTGATCTTGGGCTGAGGTGGAGTCAAGTACTTGACTGTGTAAAAGATCTTTATCTCATTGGTGTTTCAACAATTTTCGTATCTTCATCTTCAGAATCCCAAAAGCTGTTTGCTGGCTTCTCGAACACTTTCACCAACAGGGGCATGCATTGGAGTGCAAGCAAAGGCACTGCCCTCTCTCCAAATAATCATTGATAAAAATTGAATCTGGTGTGGTTATGGGCATTCACCACATATTGTTAAGGATGTGCACCTGTACTCTTTCAAACACTGGCAAATTTAAATTTCTGTGAATACTCCACTAACAAATTATATGAAAGTGTGATTTTCCAATGAAACACAGTCAAGGTGAACTAAAACAGCTTTTAATTTTCAAATACCTTCATTGTGAAATATCAATCTACCATGTGGTTACTGGGCTTCGAATCTGTCTAGACAAAACGCACCCCCAGCTTTAAAACAGGCGCAAGAGCAGCTGTTCTTATCCCTAAACATCAGGCTTATCCCTAAACATCAGCAGAACTAGTGTCTCTTACGTGACTGGCATTCATAGAAAAGGGAATAATTTAGTGAATCAGGTAGTAAATGGAAAGCACAGTCTCACAGCTTCCATAACCTGGGTTCACTTCTAACAACTGGTGCTGTCTGTGTAAAGTTTGCAAGTTCTCCCTGTGACTGTCTGTGTTTCTCCAGGGTCCATTGGTTTCCTCCCACATTCTAAAGATGTGCTGGTTGTTAGGTTAACTGGCTTTTGTAAATGGCCTGCAGTGTATCAGAGTGAGAATTAATGGGCACGTGCAAAACAATGGGTTACAGTGAAATAGGTGGGGGGGATGGGATTAACTGAGCTGGCATGGACTCAATGGGCTGAATGGCCCTCTTCCTATATTATATGCAAGGATGAGAAATTTGAGGGAAAATCTGAGCTGACTACTCTCACTTAAAGGCAAGCACAGATAAACAGCTTTTCTTTAAGTTTATTTTGTCTTGTAAACTGTTTCTTTTATATAACCAGGGCAGTGTTATCACCCTCAGCACTTCTTCCAAATTTATCACACTCATTCTCACATTGAAAGGGTCTGAAACCCATCAGAAAATTTGTGTCCCTACTGTGCAAGATGTGAAAAAAGCTTTTGAATTCAAATTATTATAACAAAACTGCAGTTGTAGTTTGAAGAAGAGCAGAGCTCATACTTATTAAGAATGTATAAAATATCAGTGCAGTTGTTACATTACTCTGGTCATGACTGATTTTATTTCAGAATATATTGTCTTGATCATTAGAGCTTGGTCACCTGGGGGAGGAAAAGCAAGTTAGAATTTTAAACATGAATTTTAAATAATGAATGCTGGAGAACATGAGAAAACTGAATGGCTTCTGTAAGAGAATTGACATGTGGCTAACTGGGACTACTATCATTATCTGAGTGATGTTCCTGGATAAAAATAAAGAGGGGATTAACATTCACTCCCATACCCCAATGTCATTTACATTTTACTGAGCCTTAACTTTCAAAATAAAACTGACAGGATTGCTTATGAGCACACATAGATGATAGAGTAATAGTGAATGGTCCTCCTTCAGGAATTTGAGCACAAAATTTAGGCTGATTGTCCAGTGTAGAACCAATGAATTGCTGCACTGTTGGAGGGGCTGCACTTGGGATGAGATGTTAAGCTGAGGCGCATTTGCCCTCTCAAACAGATGCGAGATATCTTAGCATTACTTCAAAGAACAGCAGTTATTCCCAGTGTCACAGCCAATTTTTACCATTCCATCAACATCACAAAAACAGTTTATCTGGTTATTATCCCCTTTGCTGTTTGTGGGAGTTTGCTGTGTCTAAATTGACAGCTACGTTTCTTGCATCTTGATAGTGTTCACGCTTTAAAACTACTCTAGTTGGAAAGTTCTTTGGGAGGTCTTCAGGCTGTTAAAGGCATTCTATAAAGATGTTTTTTATTATTCTATGTGAGAATAATGAAGCAAAATGGACGATGTAATAGGTGAAATAAAAACAGAAAGTGCCTGTAACACTCAGCAAGTCCACCAACATCTGTGGAAAGAAGGATAGAATTAACATTTTAGGTTGAGGACCATTCATTGGAGGCATTCCGGGAAGAGAAGAGGCAGTGGGCATTCCAAGAAGAGAAGTGGTGGTGTGTTTCTCGTTCCACAAATGCTGTCCGATTTGCTGAGTATTTCTGGCATTTTCTGTTTCTGTTTTAGATTTCTAGCATGTGCAGTTCTGTTTTTAAGTTTCTGTTCAGTTTAACATCTCATCCAAAGTGGAGCACCTCCAACAGTGCAGAAATCTTAGAAAAGTTACCACATGGTACATTCAAGGTGGTTGCAGTGCAGAGAATTTGAACACAAAATGTTGGCTGATCATCAGGTGTAGAACCAATGAATTGCTGCACTGTTGGAGGTGTTGCACTTTGGATGAGATGTTAAACTGAAGCCCATTTGCTCTCTCTTGTAAGATGATGTGGATTATTTCAAAGAACAGCAGTTATTCCCAGTGCCACAACCAATTTTTACCCTTTCATCGTTATTACTAAAAGAAATGGTCTAGACCATTTTAACTCTTGGCTTCATTTAAATATTCAACCGTTGTGTGCTCAAAACATAAAAGCTGATCTTGAGGCAGAGTTGCTGAAGACTCAAAGGCTTCACCCATTAGGTAAGGACCTGGAGTGTAGAAATACAAATAAATGTAGCACCAACTGATCTGGATGTGTTCATTGGTTCACATACATCAGGATGGATTATCCAGATCTTTTGTGCTCCTGGGCTGGAATTTCATAAATTGTTAAAGATTTAAAACAGCTTGACGCTGATTCATTTTGAGAAAAATCAATATTCACAAGAGTCCTGCTGTGAATTAGAGCTTTTAAAATGCCTCTATTATCATTCTGTAGGAAGATGTAAAATTTACATATTTGGCCCAAGCATCACATTTTGGTATTTGCCATCTGCACAAGCAGAAGGTTCAATCCTACATGACCACATGAATGCCAAAACACTTTATCACCATCCTTCAAGCCCCCAAATCACCCAGCAATGTTGAGAATGCTGCTTAATTCAGCCACTAGCAACATTCTTCTTGATGTTTCTTTTGCTTTCTAAAACTGTTGTCTTTAATTTTATATCTGTGTTGTCATATGTAAGACTCTTAATCATTGGAGGGGGTCATTTGATCTATGCTTGCTCACACTCGATAATTTTAATTACCTCTTTCAGATTACCCTGTTGAAGTTGGCTCCAGGTTACGGCAGTGTTCTGTCCCTGTGAACTGTTCGAACCCGAACAGTTTGCAAGTCAGAAATGCATCCGAGTTCCCAGGCAACAGAAGGAGCCTGCAGCTCCACAGCAGCTGGCAAATCCATCCCACCAGTCTCCCAAACGCTCAATTGTATGTACAGGCTGTACATGAATCGGACATTCATGTGCTGGGGAGGACCTGTGATCTCTTCTAATGAGAACTGTTTTTGCTCTTCATGTATTTACTCTTTCACAAGGCAATGTCATAAGAAATGCAGTCATATAATGACTATTATTGGATGAGCATTCCAGAGATTTGGAACATTAGTTCACAAGTTCAAATCCTGTTATGGCAGTTTAGGAATATAGATAAATCTGGAATTAAAAACTAGTAGTAGTAATGCTAACCATGAATCTACAAGAATGTTGTTTAAAAATCCAGGTGGTTCATTGAACCAAGGAAGGAAATCTGCTGTCCTTGCCCAGCCAATGCAGTTCCAGTCGTACCGATGTAGTTGACTCTTAACTGCAAACTCGGTTATAATAATAATCTCTACTGTATCTTTTCTATTTCTTCAGCATCTTTGCTGTAGTGTGGAGCCCCAAACTGATCAGTCCAGACCAAAATGATTTCATTAAGATATTATACTGATTCACCACTCTATCTTGCCTTTCATGTTGTCAACCTCATTTCCTAAAATTTAGCATTCCTAAAAGTTTTAAGGCATGTGCACATGATGAGCTGGAGTCAATGCCTTGTGAACCTGTCCAATCCACACCTCTCGAGGACTTTAGCTCACCCCATTCTGTAACTACTCGGTGTGATTTTATGACTTTCCACAACGGTAAAATAATTAAATGACTTGTTTCTACTAGACAACTCCCATTTTCACTTCCAAATAAGAAGTCACCATAAGATCAGTCCAACAATATTTGTTTCACTCGCTGCCTCTATTTACAGACTCCAGGGGCTCATGTGCTTTTTGTTAACCAATTGCTATAATTTATGTTCATATACATCCTGAGCTCTCTGTTTCTGTACTCTTTTAGAATTGCACCACCTTGTTTATATTGCTTTTTCTTTATTTTCCCTACCAAAATGTTATTGTGCATGCGTCTCACTGGAAAAGATCAAGAGGATTACCAGTTTGAAACCTAATTATTAGAGAGCTGGGTTAGTTTAAGTGTAGATGTCAAAGAGATAAAAGGTTTTAAAATAATAATGCGATTGAATGTGTACTTGTAGAGTGAATTAACTCTACAGGGAGAATAGTCATGAAATGTAAATATAATAAGTAGGTCAATATAGGAGAAATTTCATGAAACCTTTGCATACATGATCTGACAACATTAACTTTGAATTTTTTTTGCATGTTTATCATGGAATTACATGTACCTCCCTCTACAGACGATAGTGGAAGAGCAACTGGTGGTAAAGAAAGTGGCCGATGTTCTTATTAATCTTTATGCCATGACAGCAGTTATCTCAAGAGCTAGTCGCTCTATCAGCATTGGCCTTCGCAATCATGACCATGAGGTAGGTGCATACTACCTAATCAATCAATATTACGGCCATTGAATCTATAGCAAAGCCATCTGAATTACACTGGTCCACCCAATTCTTGAAACCAAAACCCTTTTTAAATAATTGAGTTAAATATTAAATTTTGTTACTGTAAACACTAATTATAAAGAATTTTAATTTAAAGGAAAAAAAGGAGGCAAGGGCCTCTAAACTAATAAATCATCATTAATACTGCTGCAAGAAATTAGAATCTTTCACCAGAATCTTTTCTCCACTAGTTGATAGAGAAACCCAATTCAAATCTATGAAATAAAACACCTTTTCTAAAGAGTTTCTGGTGAAACAAATGTAATTATTACAGATGAGCTTTTGCTTTATGATTTAATTTTTAAGCTACTTATGTCAAAATGTAATTATTTCCATACTTCTGATGAAAAGGGAAATGCAATTGATTAACTGAAGTTATGAATTACCAAACATTGAATGGCAATTGAAAGTAAATTTAAAAGAAGGCTAAAAGAAATTGTCATTTGGGACGGAGCAGGGAAGGAAGAGAATAGAATATCTATGTATGTCTAATGGCGCAGAAAATCTTCTTATATAGTTCTGCTTTACATTTCATCTATTCTAATTGTGTGCTGTTCTATCAAAAATATTCTGCTGTTGTGACTGCAGAAGGTAGAGAACAACTCTCAGCTAACTATCCTCTGGTTAACATCTTCCCAAATGGGATTATGTAGAGATCACAGTAAAAGCAATGCAAACGATTTCCTGACATGCCCTATAATGCACAAGCCACTGTTCCCAACACAGTTGCATCTTTCTGCTTGTGTTAGGTCAGCAGCTCAGAAATATCAGCTTGGTTTCAGAATAATAATATTCTACCTGATCATCATTTCCAATTTTTTCCTCAGTGCCACATGATATATGATTTAAAATATGCCATATTTTTGTAAGCTATTGCTTTTATCTCTGACATTTATCCTAATGGACAGCAGTAGATGCTGATCTTTCTAACTATCACCACAATACTGTGCCACTGATCTAGATGGTTTATCTTGCAGGTCTCATGACCAATTTGCCAGAGTCAGAATAAGCCTGTGACAGCTCCAGGCTGGTAACTGTTCAGTTGATTGCTTTTCCAAATTCAACTCACAGAAAACAGATTTTTGCACATCTGAGAGTATAAATTTAAATAGTAACCACACACCACTAGTCTCAGTTGTATTGCCACATTTCATATTTATGGAATTGCATAACATATATAAATTTCTAGTATGATTTCTGCAGAATAGAAGAAAATTTTTAAGCTTCATCTGAAGTTTTGGATCTTTTACATCAAGTAAAATGGTAGAATGTTTCAGAGTTTTGCTTGGCTTTCTGTCTAACAAGCAGAGGGTTTTTTTTTTCAAGTTTTAGAAGTACAAACACTAGTTTGTAAAGCAGATAGTTCTCTCTTGAAATGCTATCTGTGTTATAATTCATGATCAAGGTGTTAATTAAGGCCTAAAGCCTGCTGTCAGCATCAAGCTGTCCAAACTCGCCAATGACTTGTAATTTCAGATACTCCTTTTCCTGATCTACTTGTGTCAACTTGCAGCCTTGATTCAAATTAGCAATGCCCAAGGCAGGAACTAGCATGATGTGGTGCCACCCTATAAATGGCACTGCTAAGTGGACACGTCCATTGAGCAATGCATGTTTGCAAAGCCCCATTGACAAATGAAACAAACTTTGACATCAAGTTAAGTTGTATCCAAAGAGCTAGTCATTGAATCTGTGAAGGATTCTAAACATTTCTGAGTACCTCCTAAAATACAGAAATGTACAAAATATTCTGAACTATTAAAAATTAATGATACAAGTAAAAGATAATTTAAAAAAATAAAGACATGAATCATTTAAAGACAAGTTTTTTTTCTAAACAAAATCTTTAAAGCAACTTATCATTTCAGAAGCATTTAAATTACTTTATAGATACCTGAGTGCCTTGCAGTCATTCCTCTCCCTTCATATTTGTAGACTTGGCGCAGAGGGACCTTGGTGTACATGTCCAAGGAATCCTTAAGGCACCAGCACAGGGAGCAGATGGGGATACTTGTCTTCATTAACTGGTGTATAAAAAATAAGAAGGGTTGGGGGAGGGTGCTTATGGTATAATTATTTAATGTGTTGGCTAGGCACAGCTGGAGTGCTGGTGCCAGTCTGGTTGCTACACTATTAGGAAGGATGTCATTGCACTGGAGGGAATACAGGAGAAATTCTCTAGTAAGTTATGAGAAGAAACTGGAGAGGCTGGGTTTGTTTTCTTTGGAGCAGAGAAAGCTAAAAGGGGATCTGACTGAGGTACATAAAATTATGAAGGGCATAAATGACTAGAGAGAAACATTTCCCCTTAGCATAGGTACTTTTAACAAGAGGTAAGGGAATTTTCTTGAATTTAAAGATGACTGCATCAGACCATCACAGTCTAAATTTAACTTAATGTCTAGCAAATCTTTTAGCTTTCTTCAAAAATGATTCAGATCTTTTCAGTAACATTTATCAGAACACAAGGATCTGGTTTCTGAACTATTAATAATTTCATTTGAAATGCCTATAGGAGTTAATTTTAGTATTTTTGTTTAATTGTATATTTTCTCCATTTATAGAAACATGAATTAATGTATTTTGCAGGAGTAAAAGAGGAGACAGACGGCTAACATCTGTTTCCTCTTCGGTTTGACATGATTTTCTGAAGTGTTTCCCAGATGTTCTGTTTCTATCATCAGATTTTACTCGCCAACACCTTTTGCTCTGAGGCCTATTTCCAGAATAATTACCTATTGGCGAAACTACAGAAAAGTAAGTGCTTTCAAGAATAGTAAATGCTGCTAAGTAGTGCATTAAGACCTTGACATTTTCATTTGAAACTGAAAGTGCTGTTGTCTGTAGCAATATGCTTTGGAAAGGGCTGTTATCAATAGTAAATTCTAAACAATGCCCTTGTTTCTCCAAAGCAAAATAACACACATACTGGAAGTAAAAAGATACAATGCTGAAAATACACAGCAGGTCGGGCAGCATCTGTCAAGAGAGAAACAGTTAATGTTGCAGGTCATTGACCTTGCATCAGAACTGCCCATACTTCTGACCTTTTAACAAAAAAGGCTGCACCACACTGCGATGGATTGAGATCCTTTTCCATTGCATTATGAAATATTCAGTGTAATTCTACTGGACAAATAGACTATATTTTCTCAGAAGTGAGCATGAGAGGGAAGCAGGAAGTTATTTGGTGTGTATTTCTTGCTGGATAGTAGAAGCTAACTGGACATTGATCACCATGGAGCTCAGAGTAAGGTGCTTTTTAGGGGAATCTGGTGTAAGACATGGTCTGCTGGTTGAGCATGATCAGACCTTCAATGGTCAGGATGCTAGCCTGGAAGAGAATGCTGACCTTAATTTTAGAAACAACTATGATGCTTTTGAGATGCATAACATGGTATGTCTGTGACTTCGAAGTAGGCATCACTGAAGCTTGGAATCAGGTTTCAGGTTGTGGCCTTTGAACAGTTTTTCTTTCCATCAAGTGCAGTCCAAGGACACCAGAAGTAATGGTGAGCTTTATCACTTGTAACTGCTTTTGCTGAGAGGTTGCCTTGTGGTTTCCCCAGTGCCCACACACAGGTTAGC
>JARFYF010000094.1:18871589-18881911 GCA_030265395.1 Rhina ancylostomus | reverse complement strand
TGTTTCTCTTTTAATGTAACAAACTTCACATTGGGACAAAATATGTCAGCAGACCAATCTACAGCCCCAGTACACTGCCAAATTTCATGCATCTTAATAAGAATACAAAGCAAAATATTTTACCTTTGATAGCTTTAACATTCAGTTTGTTTTTTTCTCTAACCCCAAAAATCAATATCATTTCTAATGGTATTTAAATTTTAAAATAGTTTTTATTACCCAAATATGATAATAATTGTTATTTATATCATGGTTTTGCATGTTTTAAATACTCTTTTTATCTTTTACAATATTTATCATTGAGACTGCAGAAAAATGCACCTCCTCTTACTCACCTAAACTTGCTCCTTCCTTTGCCAGTTGATGATGTAAGTTCTTAGGGCGATCAAACTTGGCCTTTGGGCTCACTTTATCTTTACCTTCCCAAATCTGAAGTGTCATTATGTGAGGGACAAGCGTTAATAGTAATTCTTTAGTAACAGGCAGCTCCACATTATGGCTGAAGACCAACCACCTCCGTTCACCTTCATTCCATGGTTTTAGAACCTGCAATTCATTGTCATAGAGGTCACAAGCTTAAACATTGTTTTAATTTATTTCAAAAGCAAGCAATGCCATTTTATTTTGTTATACTGAAAATAATGAATATCCTCAGAATAATGTCAAAGAGCAATCTCAACAATAATTAGCTTAGATGCCAACATGAGTGAAGCTTAAATGGTTTACATGTTGCATTAGGGCAACATATCCTCCAGTTGGTTCTCTACTCCCTACTTAATTTCTGCTTCAATGTCACAGAAACTTCACATAGGGTCAAAATTCATTGGCAAACCAATCAACTATCCCAGGATCAACACAACATTAGTCTTTAAATGATTTCCAATTCTGTCCATGGATCTGCACATCTTTTCTGTGTACAAAGCTTACTTCCTGATGTAACATTTTTGTGTCAGTTTATCCCGTTGTAAATTACAGTGTTGACATTGCAATTAATTGGTTTATGTTAACTTCACAGTTTCTTGATAAACTAACTGATTCAAGCTGCATTCTTGATGATAAATGTCAAGTTTTATTCTCAGTAACAGAAATTACTAACATCTAAAATAAGCTTACAAAAAGAGAATTTGGCCTTATTATTACTTCCTAAAACACAGTGTCAAAAGCTGCACATAATACTTTAACTGTGCCTTAACTAAAACTGAGTATAACTTAATAATTGTTACTATTATACTGCATTGCCTCTAACACATCCCAAATTAAAGGCATAAAAATGAACAGCATTTATATTCAGTCACACTTTAGGGGAATTTTGAATCGAAGGTCATTCTGTCATCCTTATCCCCTTAAACATCAAAACAAAACTCCATTGTGTTACCTATATTTTAATAGCATACCAATTATCTATCTTAGAGCATTCCATTAAACAGAATACCTTTGAAGGTATGTTTCCATTTATTGTCTGCTCTCCCACGTAGTATTAAATCATATGTCTTATCTTATACCTGTTAAATTGACCCACCATCTGTCTGCTCATTATGTTATCTTATGTTTTCCTGAAGTCTTTAAATTCCTCATTGCCGTCTATCAGGCTCTCACTACTGTCATCAAATTTTGAAACTAGGTTCCTAATATCTAAAGTCATCCAACAGAAAAGAGAACCAGACTGACCCTACTATGTTCAATCCTTCTCTAATCAGAGCAGCACTCACTTATCCTAACTTACTTGTTTCATTTTTGCATGCCAGTTTTCTTTTGGCAATTTACAATTTCCTGTTATAGCTCTGACTTAAGATGTCCAACAAACCTTCTGTGATGCACCTTAAGAAAATTCAGTCTATTTCTAACATACTTTCTTCATCCAACCAATTATCACATCTTCAAATAAAGTGTATTTCTTGAACAGGCCTTGCTTTTCTAGCTGCTTAAACATTTTTACTTTTCATTATGGATACAAAGAATTTACAATTGCTGATATTAGAATAATAGGTCTATAATTGCCCAGTTTATCCTTCACTTTTATTGAGCAAGTATTATATGGTTATTCCTCAGTGAATATATTATGCATATTTAAGAATAAATCTGCATTCCTTATGACTACCAGAAATCATTAAGGCACAGAGATTTATGTACTTTCTACTAATTTTTTCATAACCTTATTCCTTGTCTATATTTATGTTTAAAAGTTGCTCAATAATTTTCCTATAGTTCAGTGTTGAGCACTAGGATTAGTTTTAGTTGTATCACAAAGCTGGTGCCCAAGTAACATCTTTCATTAACATATCTATCCCTGTGAACTTTTAGCTAAAAATCTATTGTTTCCTAAAATAGGCTATAACATTAAAGGAAAACTTACTGTACATTGAAATATGCAATCAATAACTAGATTGGTAAATATAATAAGTAAATTGATTGATCAGTGGGAAATGACCAGAAAAAAGCTTAGTTCTCACATTTTTCCTATTTTCTCACAACTTAAAAGAAAACCATTTTGTCTACATCAGCTCCCACAGAAAGCCCACTCTCCTACTTATTTTCTGACAATGTACTACTGCA
Source organism: Rhina ancylostomus (assembly GCA_030265395.1). Classification (NCBI taxonomy): domain Eukaryota; kingdom Metazoa; phylum Chordata; class Chondrichthyes; order Rhinopristiformes; family Rhinidae; genus Rhina; species Rhina ancylostomus. The sequence continues at coordinate 18,879,358 of JARFYF010000094.1, read as the reverse complement.
ATAATCCTGAAGGATGAGGATACTGCATGCTAAAACACAAATCCCATGGGTAAAAAAAATACAACCACCAAAACCTACAAGTAAATTTTGAAAATGAATTCACAAAACATTTATTTCACAGATGTGAATGACATGCAACAATGGAAGTTTTACAAACTTTTCACTAATAAAAACACATGAACAAAAATACTGACAATAATGGTTGTGCTTGGTATTTGAAATAATCATAATAATCTTTTTATTTACTGAAACACATGCTTATTAATGATCACATACAATGACAAACTCACAAGTAATGGAATCAACTGCCAAAATAGCATGTCAAAAAGTTGTACAGCCTAAGTCCATGACTTTTATGCTTGTTTTAAAAAGTAGATAATTTATGTCCCAAGAGAATCTTTGCCCCAGTCACAGGTCAGAAATCCCTATGGAGCATTAATGTGTCCATAATACTAGGACAAGCTAATGTTCTCAAAACAAAAAGCCTCCCAAAATCTAGACACACTATATTTACTCCCCCAATAGGTCCTGTTTTGACCCAGTATTCCATCTTTCACATACTCAGAACCCATCTTTTACATAGTCACAGAATCATAAATAATCCTCACAGCTGCCTCTTACAACCTTCCCTCTGCTCCTCAATTATTTGGTCAACAACATCCTTACTAATTGACCCTAATTTTTAGTGTTTGGATTCCAATGTAAGCTTCTTATTAATACGTGTTCAGGATAACCTTTTGCAGTTGAAACATGCCAAAATCTTTCTTCAAGTAACAATTGTTATAATTGCTGCAACCTGTTATGTTTAAAACTTGATAGCAAACAATTACCAGGAAATAGCACAACTTATAACTTGTATTTCCATTGTTTCTTTCAATGAGCTGAGATATTCCAAACCACCTTCTAGACAATGAAGTACCTACTAATGTTCAGACGTGTTATAACAATGTAAAGACAAATCAATTTGTATACAGCTATCTCTGACAAACAACATTATAATGGCCTGGTAATCAGTTTTAGTGACATTGGTTGAAGAGTGAGAATTGACCTTGCATACTGGGTAAAACATCCTTACTATTCTTTGGAAAAATAACATGGGATATTTTGCAACCAGCACAGAAAGCAGTGCAGACCTCAGTTTAATGTTTCATCCAAAAGAGAGTACCTCTGTAGTTCATTTCCTTAGAGCCACACTGAAGACTCACAGTAAGTTTTGTGCTCAAGTACCTGGAGTGGGTCTCGAACTCTCTGTTCAAACAAAAATTCTACCTACTAAGTCAAGGCTGTCATTAGAGAGCGTCTGATATTGCTGTAAAGTATGAGATAATTGAACACAGACATTGAAATTTTTAACCTTTTGAAATTTGCTCACAATTAACTTATTTAAATTTTACAGCCGAGGATTCAAACAGTGATGCAAGGACACTTGGAATGTCTCACAATACAAGGTGCTCTGTGCAGAGCAGTAGTGAATGTAAAAGTATTTTTCAATGGGTGGAGTCTCATTCCTTCAGAATATCATTTAAAAATTGGATTATTTAAAATTATGTATATTTTAAAGTTGTTTGATATTTTAGTGTCTTCCTTGCACATCCATGCATGTCCCTTTTTATTTCACTTACTGACAATGATTAAAACATTAATTATAATCCTTATTTTTGCTGAATGTGAGAAATCTTTAATCCGATTGGTTAATGACCCTGCCAGATGCCTGTACCATTCTTTGGTATCACGGATAACCTATAAGTAACACCACATTCAAAGTACCAGTAGCATAGAAGCTAACGTTTCTATATACAATTCACAATTATAGCATAAATGTGTTAAAAAATTCATGTACAATTGCAGTCCATTTCCCAGCATTATTCTTATCAAAGTAGAAATGAATTAAATTTTGACAGCTTAGCAATTCCATTATTAGATCCACAAGCTCCTAATTTTTGGACCATATATGTTGATTCTAATGTTTATCTGTTTTCATTACCCACTTGTTTTTAAGTGATTGAAGGAACACCTTGCTGGATGATAAGAACTCAAAGTAGCTGGATATACTTTAGGTTCAACTTGGCAATAGGGCAGCTCCCACATTGTGCCAACTCTTCCACAGTAGTGAAATATTACAAATGACTTTTATTACATTTTGAATTGTATGGAACTCGATTACATTCAAATTTACTTTCACTTCTGTCAACAATGTTTCAGTAGGCAAAGACAACTGTCCTGCACAACAGTGCAAAATAAGTGATAAACTTATTACAATTTGAAAACTTCCTCTCTCAATAAACATGTAAATGATTAATTTATTGTGAAGATCTTCAAAAAGTTTATCAATTAAGTAAAATAGGTCCAAATATTTTAAGTGGAAAATAACAGCAATATATCTGCAATATATAAACTAAAATTTAAAAAAATATTCCAAGCACTGACAAACAAAACTCAGCACAAATCACTGGAAGGAAGTTTTAGAAAACAGCCTTAGAGAGGAGAGATGGAAAGGACTGATGAATCAATTCCAGTATGTTAAGACTAGACAGGTGAATGCATGGCTGCCAAATGTGGCACAATTAAAACTGATGAGGTACAGGTGAACATAATTGAAGGAATGAAGAATTCACAGAAGGTTCCATGTCTTGAGGAGGTTACAGAAATAAGGAGGTGAAGCCATGGAAACACACATTTGAAAGTTCTTTTCTTTTTGAAAGAGCTGAATACTTGAGGATTTGCAGTTTATTCCTTAAAGCATGGTAGCTGCTAACTTAATGAAAAACTGCCACTCACAATCCTTGAAATAGCTGTTTAAATTCATACTTATAACAAAAGATTACACTCGGGTACAACTCCAAGCTTCCATTGCGAACCCAAGAGAAATTAAATAAAAACAAGGAATTAAGTTAGTACATCTCTGTACCATGCCTATTTACACACTAGGTAAACAAGTTATAACAACAGTAGTGAATCTGTTGAAAACTCAGTGCAGCCCTTTGTCTCTAAGTCCATAGCCTACAAGGACAGATGTTCCAGTGGTGCTTCCCAGCGGAGTTTGTGGGGTCATGAGAAAGCATTTGCACTGGGAAGGGAAATTTACACAATGACTTCAACTATATCATAGAATCATTACAACATCAAGCCCAAAATCCAGAATCACCCATTCTCCAGCTCTTTCCCTGCAGCCGTACATTAATTTTTCCCCTTCAGTATTTATCCAATTTCCCCTTGAAAATCACATTTGAATCTGCTTTCACGATCAGCAAATTCCAGATCACGTTCATTTCAGTCCCCCATCCACAGAGGCCAAACCAGCATAAATTTTAACAGAATTGATAAACCTGAACAAAATCTCCTACCTGGGAATCATTTGTCATATAGAGCTTAGCAGCTTTTTCAAAGGTCACTATATCAAATCTTGTTGGCTCAGCATTTGGGAGAAGAGACACTTCCAGATGAAAGTAGCTGAGAGCTTTTAATGCTTCCAACATCTTCAGTGCTTTAGACTTGCGATCTTTCTTTTTGTCACTCTCTTTCACTAAGAAATACACATTTCATAATTAGTAAAAATTAGTGTTCACTCTACTGAAAGCAAATATACATCATATGCCAAATATCTAAAACAAATTGATCTATACTGCTTAGCAGTAGGTGTCTGAACTGTGTGGTTTCCACTAGCAGTATTATTTGTAGTGGATACTTAATAAAATTCAAAATCGACTGGTGATGATCATGGGGCAAAGCAATTAAGATACATTCAGTACTGTAAGAGTACTTTCAAGGCACTGTGTGCAAATGGACATAAAATCAGTCACTGAGCAGAATCTATAATTTAAACATCATTTGCAATGGAATTGAAGGATGCACCAGGAACAGTTCCCAGTACAAGATTACCATTCTCCTCACCAATTCCACGTAATCAAAATATAAACTATTAGTTTAATAGCCATCATGTCACTCCAGACTTGGGCAATTCTATTTTTCTAAATCTTGGCAGTACCAAAGAACATTTGTTTCTCACATGCTATATCAGGGGACATATATAATTGATTTTCCTTTCTGTTATTTTCTGTATTTCCCAACTATTACCAAAATTAGATTCTTCTGTATGCCTTTACAAGGAGGCATTGAAGCGTTTGGGATGAATCCCTTCGTTTAATAGCAGAAAGAGGATTATCCACTATTATCAACAACAGTAAATTTCTAGTTCTTATTCCTTTCTGCAATCTTGTTCCCAAAGTTCTCTGTCAACCATGAACAGAAACATTTAAGTGGAGAATGAGCTACTGGCAATTTTAGAAGATGTTAGTTGGGGCTTGGAATCACAGCAAAACACTTTAACTATGATTATCTCTTTGCTATGACGATTTAATTATTTCTTTAAATATAAAAAAACAAAACATGCTGGAAACAGATAGTAGTCGGACAGCATTTGTGGAAAGAAAAACTGAGTTAACATTTCAGGACGGAGACTTTTCGTTTGGTTTTTATACAAGTTGTATCATGTGTTTATTCATAGAGTTGGAGGGCCTTAAAGTCAACAACAAAAATGTGCTTGAAGACAAAGCAGAAAATGTAGTAACTGAAAAGAAATAAATCCCAGTCACAATCAGGTGTTTCTAATTGGGCAATTAGCATATTCATTTTCAAAAATTAACTTCGAAAATTCACTATTAAGCGTTTAACATTTTCACAAGTAATCCACCTTTCTTGACTGTTAGTGCTAATGCAAAGAAAGGTTGTGCCTGTGTGTAATTTCATGAAGCTGGGACTGACATTCCCACATTACAACAGGTTGGGATGTTTTCTTCGGATTAGTGTTAAACCACATACCAGTCGGAACAGCCAGCGTTACAGTCACGGTGAATGTGACAAGGTGAGGCACGGGTTCGGTGTTATTCTCGTCTTGGAAATAGTCCGAGAGCTCGGACGCGCCGGAACCCTGCTCTGCGCTACCAGGCTCGGTAGCCGGCGCCGGGGTTGCGAGGGTCTGATCGTAGTCTGAGCTCCCTCCTCTTGTGCCATCGCCAGAGGTGACTGACCCTCTTTCTCCATCCGTAGGGGTACCGCCACCTAGCAGCGTGGGAGCTAATTCGGTGGAAATCGAGTCAGTGAAACGTAATTCTTCCGAACCATCCTGTGGAATAATAATTGGAATGATAAGATAGCTGTTATCAAAGGAAAAATGTCTCGCTGTAAATTCAAATCGGATTCCTGCAGCTTACACTGTATTTCTCAGCAAGAACCTGCCTTTCCATCCTGGAGGGAGGAGAAAGGCTACAACTGCTTAGAAATAGATTGAATGCACAAATTGTTGCCCTTCAAACGGGCATCAAGTAAACAAAGTCTGCAAAACCCAAAACCAATGCGTCGGGTGCATGTGACAGCGGCGAGGCGGCCCGCTTGCAGCCCACCCTTGGGCCGGGAGACCACCGACGCCGCTCTTGCATCTGCTGCCCGGGTCCCGGCTCCCGGCTGCTCCCGCCACTTCCTCCCACCTCAAGTTTGAGTCCAACTTCCGGTTGCCCGGCAACAGACACAACACTTCCCGTCGCGCAGCAACAGGCCGCCCCGCGCCACGCTCGGCGTATCCCTCCGCGGCGGTGGAAATTGTTACATTTGCCCGGTCGGCGGGACACAGACTGTTCCAACCTGGGGAAGGCTTCAGCAGGGTACAAAAAAAGACAACCCCCAAAGCATTTCTCTGGCCCTCCTGAAGTAGTTCATAGCTTTATGAAGTTGCTGTGCGCGTTAATGGATCTTTAACCTATACCACCTCCGCCTAATTACTCCTTTTTCTCTCTTTTCCTGCCTCCATTCCTCCTTCTTCATCCTTCATCCCACGATGGTGTTTCCGCACAGGGCGGAAACAAGCCGTTCGGCCGAGGTCGCCAGTGCCGATCAGGATGTCCACCCCATTTGCCTGTATTTTGGCCCGTTATCCCTCTCAACCATTTCTCTCCATGTACCTGTCCAAATGTCCTTTAAGCGATTTAATTGTACCTGCCTCTATCACTTTCTCTAGAAGCTCGTTCTATATACCCACGAACCCCCTATGTGTAAACATTTGCCCTTCAGGTCCCTTTTAAATCTTTCCCCTCCCAGGCGACACTTGTGGGCTGCCCCCAAGCACATCCTTAGCAACGCAAAAAGACGTATTTCTCTGTGTATTTGGATGTACATGTGACTAATAAATATCCTTATGTCCTCTAGTTTTCGACTCCGCTAGGAAAAAAACTGTGATCATCCACCTTATCTATGCCCCTCATTATTTTATATACTAGAAGGTCACCCCTCATCCTCTCACACTCCAAGGAAAACAGTCCCAGTCTATCCAGCTTCTCCTTATAACTCAAGCCCTCCAGTCCTGGTAACATCCTCCTGACTGCTTTGCACCTTTCCAGCTCAATGACCCTATAGCTGGGCAACAGAACTGTGCACAATGTTTCAAGTGTGGCCTCATCAACAATTTGTACTGTACTCAGTGCCAAATGCTGTCTTCACCACCCTGTCAACTTCACACCTCCTCTGACCAAAGCTCATTGAAATGAACCAAACCAGACACTGTTCAAACCAGGTACAACAACTGCTTCCATCAATATAACACCTTTATCTGCTCAGGTACACGTCAGAGAAATTCCTAGAAGTTTAGAGAGACTAAATGTTCTTAGGATTCATTATCTCCATTTGCGTCCATTTTTCCGGCAATAATCTTGGCAGCACAAACTAAGATCTTGATGTTATTGGGAGGAAACTGATTTATGGATTTGTAAAATGAAATACAGGTCGAAGGCAAAAGTGAAATCCTGTGACTACTGGGAAATCTGAATTAAAAATAATGCTGGAAATACTCAGCAGTTCAAGTACTGTGTATGGAAAAGGAGTTAACATTTCAGGTGAACCCTTCACAAGATGAAATATTAATCCTTTTTCACTCTCCAAGCATACTTTCAGCATTTTATTGTTTTCACTTTGCCAGCATGGCTTGCATTTTAGCAGTTTTCAGAAAGACAGCTTTAAAGTTAAAGAGCTGGAAGCTTATTCATTTGGAAACATCAAAGAGAAAACTTATTCCACACCAAACTACTTAATTCTCAAACCAAGACAAAAGCTTAGCTGGTCAAGCAGGATATCTGGGATCCCTCTGCTTTTGACCCAAATTCACAGAATCATAACATCACAAAATTATATTGGCACAGAAGGAGGCCATCCAGCCCATTGAATCGATGTGAGCATTGTTGATCAATCCCGTCAGTCCCATTTCTCAACACACAGCAGCAAACTTGGAAATAGGATGTTTGGAAAAATCCAGGTCCAGAGCATTGACAGCTTCAAGTTCCTTGGAGTGAACATCACCAACATCCTGACCTGGTCCAACCATGTAGATACCACAGCCAAGAAAGTTCACCAGTGCCTCTACTTCCTCAGGAGGCTAAAGAAATTTGGCATGTCTCCCATTACACTCACCAACTTTTATCGGTGGATGTAGAAAGCATCCTATCTGGATGCATCACGGCTTGGTATGCCAACTGCTCTAGCTGGGGCTGCAAGAAACTGCAGAGAGTTGTGCACACAGCTCAGCACAACACAGAAACCAGCCTCCTCTCCATGGACCCTGTCTATACTTCTCACTGCCTAGGTAAAGCAGCCAGCATAATCAAAGATCCCACCCACCCTGGACATTCTCTCTTCTCCACTCTCCCATCAGGCAGAAGATACAAAAGCCTGAAAGCATGTACCACCAGGCTCAAGGACAATAAGGTGGACCCTTGACCTCACAATCT
>JARFYF010000094.1:18842194-18853639 GCA_030265395.1 Rhina ancylostomus | reverse complement strand
TGCCAGCTCGAGCCCCACGCCATCATTTCTTTATACTGGCCATCTCCCTTCTACTCTTTCAGTCCGGATGAAGGGTCTCGACCTGAAATGTCGACTGTCTATTTCCCTCCACAGTTGCTGCCTGACCTGCTGAGTTCCTCCAGCTAGCTTTTTTACCTTCTGAACCATGCGGAACTTGGCATATGATATAGTGATTGGGGTACCTCAGAATCAGCCTCCAGCATCATGTTAAATCAGACATTCACATCTCATAGATTTTAATGAAATGAAAAACAGTTAAGATCCATAATGGTAAGCTAGATAGATTCCAAGCAGTAGAGGAAGAATGTCCCTGTTATTTTAACTATTTTAATGTGTTTACAACCTGTACAATAAAGTTAATTTTATCGAACCTATGAAACCAAAAGCATTGAGCAAGCAATGGGTCACGTTTAATCATTCTTGCCTAAAGCATTATTTGTCTTGTAACAATGAAGAAGCAAAATACATTGCATAAGCACAAAGCAAAGATCAGCAAGTAAATAAAACTAGACACAGCAATCCACTTTGCAGGTCACCTTTCACATCCCAATATTTGGTTCTCAGTCAGATTCTTTGTTTCTGGCCTAATCATGTGGGTCTGCCAAAGCAAACAATCTCGTTATAATACAGATTTCTTGGTGGTCAATTTTCAGCCCAGTCTCTCGCAAAGCTTTATGAAAAGTCCCTGCGCACTAATCCAAATGTTTGTATCTTCAGAATTAATGATCTGTTACTTAATAGCATAAAAACATAGTTTAAGTTGAGAATATGAGCTGTCCTGGAAAAGCCTGGAACCAGGATATGGTGAACAAGTTACTCTAGGCATTCTTACACATATGAAAAACCAATCATGTTAGTTGCTTATGCATAAGGCTGGAACCAGGCTGTCTGTTCAATGTGTCCCCAAAGTAATTTGTTGGACAAGATTCAATAAACTAAGTGGGCTGGAGAGAATCAAACAACACCATAGGGTCAAGGCATCAGTCTTGTGTTTCAAATAAAGAATTGGAAGGGATCATGGATTAGGAAAGTTACATTACCAAGTTATAGGCCTTGATCCAATCTGCATCCCCTGCAACCTAATTTCCTTTCTGAGAATGAGAATTTGCTAAATGTACTCTTATGTAAGAGCAGCATCTGTCTATCTGTATTTCCCATGTACATTAGGGGCTACTGTTCTTACAGTTCTTGTTCAATCATCCAGATACCACTTTATAGAATTCCCATAGCTATAGCCTGTAATTGAATCTTCAGTTGGCTACTAAGAGAACCTGGAACAATGATATCTCCATAGCCAGCACTAAAGTGATCTCAAGCAACAGTTTCCTCAACTGTATGGAGCTCTACGAACACAATAACCTCAGAGTAAATTGAAAAAACTTGCCCAATAAGAACAAAACAAAGTCTGGGATTTGAACCTATAACCATTTTGCTTTGGAAACCATTACTGCAACAGTTGCCTGGCCATTTCATCTCAGGCAATTTTTAAAGTGCTGTATCCAACCCATTCCCCCATCCCAATTAAAATACTTATTTCCTAGTTCTCTCTCCCATGTCATAAACAAATTCCCTGTGATTTTCCTGGTCTTTTTCTATACTGCTTAGCAACCAAATATTAGAAAGGATGTGATAAACACGTTAACTTGCCTATCAAAGACCTCAGGGAGGAAGGAAGAATACCCAGTATGATTTATGGTTGGATTATGAGGGAGAGATATCTATAAAATCATCCATGCAACTCCAAAAGAAGATGTCCAGTGCTATTAAAAATCTAACCAGCACAGGGCAATCTCGTGTTCATTTCTGGATGCCCTAGCACCTGGAATATTTGCCTGCTCATTTTTGGCAGGATTTTCATGCTCCCCAGCACTTTTTCCTGCCTCAAAACACCCCCAAAATATGTCAACAGCGGTGAAACATATAAAATTATTTTGCAGTGAAATTTTGAACCTCACTAGTCTGAAAAAAATATTTACTCTCTGTACCACGAGGTTTTACTAATCAGTTTCTCCTGAAACCATGTCCTTTAAAGCTCCAGTACTCAAACTTCATTCTTTATCTTCACTGAGATCTCTGAGCTCCTATAACTTCAAAGACAACCTCACATGAGTACATCGACAGTGTAGCTTGTGATAGTCAAGGTCACAGAGATTCTTATCTTCCAAGAGTCCAATGGCAGCTCAGACCAATCCAGCGATGTCAAGAGCATTGGAGTCCAATAAAATGTGGAGGTCTTAAGTTCTTAACAGAGATGTTGCTCATGACAAACAATATCATGGAAATTGAGGGCGAGGACAAAATGGTGCCTGTTCAAAATGAAGCCATTCAAGATTGTAAGAAAGAAGTCTTAAGAGATGGGCTTGGATATGTATATCACTGCACAGACCCTGAAAAATGAACGAGGTTTCTTTGATGAGATTTCAGAGAGATTGCTGAATCACTTCAATCCATCGTCTGTGGACATCACAGTAAGTTACAAATTCAGGACAAGAAACCAGGGAGCAGGCAAGACTATCAATGATTATATAGAGATTTAACAGAATTTGTTGAGCCCATGTAATTTTGGTACCTTCCTGAATCAGCTGCAGCAGGACAAAATTGTATGACAGATGAGCAGATGAATTATTGAATGCACAAGACAATGTTTGGGCCTGTATGTAAAATAGTCATATTGATGGAAATGGCTAGAATTTTGGCAGTGGATAACCTAATTATTAACTTGGTCTACAGCAGCATCAAAGGCAGGAGCAGCAGTATTAAACATGAATAATCTCAGTGGGTTTTGCACAAATGATGAAGCAGGCAGGAATACCTGCTACCAATGTAATGGAGATTGCCTTGCACAAATGTGCCATTTTAGAATAGCAGAATTTTTTGACCATAAAGCAAAAACAACCTCCATGTGTAAGGCTAGACCCAGGATGGCAAGCCAGAATAATGCCAGCTAAGTAAGTTCTCAATGTAAGGAAACACTGACAGAAAGTCATGGAGGAGAAGTTTATATAACATTGAAGCTGATTAGCAGCGTGAAATGTGAAGTATACGTATATACTATTCATGGCAATGGTGTAGTGATTTTAAAATCAAAAGTAAAATTGATGACCAATTTATCAACATGAACATCAGTACAATAGTTGGCTGCTCAATTTGGAGCAGAAATATGTATGAGGTTTATCAATGTGACATTAGCGAAAAGCATGCTGAATCTTAAGACAAGTTCGAGTGACACACTAATTTACAAGGCTGTTGCCAAGATTGAAAAAAAGATGTAGTTATAGGCTAAAACTGGACATACTAGAGTTGTTTTCCTTGAAACACAGAAAGCTGAGGAGAGACTTACTTGAGACATATGAAATGAAGTCAGGCTGGATAGTGTAAAGTAGGAAGGAGCTATTTACCTATCAGAAGCTTCAAAAACCAGGGACATAGATCTGAATTAATTGGTAGAAGGATAAGCAGTGAGATGAGGAACAATGTTTTCACCCAGAGTCTGATAGAGTCTGGAACTCGTTGGAAGCAGAAACCCTTACCACATTTAATTAGTACTTGGCCATGCACTTGAAGAGCTATGGCCAGCAGGGGTATTGACCTACTATTAATAGTAAAGTAGAATTAGGTTAGGTAGCTCTTTTTCCCCAGCTTAGAGACTGTGGGGAAAATGGCCTCCTTCTGAGCCGTGAATTTTCTGTGATTATTTGATTCTAACTCCAGGTCAGATGTGATGTGTCATTTCTCAAATGATCTAAAAGTGAAATTACCAGATACAGCAGTGAATTACACAAAGGGATCAACACCGTTACAGAAAGCTTGGCTCAATGAATTAAAGGTGAATTAGAAAGATGAGCCACATTTAATTAAGTTTCAAGGACAATGTGCAGATCTGTTCAAAGACCCTTTTATCTACACTAAGGGACACAAAATTCACATATTCAATGGTGAGGCAATTTGAATGTTCTATTTTCAATGTTATTGCCACATCAGGATAAAAATACAGCCCACTTCTGCGTTCTCAAGACCACCATTGTGGGAATTGCAGGCTTGGTTTTAAGAATGACCAATGAGATTTGTGATCAGTGATCAATGTGAATAGTCCACCTAACATGAACCGGTGGAATCCTGTGATCCTAAATATGATGCCAGTGCCTCCTTTTCTATCCAAGCATAGTTCTTCTCACTCTTCCTTGGTGTGCAAGATGCCTAGGCAATGAGCCTTTCCTGACCATTGGCCATAATGTGGCTTATTTTTGCCCCAACCCCACAGACAATTGCAAAGATGAAAGAGAATTTGAAACCCAGATAAATGGTTAAACTAGTAAACTTGTAAATGTCATTAACCTAGTTTCACACTTCTTTTAATGGGGGAAGCATATGCCAATGTGTGACATCACATTGGAGGTATTTGATTATGCATGTATTGTTCTGTATATGTGCAATCTAAACTTGAGGAAAACAGACACATCACTTGGAGAACTCTAGCTTTCCCAAGTACGATTCAACTGCACATAAACCCACAAGGTACAGACTCTAAGGTCATATGTGCATCTGGGCTGGAACCCCATGATAAAGCTGCAACACAAGGCCGTCTCAGACAACAAGTGCAGAGTAGCCTTGCTCGCAGCCTTTAGGGAACACAGAAGTTGCCCAAGGAGAGTATCCATACAGTAGAAATAATATGACAGCTGTATGATTTACATGATCCAATCAAGTTTATATAATTAGAAAGGATTGGATAACGTGATTACCACTTCCCAGAAAGCAAGTCATCATAAGACAACACAGACCGAAAGGGTAATTAGGATGAAGCCAACACAGAAGGTTGTCCATTTAGATGGCTAAAAAAGCAAAGTAGTAAGGATGTTTGGATCCTGAACTAAAAACATGAATTTCTGGAAATACCTAGTAGGCCAGTAAGCATCTTTGGAGAGGGAAATACAGAGTTAATGTTTCAGGTTGAAAATTTTTCATCTGTTTACTTTTGTCTACTTCTATCCTTAGATGTTGCTTGACCTACTGATTGTTTCCAACAGTTTCTGTTTTTATTTCTTGAATTCAAATGTTTTCATTAAATAGATGAATGGACACATGGATAAAGGTTAATAACAAGCCTTAGATCTAACTAAATGGTTTAAAAAACAAAGTTAAAAGGCATAAATGAAAAATATTTTTATAAGGTTCAAGGAATGAAGGAAGGAAGAGGTTATAAAATATGAAAATAATCTAAATGCAAGAATTTTAAAAGTTGGAAAAGTAAATACTGTATTTCAGACACTGTCTCTGTCTCTGGGGGGTTGCAACAGGCTGAGTGAGTATTGGCGTTCTTCCCCGTCCCAAATATTGATTCTTGTGTTTGAAAATACTAAACAGTTAAGAGATATGGATTTTAATTGATCTTACGTCATTTTGTCCATTTCAATAGAATACTTTTGGAAAAAAAATCCAATATTATCAAAGTTTTTCAGTCATCTTTGCAGTCCATTCTGTTTAGCTGCTGATAAGGGCAGAAAATACAAGCATTCATAAACAGTTTCTTTGTAACTCCAATGATTCAGCATGATATGAAGTGACCTTTGCTGTAAACAGTCAAATTTACTTGTCAGGAAATTGCTGCAAGGTTACTTCATTCAAGAAGAACGGCAAAAGGTTTGCAAGGCATCTATGATTTCTGCTTCCGATGGGTAGCAGAAGCAAGGATATTATGGGATGATGCCAACAACTTTGAGCCAGTGCAAGGTTTAGTCCAGGAAGAACTTACTGATTTGGAAAAGAGCAGAAAGGAATGTTTTGATGTGCAGGTGAGGAGAAAATATGATTGACATAGGTCCTTAAATCATGAATGGTTTGGTGAAGTAAATAACAAAGAACTATTTGCAGTGGCAGAAGGGTCATCCACTGAAGATACAGATTTAAGGCAATTGACAAAGGATTCAGAATCAGGAAGGAAACTTTTTGCTTTATCTATGTAATGAGTGGCAATCTAGAAGGAATGGTGGAAGCAGATTCAGTAACATCTCTGAAATTGAAATTAGATACAAATATTTGTTAAACAATTGCAAGAAGAGGGAAAGATTAGGAGACTGGGATGTTTTTGTTAGTTCCACTAAAATGCAGAATGGGCTCCTAATGCATTGTATTGTTCGGTGAGTCTGTGCTTTGTAAGTGACATTTTAAAATGCCTGACAGTGAACTGAAATTTACAAGTCCTATGGCTATCTGACAAGACTTGAGAAATGTGCAGAAGCATTTTTGCAATGATCTTTATCACCCTGGTTCTGGGACATCCTATACAGAGGACTGTTGAAAAGTATCAAGACACCAGTGCTAGTGAATTTGTCTGTTGGCCAAAAGAGTGGACCTAAAATCATGAAAGCAAACATATGGAGTCAATATATAAGCCTCCCACACTAATGATCAGGGCATCTAAATGCTCTTGTTTAACATGTCAAGTGTATTTGATCTTGGTGTTGTAAGGTCTGTGTTCTACTGGGGAGCGTTTAATACTTGTCCATTTCAGTACATGTCTGGAGCCCAGATGGAAGTACAAACATTTTTTCAGGAAATTAGGACTGAAACCTTGCCAGGTATTTATACATAGCACATTGTTAAAGGTGAATCTTCAAAATAAAAACTTTCAGGCTTTGAAACAGTGCTTAGGTGCCGGTGACTTGCTTCATGTGACTGGAATGCTACAAATGTTCCCTGTATATATTTATTGTGACCTTTGGAGCAGATTCCTACTGAGATTCATGCTTGACTTTTCTCAGTAGCTGTGCTTTTTTTTTCAAGCTTTGTATCAGGCTTTTAAGTAGATTAGTAATAGAGAATTAACGAGTTACAGTTGCCAAAAATGTAAATATAAAAATAAAACACTTGATTTCAAGTTCTATATATTTATTAGTACAGAGCAGTTCACTCTTACAGGGAATGAGGTCTCCTCTCATTGCCCTGATCAAAACTCAATTTCCCAGGTCAGTGATTGGGCTAAGGGTTTATCCCAGCTCCCTGCAGATTTCTGGCAGCAAGCTGGGAGCTGAGCAAAGATCCACAGGAAAATAGAAATAAAGCTTTCCTTTTACTCTGCCACATTTCCAGAGCAAGGAGAAAAGATGTTAAAGAGGCCCAAAGATTGTTTCAAATCATCCACCAAATATCCTGAATGATTCTCTGACAAAGCGTTTTCAGCTTGAAAGTGTTTCTCTTTCCACAGTTACTGCCTGACTTGCTGGGTATTTCTAGCATTATCTGTTCTTTTTTCCCAGATATCTAGATCAGCAGTTCTTTGATTTTCATCCATCAAGTGCCATGGCAGACCTATTTAGAGGATGATACAGTCCATAAAAGAAAATAATGATGACAATAACAAAAAATTTAAAGCAAATATTAATTCCGCCTCAATAACTCCATGCTTGGTGATATGTATTTCAGTGCTTAAACTGTGCTCTCTTGAATTGAGTTTGTAGAATAAAGGACAACTTGGGGTTATTTCTATAAAGAAACATTTTTCAGAGACTTCACAGTCCTCCTGTTATCCTTTGCTCATAATGACAAGTACAATTTTGTTGACTTCATTTTGATTTCACTTTACATTTGTGTACTGCCATCAGAAACATATAGATTAGTTTGTGAATGTAGCTGCTAATGGTTACGTTGGCAATATAATTTTTTTGACATTACACATTAAGAAATTTCACAATAAATATAAAATCACAGTGTAACATAATGGATGCTGGTAAAATATTGAGAAAAAATCTGACATTTAGTTTCAGTAATGTTGTAAATCAAAAAATAATTGCACTATTATGTTGAAGGATTTATCTGTGTGGTGGGAAATAAAAAATAATGTTAATGTGGAAGATCTAAATTGATGCTATACATTGTTTTTGCTTTTGTAGAGGGTGATGTAGCACTCCATTTCTGGCCTCTTACATATCACTTATTTCCCTATATTAATCATTCCACCAATGGCATTGTGCTCTGAAATTTCCTTGCAAAGCTTTGTCTCCTCACTACCTCCTCCCTTCTTAAAGATGCTCATTAATATCTACAGTTTTGACCAAATTTTTGGTTTTCTGTCTTTGGTAGTCCGTCATCAGATTTTATTTAGTAACACTCCTGCAAAGCATCTTATGTCATAATACTAATTTAAGAGATTCAATATAAGGAATGAAACAGAAGCAATTACAAAATTGGTTTTGGCTTTGATTAGGACACAAAGCTGATCATACTGCTAAATGTGATTGCACTTATGCTACAATACTTAAGTAAATTGTGGCTCCATGTGCTGCTACATCCAGTACTTCACTGTGGACTGAAAGAGTTCTAGTGAATTGTAGAAGATCATGTAGTCCTATTGCTTGTGAAGGAAAGAAACTGTAGACCCACCAGATTAGCATTAATTGTAGGGACATGACTGGAGGGCACATACTGGATGTCATTTATAATCACTTATGGAGTGCCATGGTCCTTAGGGATTTCCAACATTTCAGAAGGTGAAGAAGAGGCCCAGATATATTATAATAACTTTAACTATGTAATTACTGGAAACAGACAGTTTCAATTCAGAGAGTTTTATATTGTTCAGGTCTGAAATTGTACCAGTTTAGATGCTCACTTTAAAGTACCTTGTGACTTCGAATACTAAGAGTGAGAAACATCCAAATGTAACTGTTGCTACCAATTCGTGCATTATAAGGTAGGTGCCACTTGGTTAATTGTATTATGTTAAGAAAGGCAACTTGCTTCACTTCATCCCATAGCAAGGGGAAACTGCTGCTGGTTATGGGAAAAGAACTGGCACATACAATTAGGGAGCACAGTCCTTTGAGCCAAAATGAGTGCACATTATGTAAATGAGTGGCTCTCTGAAAAAAGTTAATGCAGTATTTATTTTACAACATGGACAATACCCAGGGTCACCCAGCAAAATGTTCACTTTTGATAACTTATACTTTCTGATAACCTTATCATTTACTGGAACAACCCCATTTGTTAAGGTTTAAGTAGAAGAAAATCTGTAACACCAGCTCATTAGTTTGATGATACATGCTCACAGAAAGACACTAGAATCTGGAAAATCCTCCCATCAACTAACAGCTGATTTGCTCTCAAAGTTTGTGAGTTCATACTTACAGAACTAAAGCGATTAAGGGAATAGTCCAGCTGAAGAGAAGGAGGATGGGGGAGGGATGCAGCCAAGAAAAAAAACTGCTTGGTTCATTGCCGTGAAAGAACAGAGGCCATCGAACCGTCACCTTCTTTTCATCCTTTCATTTCTGCAGCCTTCCCTGACCTAGAGAATCACTGTTTAAATCAAACAGTCAAAGTGACTGATGAAAAACTTGGTCCCTTTCCAAAACAATAGAGGCCGTTTGCAGCGGTAAAAAAGTAATGCCATCTGGAGGGTGCTGAAAACACTTGGCCATTTGTTTCTGGTTTTTATTAGCCAGAGCCTCATGTTTGAAGAACCTCAAAGGGCAGAGCCTTTCTATCCCTCAGAATGGGTGACAGTTTACACAAAGCTCCTACTGCTCTATAGCAGGCATCTTGTGCCTATGGTAAAGAAGTAAAAGTGAATAAAAGACCTGGCAATCATTCCAGACTCTGAAAGACACTACGTAATCGATTGAGTACTTCTTTTAAATTTTGTCCTCTTGGCTTACAAAAGTATAATGAGTTTCTCATGGTGGAGTGAAAAATTATAGATAGGAGGGAATTCTTTTAATTTTTTTGCACTGGCTACTGATTTTATACCACCCAAAACTGAACAGCCAAAACAAGCTGTTTATTGTGAGATGTCTTTGACTTGAATTTATTCTAAAGAATGCTTTCAGAGGGCTCAGGAAGAGGATTTTAAACATTTTTTAAAGTTTATTTGCCAACCACATGAACTGTGGTTCTGTTATTCAACTTATCCCTCTGCTTGTGGAACTTAAATCAAAGTACGCTATAGTTAAATGAAGCAATGTTGCATTTCAATCACCCACATAGGTAAAGCATAAACTGGAGCTGGTTGAATAAAAGACAACAGCCAATTTAAAAGCATACTGTATGTGTCAATTACCAAAGCTGATACTTTGGTCAGAACCCTGCTGGACCTTGCCATGGTTGTATTCCATATTATAGTAGGTTGTTTGTTCAAATTTGACAGCTCTGCACACAAGGAAATATGTAGTTCAAAAGTTTCAGTAAGAACGTTGTCATCTCCAGATGCTTCAAAAGTTTAACATCTCTTGAAGACACTTCATTCTGCTGCAAAGCCAAATAAATATACTTGTGGTGCAGTAGCTAATGCTGCTACCTCACAACTTCAGGGACTAAGGTTCAATCCTGGCCTTGGATACCATCTGTGTGGAGTTTGTACGCTCATCCAGGACTGCATAGATTTCCCTCAGTCACCTCCCACAATCCAAAGATGTGCTGACAGGTTTATAAAGAATGTGTTGCAGAGAATCAGAGAAATAAGGTAAGGGGTAATGGGATCAATGTGAATGGTCTGCTGGGAGGTCGCGTGGACTCAATGGGCCAAACGTTCTCTGTGGCATAATAAACAGGTAATATTTTTGGGCAGATCTGGGCACTGAGGGATTGTTTAAAAAAATTAACTAATAATAAGTATTGCTTAAAAGATTACAGTAACATTATTTCTGAGCTCTTGTGCATTTCTGAAGCCTTAGCAAAAATGTAATTGTGTATTTTTTCTCTTGAATGCACTTTAATGTAGCTGTGTTGTATGGGACAAATGAATGGCATCATAGCCGTAGGACTGACCTATAACATGTCATTTTCAGTTAACCATCTCCTTTATTTGTGTTTACTATCAGATTTTTAAGAGAATTATATCCTAAACAGGAAGATCACCAAAATGCTACACATTCCTTATTGCATACTGTACAGCATGCTGAGGTTATAATCAAACATTTTCTAGGATCCACACTGAGGCTGCAAAACCAAAAATCGGAGCAAGTTCGTATACTCCATTCCATGCAAGAAATACTCAGGTTATTGGAACACTATATCTAGAAGGACTGGGGACTAACTAGCTAAAAGTATTGGAGTTAATTTTAACTTGCCAAAATTTATATAGATAATAACAGCCTCAAATTGGGGCTTGGAAACTTACTACCCAGTTAACACTGAAGAAAGGATTGCAGCCAGTTTCACAAAGTCCTATTGCTAATGCCTAGCCTGTTTCAACCAATAGGACTCTTTTAATCTGCAGTCTATGAAGGTGCCATACATAGGACCCAATTTAGGAATGATTGACACTTTTCCAGTTTCCCAAAAATACTCCTGATCACAGCTGATGCTGGATCCCTGTCCATCTCCCCAAACTTACATCTTCCCAAATTTACATACACACACACACACACACACACACACACACACACACACACACACACACACACACACACACACACACACATACAC
>JARFYF010000094.1:18800556-18821115 GCA_030265395.1 Rhina ancylostomus | reverse complement strand
CGATAACTACTGATTTTACCAGTGACATCCACATTCCATGGAGAAATAAAAAGAAGGCTGGATTATGGCTTCTTTTAGATTAGCAGATTGTGTGAATTGTTTTCCACTTAGACAGGTATATGGATAGGAAAAGTTTAGAGGCATATGAGTCAAATGTGGGCAAATGGGATTATTTTAGATAGGCATCTTGGTTAGCATGAACCAATTGGACCAAAGGGCCTGTTTCTGTGCTGTAAAACTCTATGAATCTACGAATGCATATTATTGAACTATACTAGGACAACGTTGGCCAGCATTTGCATTAGTTAGATTTGCTTCTGGATATTTTGTATAATGATGCTTTGAGCCCCAAATAGTCAAAAGTGCTAATTGTTAGCTTTGCATTGAGCAAAACCAGTTACCCTAATTTAACAGGGAAGGTAACTATGTATTTTCTTAACAAATCAGAATGAACAATTTGGGCGTATTGGCACAAACGGTTCTCCACGTGACCCTTGCCTTGAGCACACCCCTTACACTAGTCCCTTGGTCCCTAATGCTTGCATCCACATGACTCACAATGTCATGGAGGCTTCCACATCCACCCTGTGAGTTGGAAATAGCAATGAATGGGAATTAGGCCTCAGGCAGAGGAACATGAAAACCTGCCCCCAGACTGTCCAAGTGATTGTCTGACTGCTTGTGCTATCAAAGGCTTTTTTTCACTGTCTCCAAAAACAATTGAAAATCATGGAAGTTAATTTGAAAATATTTTTAAAAATATATAAAAATACAAATTTTGTAAAAGTGCATTTAACATAGGGAAGTAATTAAAGACATGAATATTAATCAAATAAGAGAAGGGAAATAATGACCTTACTTCATTTACATTTTTAATGAAGGTCAGCCCCCAAGCTCAGTACAATCTGAACCCTCTAAGTCCATTGGAGGAGCAGAGGTTGTAAGCTCTCATTCACCAGCACATTCAGTAATCCCAGGCTGCAGTGTGCAGATATGAAGATCTAGGTAGATTAGTTAGCCACAGTAAATTGTCCATTGTATATAGGTGAGTGGTAGAATCTGGGGGGTGCTGATGGAAATATGATGAGAACAAAGAGAAACAGGATTAGTTTAATGGGTGCTTGATAGCAGACACAGATACAGACACAGACTCAGTTGGCCAAAGGATCGGTCTCCACGCCGTATGACTCTATGACACACTGATACACATACTGAAACTAGTTTTCTATAGAACCGTGAGCCGGTTATAAACATCATCTGGCCCATTAGACCAAAGACTAAGAATGAAGTGTGAATTGCAATGGGTGAAATTTGTTACAGAAAGGGAAATGAAGAGAGGGAAAGAAAGATCAGATTAAGAGAAAGAAGAGTTGCTTCTAAGAAAAGAGTGTAAATTTGATATTTCTAAAATCTTAAACAAACATGAAAGATAGTTAACAAAAGGTTGCAATAGTCAGTGTCAGAGAGATTGTTTGGCAATAATTAACATTATGTTAATACAAAAAAGTGGACAAGACCTAACTTTCTGTAGTGGTTTCAGTTTAAATCTATTGTGCAAATACTGCAACATCGTGCAATTGATTGCATTTTAATGGTTAGCTACTAAATGCAAAGCTAGTGTCAGAGTGGTGCAATACAGACAACAGCTTTTGGATTCTCACATTGAACAATATGCCTGCTACACCTGGAATACTGCACAATTTCCAAAAGAAATAACAATGAACACTATTAGCCTCATTGTTATTTTGACACCAAATCATGGATCTTTTAACTGAACAGCTTTTTAAAAAAAATTGTGCACATGGATAGTATCCTCAGCCCCATGATAGTTCTATTACATGTTATGTTTTCACAGCTGTGATGATAAAACTGTAAGAAAGCTACTATCAGAGTTTGGGAACATACACTGTGATGAAAGCAACAGTGCGGTTTGGGAACTGGTTGAAAAAGTGGCAAAATTAAAGGAACAACTGGAGTTAAAGGAATATGAAACCCAGCAAATGGAGACCAACATTGATCAGGTGACAAATTGGAACATTTTAATGCATTTCTTTTATGTCAGCAAAGTGTAATGGCAAAAATATTCAAGGGGTGCTGTCGTTGTTAAAGCATCGTTGAACCAAATTTTGATGCAATGATTCAAATCCTTCATTCTCATAAAATAGAAAAATGTAGATGCTGGAAATCAGAAATGAAAACAAAATGCTGAAAATACTCAGCAGGTTAGTCAGTATCTGCTGAAAGAGGAGGAGAGTTAATCATTCAGATCAATGATCTTCCATCAGAAGGGGCAAAATTTTGAAAATCGAACATGCTTTAAGTTGCAGAGAAGGGGGAGGGCTGAAGGGAACAAAGGGAATGTTTCTGATAAGGTGGAGACCCAAGGGAAACAAAATGGCATGAATGGTGATGTTGTCAGCTGAAAGGGAGTGGAGCAGGCTTGTTATTCATAGCTGATCCATCTGAAGGAAGGCGGTGTGCCTAACCTGCCAAGTATTTCCAGCATTTTCCATTTTTATTGCATTGGTTTCATATTTGTCTGCCATAGAAAGAATGCAACTTGGAACAGGACTCTTATTACATAGAGGATAAATTTTACTAGGTATGCTTTTGCAACAAGACTGAAATTCTATCCATTCTTGTGAATGAAGTGTGGACATGCTCTTAGATAGTAAAAGTAACTACAGCACCCTACCAAGAAGCTTACAACCACGTTATTGCAAAAGTGCACTAATTCCTGGAGAACTCAGAACATGGATCTCTGCAAAACGTTATAGAGGATTGACATGTACTGAACTTCAAATCTGTCCAAACACCACATCATCCTGTTTTAGTTAAAAATTTGTAATACACCTCAGGCATGGAGCAGTGATTATTTCAAGTGGTTATTTTACTAGTTCCTCATCCTCCTTCGCTTAGATTCCTTTTAAAAATCAAACTTCATGGCAATAGCCTAACTCAGTTTTGGTTGATATTTGTTAATTATCAATGTCTCAAAGCCAACTTTTAGAGATCAGACAGTTCCATCAATGATATGAGAAAATGAACCTTCCTTCAGTTAGGTTTCATTGACTGAACACTTTAAAAAATGATCCTTGTCAGATGTAACCCAAATATAAAATCGAACTGTTTCCCCACTAGGTTCTGATGCAAGATAGAGCTATTTGATTTAATAATTTTAAATCTTTCAGAAAGAAAACACGATATCTGGAGCTAAATAACTTGAAATAGTGACTGTGACACCTGTATCAGCACCAATTTCTTAAATTCCTTTGATTACAATTTTATTTGGATTAACAAGTTTGTTAAAAAGCCTTTTCTTAGAAATTTAAAATTTAACATTAGTTCTTAATGTTATAGAGTATAGTTTTATACATAACCATCAGTTAAAGACTGACAACTCCATTTTGACTCTGTTCTTCTTTGCCAAACTACTGTCAAACTCCTTTCAGCTGGTATTGCTGTGGCAATTGCTATAAAATGTGGATGGGAATTCGGAGAATTTCCCTTGATGGTATACATCATAACAACAGTGCAAACAGGTAGTAGCTATGAACCAACATTTAAGAAAGGCTGGAGCAATGTTTCTTAAGAGGAGAAAGAAAAATAATTCAGAATGACTTGAGGAGGTGGAAGCACAGAAGGGATCGAAAGAAACTAACAGCACTAGGGAGGATGGAGAACAAAAAATCAGCAGCACATGAGAGAGGAAAACAAATTCATGAAGAAAAAAAAACCAGAAAAGGCAGCAGCAATGAAAAGAGAAACTAGTTAAATTTCCTGTTCCCATTATACAGCCTTGCCTAACTTAATGTAAACTGCAAACTTCAATTTCTAATTCCCTATTTTTCATCATAAGTATGTTTGGTGAAAAGCTGAGAATCCAGTACAAATCCATCAATTACCATATCCTGCCAAACTCAGAATATTCTCTTTATCTCTTCTCTCAACCTCCTACATTCCAACCTAATAAAAGTCATAAGGTTACCTCCAATTCTGTATACTTTCATTTCAGCTGAAGTAATTCATATTGCCAAATTTCTTCTGTGAACCCCATTAAAAAAATCTATGGACACTTCCCTATATACACACATCTTCAAAAAAATTCCACAATTAGGAAGGGCTGAGCTTTAACTAATCCATTGCTTTCTTTGGAAAGCACATACTTCCGTATTGAAATATTGTAATCTCTACTAAATCCACTAAATTCCTTACTCCAACTAACTTTTAGGTTTCCTGAACTCACTATACTGAATAATGAGAGACGTTCTCGGTTTAAGCCAGCAGTTCTGTTGAGAGGCACTGGTTAACAGCATGGTGTAGATCAGATAATTCATGATTTCTGTGCCTGTGGATTGTAGAGGAGATTCAGATGGGGGTTCAGATGCCAGAACCTCTGTCCTTCCTTCAGCACTGAGCCAACTGGCAGAGCTCAGTTGTACTGCACTGAAGAGCTGGATACACTTTGTACATTGCTGCTTAGCTTTATTCCAGCAGTGGCCCCATTCACTTGAATGGGGTCACTGACCTGGTTGGTAAAAGTAATTGAAGGTAAGTGGTTGCGCTTTTTTATTTTAAGTAATATTAATGATTTTAATTATTTCAGTTAAATGTGTCTATAAATCAATGTGGTACTTTTTAGGAAAGACATTTAGAAACAGTCGAAAAGGCCTTTGACAGCTTGAGCTGGACAAGGGCTACCAAAGCAGTCTGGGTGCAGGGACTTAGGATCCACTGCCCAAGGCTAAATTCTAATCACTAATCACTTGGCTTCACAGAACAGCTGCAGCAGTGAGGCCTGATTCTCAATTTGTCCTGTGGGGCTGCAAAGGTCTGTGCAACCGCGGGGAGAGTGTGGGTGAGCGCGGGTTGAGTCAAACATAATGTGGCCCATTGTACTCATTTTATAAGACAGGTTTCTCCCAATTTCTCCTCATAGTTGGAACTGCACCTGTTTGTAATGGATCTGTGTTCCCTTTATCTGTTCGTTTTCTCATGAAATATATAATAAGACATTTAATAGCTAGTTCAGCATTTAATAGCTGCTATTTTATTGTGAATGTAAATATCATCTGGCAATTCAGTTCTAAAAGAACCTTTTATTTTCTTTTATTTTCTGAGATTTCTTTTATTTATTGCTTCCCCTCCTGATCACCAGCAAGCCATCACTGAGAGAAAGGCTGGGCCAGATCAAGACTCCTTACCCTTCCAGTATCTCAGTGTGTTATTGTCAAAGTTCAGGCCTCGCATTTCCAGTTCCACCAAGCCCTGGGTTTCTCGTGCTTTGCTGCTGAACCCCAGCACCACTTGTCAGTGGTGTGCCCCATGGTGCAATATGATATAATATTTCATCCTTGGATGCTTGTGCTAAAGTGTAGTTTATGTACATTGGATCCTGCTTCCGTAGACTTCAATGGTATGGAATTTTGGAAGCAGAGTATAATGCACATACGCATATTCTACAAATTTCTACCTTTTGATACCTTTTGCATTAAATTTTACCACATAATCTCAGTTTCAGAAACAAGAAGGGATAAGAATTATATTTTTAATTACATGTCACACATTTAAAGTTTCAATAAAATAGTTGACCTTAATCCCAAAAGCATAAAGTAGAAATTGGAATTTCAGTTATTCTATCCTGTAACTGATGGTGTCCTCAAAAAGGCATAAATATCCTTCAGCAAATCCTTTAGTCCATCATGGGAAATTCTACGACAGAGCCACTGTGTAACTGTTTATAAGTTTAGAAGTGTAACTGTGTTTTCCTATTTGCTTTTCAGCTGAAGGGGTCACTACTGTGTGAACTACAGCGCAAAGTGGATGAGACAGAACTGCTGCAGATGGAGCTGCAGATGTTGGAGACTGAGAGAGTACGTCTGTCACTGATTGAAGAAAAGCTGATGGATGTACTGCAGCTCCTGCAGCAATTACGTGACCTTGTGAGTGAATGATGCTCTGACAACTTTCAGTAATTTAATGCAACGGGCTCTCTCGATAAGGAAAATCTCATTTCCAGTTGTGCATTAGGATTGATTTATTACATTTCAGAAAAAAGATAGGAGTTTCAGCCTGTGTAGAAATGAATACACCATGGGGGTTATTAAATGTGACTTCGAAAGTATTTGAGTGCCAAAATGTTAATTAAGTATATTTTCATTTTACAATGTAATCAATAAAATCCTTATTTTATCTAGAATGTGTCCAGGAGATCACTAGGAAAAATCTTGCTCAGCACTCTGGAGTCCTGCAATAATCCTCAGCATGGTGAGTAAACAAATTAAATAGTGTGAATGTTCTGGTTCTTACTTTGTCCTTCACAGCATATACAAAGAGCAAGTAAAAGAATACTCTACTGATTTACTTGACAGTATGCATACAAGTCAAATAAAAGTCAGTCTGTTGCATCTGTGGTGGAAGGGAGAAGATGTGCAACATGTGATAAAATGGAGAAGGCACAGTCAAGATAGATAAAGCAAGAATGGAATGAGAGAATGCCACATGGATATCAAAGTCCCAGGGGAATTCCATCTCTGCTATCCAATGATGGTAAAAATAATGGCATCAGGTCAAATCCTTGAGACAATGATTAAAAGTCCAATGAGAAGGCTTAGCTTCATTGCATAGGTAAATTGTCATACTCCAAAATGTCATTCCTACCAAGTTACAGTGAGAAAGTTATATAACCATTTTTGCTGATGAAATGCTAAGATGCTCAAAAATAGACAGGTGCAAAAAAACTATCTGTTGAAGTTCTCCACCAGATTTTATTGACTGTGCTTCACCCAGGTGTTGCTTACTTTGCAGGAGGTAAATGTGAAATTTTACTCCAATACCATTTATTATTTTGTCATTAATCAAGAAATGATGGAAGTTTGTGAGGAGTGAGTAAACATAAACATGTGACTGAAATACTAGCTGTTGATGGAATTTCCGTAAATTCACCATAGAGGAAAAAGATAATAGATAATTGAGGGGAGGAGATTTGGGAAAGATGAGAACAGTATTATTTTTATCATAGACACATTTTCAATATAGTAAGTGAACTGTATCATAAATATTATAACTCTGTAGCTTTCAGAAGTAATAAGTACTTGTTGAAAAATTTCCAAATCCAATGTCATATTGGGCATTTCAAGTTTATTGACAAATCTGCTAATTTTGACAGGTGCAGAAGTTTTTGAATTTATTAAAAACAAATTGGTAGCATGATTTATAAAATGTCACATGCACTGAGAAATTCTACTAGAAGTTCCCTATGGTTAGCTAGTAAATTAAGATTTTGTGGTTATTGTGTACTTCAGCAGAAACTAGTAAGAACTTTAAGAACATATCTACAAAGCTGTTCCATTAAATCCATTTCAATGCATTAAATACTAAGTCCACATGACACACAAGTTATCTGGAAAAGTCTATTTGGTGCAGCGATTGGGTACAAAGTGTCAGTCAGAAGTTTCACATTTAGAGAGAATGGAGTTCATCAGATTGTTCCAGAGTCATTCATATATACTGAAGGATGACTGCAATCACCTCAACCCAGCAACAGATAGCAAAAGATGAAGTTTTGCTGGGAAGTTGGCACTAGCCTATTTGACTCAAAAGGGCATGTGCAACAAAAGGAGATGGAGAGAATCAGAAATCACACATGGCTGAAAAACCTATTGAGTCTGCAGATATTTGGATTGGAAACATTTAAAGAAGGAAGGGACATAAGTTCCAACTTTAAGTCTGATTGGTTATAAGCATTTGCTAGTTTCTAAACTAAATTTATTTGTCAACAGGACTGGGAGGGGTGCTTTAATTTTTTTGTTATGATCAGGCAGAGAAATATTATATTAAATTTGACTGAAAATTGCTTACGAATTATTGAAATAATACTTTAAAATAAAAGGAGTGGTCTCTTAATTATGAAGCCTTCAGATCTTGCTGATTAATGGACTTTAAAGGTAAAGACAGCATAAGTAGAATATACAGTCCACCCAGTCTGCTCCAACATTCAATTAGATTGTGGCAGAATTTCTACATTAAATCCACCTTCCAGCACTATCTTGAGGCCCCTTAATCCTTTTTGTATCCCAAAATCCATTAATCTCAGTCTTGAACATATTTATCAAGTGATTAGTGAGTAGAGAATTCCAAATGTTCACAATCCTATGAGTGAAGCTATTTTTTCTCATCTCAGTCCTAAATTTCTGACTCCTTGTTATGAGATTATGATCTCTCAGCCAAAGGAAGCAGCCACTCAGCATCTACCCAAAAAGCACTCTAAGATTTGGTATGTTTTATTGAAAGTACGTCCCATCTCAGGAATCAATCTAGAGAACCTCTAAGATATATATATTCTTCCTTGGATGTGGAAACTAAAACTGAGCACAGTACTCCAGGCATGGTCCGACCAAAGCCCTGTATAACTGCAGTAAACTTTCTACATTCATTAACTCCAACTCCAGCAATGAAGTCATGATTGTACAATATGTTGTAATCTGACCACAAGAGAGACTGATGAAAGTGAAGCCCAGGGGATATGTGGTCTTGCTATAGAGGAAATCGGCCCTTTGGCCCAACTCATCCATGCTGACCAAGTTGCCTACTTGATCAAGTCCCATTTGCAAACGTTGTCAATCTGACCCTTGACCTTTTGGTTTAAATGCCTTTCCTTCTCATTCGATTTATACTTTGAAAGAATATCATCTACCAAAGTGGAATAATAAAATCCATTGGGTATAACAGCCCATTTTCATGAGCTATGAAGGCCTTGGTGAAATTGCAAAATGATACCAGGGTAAGTGACTTTAGAAGGATAGAATGGTGAAGTTGGAGTGTTCTACTTAGAATGGAGACACAATTTATGATCATAAATGGTCTTAGTATGGTGAATAAGGAAAAACTGGCAGACTAGTGGACACAGATTTAAGATGGTTGACATCAGAACCAATGGCAATATGGGAAAATCTTTCTGCAGAGATCAATCAATTTGATCTGAAATGCACTGCCCGAATGAAGCAGGGTCTTTCTGGTGCTGGACCTGCAAATTTCCTGGATTATTGGACTTTACTCCTATTAATATCCCAACACACTTTTAAGTCACTTCTTTTTAGATGTTACACAATAACATAATACCTTTTTCAGTGAACTAGGTGATTTTAATGGGAATGCAGGATATAAAACCCAGTGAATTTAAAGGGAGGATGGGAAATGGAGCCCTGGTGAGTTTAAAATGAATGTGGGACCAGGGACCCAGTGAGTTTAAGGGGAGAAAGAGAAACAGAAACAGGCGAGCCAGATGCTGAAATGTTTTCCGTTAACTTCTAGTAATTTAAGGAGTTTTAAATTAAATTTACTTATTTTGAATAATCTGTTTTTTAACATTACTAAGCCTAATTAAACAGTTTTTGAAGTCTTGATTATCAGAGACCTATAAACAGTTCAAAGGTTTTGACCGCAGTGAACTGTCACAAGACACCTGGCCATTCTAGAAGCAGGGCCTGAGTAGTAGTCACCACTTACAGCCCCCTTCCTCTTGTTGTACATCTGTCAGGTTTGGAGGATCAGCTCATATCTGTCACAGATTGGTGTGGGCCAATCGGCACAATGGTGAGCAGGCCAGACCAAGGACAATCCAGTCCAAGTAAATACTTGAGGGGGAAAATAAATTTCAGAGCAATGAGTGAAAAGGCAGGGGCAAGGGATTAATTGGATCGTTCTGCCAAAGAGCCAGCCCAGGTATTGTGAACTGAATGTTCTCTTCTGCATTATTCTGTGATGCTATGATGCATTTAATATGCCAACATAGCAGTACAATGAAAATACTTTTCTGTAGCATAATGTCTTTGGAAGACTAATGTTTGTCATGTCTTGCATTCCAGGATTATTTCAAGTATATAAACAGCCGTTGAACTATCTAGCCAGGCAGGATGTTAAGTAATGACATGTTTTAAAAGTATTCAGGTTAACAAAAAACAGATTTTGCTGATGTTGTCCTCTTGATTTGACTAGTATGTCACCAGTTTTTCAATTCCTTCTCTATTCCTGGTTATGTCATACATTTGAAATTTTAAAATCATGTCTTGTATGTTATTATCACCCTCAAGTTTTCTTCTAGGTCCTTTCACTGTCTTGCATTATTTTATTGGCACCATGCTTTCTTCATCTGTACACTATTTGGGTTACCACAGGTCAGGCTCATTCCCTGACCACGGAGAATATAGTCTGTTCCTTGGCCACTCGCAATATTGCTCATGAAGTATACAGTAAGAAGTGCTTCAGATTAACAAGATAGGACGGCTTGGTGTGGAACTTACCATATGGGGAATTCCACATACATACTGTACATGCATACATACTACCTCATATTACCTAATTCCACATACTAACAGGCCAATCTTTAGTTTCCTTTTCATGACATTTTCATTTTATTCTGTTGTCCTTTCTAAATCTTGAATTTTTACATAATATACTGCCAAAGTCTGCTGATTGTAAAGAAGTATCATCAGGTTCATATAAAGTAGCTAGAACTTAAAACCCAGTGTTGAATGTATCCTGGACTGTAGAAGATAGTGAGAGAACATTTTTGTCAATTGAAGAGAATACATAGAATAGAAAATGTCAGAAAGAGAAGACAAACAGGAGCCTTCAACCTGTGTCTGTATAAAGAGAAAATAAAGGCAATGAACAAAAAACATTTAATTAGTGTTAAAAAAGTTTGTTTTAGAAATTCATCTGCATGGTTAAAAACATGTTTAAAAGTAGTTGAGTAATTTTGGACAGAGCATTTATGGGTGAGATGTAGCCAACAGTTGGAAGCTGGTTGAAGTCCGGATGATCTGGGTGGGTGGTCAAAGATGGAAGCTTTGAGATCAATGCCAGAAGGGGAGGGGTTGGTGATGGTATAAGGATATCTGTGTGGTGGTAGAGTACTTGGGGACCGGGGTCTCAGGAGGCCCAGGGAAGGGTACCTGGAGATCAGGGCCTTTGGCCTTCTGGAGATGGGAGAGTCTGAGACTGTGGCCAGGTTCGAAGATTAGGATGGAAGAAGTCATTGGAGGTCACTCTCACAGTGATAGACCAGTGGGGAGCCCCAGGAATGCAGAATTTAGAAAAAAAACAACATTCTTGGAGTGAGTACCCATCTTCGGGTGGCCCACTTTAAAACTATGAACCTAATTTCCTAGGCAATGTATAAAATGATGCCACCTGTGAAGAGCTGGCATGGAAATTGTATCAATGACACGAGGGTGCTTTGCAACAAGAAATATCTGGTCAGATTTCTAGATAGTTGTGATTGACTTGGAAACATTCTCAATATGAGAATGTATTTCAAAACATACTGTGTGAATTTCATCTGCTCAACAGGAACAGGTAAACATGCAAGGTTACCTATTCAACCTAATAACACTCTTACCTCCAAGGTTGCACTTTTCAGCCCTACTGATAAGATTGAACTTTAAATATAGACTTGTCTGCTTAAACACTGGAGCTTGCAAAGTACAAAGAACAGATTATGACCTGCCACACGTGTGTTACTCCACTTACTTCAAGAAACAATCCTGAGTACCTCACAGAATTAAATGAAGGGCATTATAATAAAAAGCTTGGGCAAGGGTATGAGTTTTAATAATGGTATTAAAAGAACAGTAAGAGGCGGAAAAGCAGGGTGAGTTTAAGTAAGATTTCCAGAGAATGGGAATTAAGTGACTGAAAGTCTGGACTCTAATAACAGGACAAAATATGAGGGTGGAAGAGTTTAGAATCAGAGTACTAGATATTTATTCATACAACTCCTATAAAAGGTGTTATTGAAAATTGGTTTAACTTGGGATTACAGGATTTTGCACACATTTTTGGGTGTTTAACTACCCACCAAGAAGTTTACCTCCTCATTTTACAGTGGGATTTTTGTTCTCAGATTACAGACAGTTTGTCGTCATATACACCAGAGTGCAAAGAAATTCCTTGCTTGTGTGAAACTAACAGAGTGAACAATATACATGGTAATAATGCTAACACTTTTTCCCCAATATATAACTCCCCCAGTGATGCCTGCATTGAGATTTTCAACCTCACTGATTTGAACTGACAGTTCTTTGGGCGTACTGCAATCTCTGACCTCCTTCAACTTCAAACACAATCTCAGTTATGTGCTTCATCGCTTCACTGATGGAGGTCAGGATCAGGGTCAGTATCACAGTCAGTCTCTGGTTCCCAGCCTCAACCTGCTGCTGGTGCTGATCTCCATCATGTTTCCCAGATTGCCACTCACTGCTGCACTAGGAAGGTCATCCAAGTTCCATCCTCAAGGCGAGGAGACCATCTCTTTTTCCTTTTAGCCCACAGGAGAAAACAAAGCAGATGTAGGCATTTACCTCCATTGTAGGCTTCCTGAGAATACAGGCAATTGGACACTGCACTCACACCTCCCAGGCAGCCTTATACCTGGAAAATTTCATCTTGAGACTCACTGTGGCTCCTGGAACATAGAACATGCCTTCTGTGTGCATTCTTCTTCACCAGCTTGAACAAGTCCGTCTACCCCCCCCAATCCCCAGTGCCCTTCTGTCTTCCCCATTTATCACTTCTGCATCCATGTTCAGTGGCATTACTCCTACGTGGCTGTAAGGGTGTTGTCCCTATGTCCCATCAAGAGGTGACTGCAAAGGTCACATTTGCTATGCTACTTGCTGAGAACTGTAAACATATGTAACACATCAATAGGGAACACTGTGCTGAAACCAACAATGTCAGTACTACACAAGAAAACCTGGCATCGTTGTTCTTTGAACCTCACAATTGAAGCTCTAGCTTTTTATGTGGCTTTTACAGACATTGTTAGGGTGACCTACAATGCTGTTTTATTGTCAAGAAAATCAGCTGGGAGCTGTCTCTAGGCCTGGGAGTTGTCTCTAGGCCTGGTGGTTGAGCTGATGTAGCACCAAAATATTTTCTGGTGATAAAGAGAATAGCTACAACTACAGGTGGGGAGAGATTCAGAAAGATCTCTGAAGTCTTTAGGGAGAGAGGCAGATGAAGCTGACATGGAGATTGAAATCATCAAGGATTAATTGATCAAGTTTATTTGCAGGTTTTAGCAGTACACAGTGTATCTGCTGCAATTACCTATGTTGTTAATCATTACACTTTAATTCAGAATTCAGATGTGTTGTAATTTACAGAGCCTGTTTTTGAGTTTGAATCATATTTTTGAGTTAAGATTTCATTCTGCTGTTCCCCTTCAATGGATTTCTTTCGCTTTTGTTATTACAACGGACAGTATCATTCTCTGCCCTGTGTTCTGGGTCGACAAAGAAGCACTTTATTATTCCTATGAAAATGGGAAAGGGTGCCTTAGAAGTTAGCCTAAGAAGTTAGAACCTGTGTCTAACAACCCCAAGCAACAGTGGCAGAAAAGATAAATTGTTCATATATAAAACAAATGATAATTGTTTCTTTCTTACAGGAAAGGCTCACATTCTGGAGGTACTGAATGCCTTGTATCATGAACTTGCTGCTTGTGAGCTTCTATCCAGCAAGTCTTTGGAAAAGGCTCAGAGTCACCAGTCCCTGGTAAATCCACTGCTTATCTCGTGTTGAGGTTCCGCAAACTGGATTTGCTGATTTGTTCATCAAGCACTTCAAATGTTTCCTATAAATATACAATTCCTGTACCCTGAGCGAGTTTGTAAAACTATCTTATGCACCTTACTTAACACAATGTTAAACTTGTCAGCTAGATCAACTTGCTTTACTGGATAGAGCCTTAACTGTAGTTCCAGCTCATATTTGTTAATCTTTACTATTAGAGGAAGAGAATTATAGGGAATTGTCCAATAAGGAATGGTTAACAAATGCATTTGGGTCAAAAGAAATAGTTGTGTCTTTTAGTAGTATTAAATGAACAGCCAAAATGTTAGATTATCATTAAAATGTGTCTAAGTTCTAACAAGAAAACATAACAACATTGGCTGAAAACATGTATCATTTGGGAACCACAAATATGAAATATATATTTTTATTAGACAAAATCACAAAAAATGACAGATTTACCTCCTACAGAGTACCACTGAGTGTACGAAATATTTATTGGATCAGACTTCCTGACATAAATAGCTGAAGTGAAGAATACAGATAGCAGAACAACTCAAATGGAAAATTAAATGCTTTAGCTATGATCCAGACACAATCGCAGGTACCAGTGAAGAGGGATTTCTTTTAACCATCAGCGCTGCTGCTACTACAGATATTATTGCAGCATTGTATATATGTATTTATTCCAGTCCCATATCATACACAAAATATACCTGATAAATTTAGAGAACAATTCTAAAATAACTGTACTGAAATTTATACCCACAAGAAGCCAGCTATAATATTTGCGATTTGTAAGCTGAATTAAGCAAAGTTAGAACCATGGAGCCAATTATAATTGAAACAGATATTTCCATTGGTCCTGGTAGCCAAACAAAAGTTAAATTAATTGGCAGCACATCAGTAAAATGTGGTCTCTGGAACTGAAGTCAATCAACAAGTCTGTACTGATGCTCCTGACACTTCTCTCCAGGAATCCTTCAAAAAAAAATTGATGATGTGAATAACCCAGCAGCAAAGCATAGTCAGAGTCTCCAGCTCCAAACAGTGGAGTTATTGGGCAAGCTCCCATGCAGTATTACTTTGACAACAAGCTGTAACTGTAGCCATCTCCAAGTTCCACATGGTCCTATCTAAAGGTTGTGAGTGCTGGCTTCAGTTGTGGTTTAAGTCCCTAACCTGACCAGTGAATGATCCATTAGACTGCTTAAGTAGATGTGTTCAGACAGCCATAAACTGCACCACTTATAAAGGAAATTAACTAACAATTAGCTGACTTTCCCCGAACTTGAGCCAGTGTGTTTCACTGTATTCTCTCAGAAGTTTTGTGAAGGGGTCTATAATAAAGTTTATCAAGTGAAAAGTAAATGTTTTGTGAAGTAATAGAAGGTCTTTGAATAAAAGCATAAACAAGGCTTGGGAATGTTGAAGTTAGTAGACTGTATGTGCAAAGTCGCAGATATCCTACATGCATTTCCAACCTCAAAATGCACTTCCAAACTAAAGCCTGTTACATATTTTTTACTTTGGAGAGGGCAGCTACACAATTTGTCGTGTACTTCAAGAGTGAGCCAAACAGTATTTTTCTTTATTTTACTATTTGCGTGACTATAAAAATAAAAAACAAAATCATTTTTCTCTATTGTGTTAGATTATTCTCTAGTCAATGATAGCTGTAACTACCCTGTAACATTGATAGCTGTAACTACCCTGCACAAAAGCTCTCAAATTGATATTATTCCATGTCATAAATTTGCCAAACAGATCTCATTTCTGTTCTTGCAAGTAAGATAGGATCAGTCTGATTTTATTGAATGGCAAGGCCTGCTCAAAGGGCCTAGTCTTGCTTCTGTTTCTTATGTTCACTGATATCACTGGTATTTGCATGGATTCAATTTGGGCAATTTTATCAAAGATACCACTGTCAACTTTTGTGTCTGCACCCTATAAATTCACTCAGAGTTCAATATGATGTCAATGGTATTAAATGGAGCAAAGATTAAAATAAAATAGCAGCTTTTCCAAACATGGGAGTGGTTTTAATTTTATGTATTTTAGTTTCTAACTTTCTCTCCTGTGCTTTCGTTTCTTAAGAAGTTTGTTTGCTCTCTCCTCTGTGTTTTTTCCTTTGCAAGCAGGAATTTGCTATAATGCATATGCTGGGGGAGAACCCTGAGCCCGTTTTATAGGTTTTGATGGACATTTGCAGGGGTCAGCATTCTGCACCCCAAAGTCACATGAAACAGCTGTACTGATTTGTTCAGTTTAGAGAGAGTAGATGCTGATAGGGCCATAATTTTTTAATTAATATTTTCTAGAATTAACTAATTTCTCTAGGGTACTGGGATTATTGATTCTACCCATATTCCACACTGCTCTCCACATACAAATCCTTATTTCATACGAATTGCAAAGGTTTCATTCCTCTAAAACAAAATCGATAATTTTCAACAACAGATGTTGCTTCTTGCACAGAAACTCTCAATATGCTGAGAGCTGCTTTGATGCTGCTCTATCAGATCAGTATACAGGTTGCATTTTAAAAGCAGGAGCAAGGGAGTGTTTATTTCAGGATAACAAAGCCCGTGACACCACTTCATAAGACCACAAGTGTTGCAGAGAAGTGTAACAGCGAAGCACATGTGCAGGAGAGGGTAAGAACTGAGCAGGCTAGAGAATGCTCAAAGGAAGGTTTCAGTGTCAGGTCCAGAGGTGCAATGCTGAATGGATTCAGCACCAGTTTATATGAATTATTGTAGTATGTTCTGCCCATCATAATTTTACCATTGAATAACAATAGGTGGTCAATATCATGATAGATGCTGGAAAGACTGTGTTCACAGATGCTGTAAGCCTGTGCTAGTAAGAAAAGGAAACAGAGGATGTGAATAGTGTTATTAAATATTTGGCAACTAAACTCATCGGGATAGTTTCAAAATTACATAGGGTAGTGTTGCTTCTAAGAGGTCTCAGCTCATCACACACCAGTCCCTTTGATCTAAGTAAAATAACTAGAGCTCTATATCTCATTACATGCCAATTCCTCATCAACATTATCTGCCTGTCTTCAAACTCAATGCAAAAACAAGGTGAATGACTGAAGCCTGCTTTAGTCAAAGGTCTTGTTCATCACCATAAATCTGACACTGAAGCTTTGAACAGCTGAGAGTTTAAAGCATAAAACTTTACAGTTTTGCACAAAATTGTACATTGGCATGTACTATTGCTGCAAATTAATCAGAATTCCTTTCTTCTGCCTTCTAAAATCATCTTTCCACAAAATGGTAATTAATGAGTTAAAATTTACAGCCTCTGAGGTACATTTTAGAAACCTATAAAATTTATGACAGCAAAACAAAGTAAGGTACATTGGATAATGTTGATATTTCCATTTAGAATTTGTAATTTGCTTTCCCACATTCTTCAAAAAAATAAGACAAAGAGCAAATTCACTCACTGCATATCATCCCCGCAATGTGTTTTTCTGTAACAGTGCAGTCTCCATCGCCACAGGGATGGAAATGGAACTTTTCATACTTGTGTGGCTCAGTACACACCATGAGGAACATCTGACTGGTGAAACATTGGGAAGCTCATAAAGGACTCTTTATGGTTATATAGTTTTACAGGGTAATGTACCAAAGAAAACAAAATGCAACAGTTGGAGCAGACTCCTTCAGAAAGTATTAGTCAGTGTTAGCTAGGAGTTTTCCAAAAGTAATGGCCCAGAATTTGTTGTAACCAATGAACTAACTGCCATTAGTTAGGCATCCTTTCCCATTTAATCTCCATGGTATTTTGCTTTGCTGTAACTGCCAGATTGAAGTAGCACACTCCCTCTACAGGGCATCTGGGAATAAGACAAGCAACGGCATTTCCCCATTAATCAATCATACCTGAATGATTCTGAAATAAACAGCACAAGGAATGAAGCTGAAGTGTAAATGAGAATGGGTGAATTTAGTTTCATGTCGCATGCTGAAAGAGAAAAGGAAAGATTGGATATTAAAAACAAGACAGAAAGTAAAAGAAAATATCCGAATAACTAAATCTCCAAAGATATTTAAAATCTGAAGGAACAGGTTAGGTATGGTACAAGGGGGTCGACAGGCTCTTGTCACACCTGGAAAGGTAAGTAGAATGAAATGGACTCACTTCTAAGGAAAGCTTATTTTGTGTTTACTCTGCAAAGGCAGAAATGTTACATCAGTCTGAATGGTGAATCAGTGAGCAGGATTTTTGCAAAGCTCAACACAGTCAGAACATCATGGACAGAAAATTCTTCATTTTCAGATTTAATTGTGCTTCTGCTGCATGACTTGTATGTGCATGCCATTAAATTCTGGCCCAATATCTAAATTTAGCAATACATCATCCAATATTAGCAAAACTCTGAAGTTTGAATGAATTTTTGTCTTTTTTTAAGTCTTTACCTTGGTGTCAATGGCATTTTGACATTATAAATTGCATGATTTTATGTGAGGAATGGATATGATCACCTTCTGTAAACCTCAAGATGAAGTGTGACCTGCATCAGGGATCACTGCCCTGATTTTTCACATCTGCCAGAATCTAAACCGCCTGAGCCTGTGGGCTGAAGAGTGGTGGGTTGCCCTCACAGAGATTTCAATAAACTGCCTGTACATCAAAGGCCTGCATGCTGGGATTTTTTTTGTATGGAAAATCAGACAAGCCAACATCTGTTAATGGGATTATGTTTGCTGTTAATGGAGTGCAGTAGCTGGTGTGGCAATTTAGCTGTGTTTTTAGAGTAAGTAATGGCTGTTGGACACATGCTCGCACTAAACCCTGCTGCGTTGAAATCATGCTGCAAGGGGGGTAGTAAAGAAGGACCTCTCTCTGAGTGAGCTATGCAGAGTGATCCTGGGCTAGTTGTACCTGAAGAAAATGAGCATAAAAATGTCTTAAAAGTTTAAGTCTTCATTGTAGAGGAAAAGAGTGATATGTTATGGCATTCCAGAAGTATTAACTGAAGTATTCAATAGTAGCATATTAACACCTGACCTATCGTTAGAAAAGGGCCAATTAAATACACACACCTTAGTAGATTTGCATTGTATTTGCTATAGGATATTTAACAATCACAATGTTCCATCTCTGCACTCTCAAAATAATGGCATGCTTAAGAACATGAGGAATAGAAACAGAAATAGGCAGTTCCATCTCTCAGGACTTCTCCTCCATTCAATATGATAATCTTTTACCTCGCCTTCAATATCCAAAAATCTATCAACACATGCCTTGAATATACTCAGCAATTGAGTCTACATGGTCCTCTTGGGTAGACATGTTCTACAGTTTGACTATCTTCTAGGTGGAGCAGCTTCTTGTCTGATCAGTCTTCTCACAGAGTGTGGAGGAATCTCTGGGGGATTGTGCAGGTTAGATCATTTAAAGAGGAGGGAGATAAATGTTGAAGGCAACTGACGGCTATAAGGAATTGGCACAGACGAGAAGTTGAGGCCTGAGGCAGAAAAGTTATGGTCATTGGAATGGCAGGCAGGCTCGAGTGACAAAGTGGCCAAATCCTGCTGCTGTGTTCAACCCTGAATGCCCAACCTTTTACTTTGAGACTGTGATCCCTGATTCTTATCATCCCAAACAGAAGAACAGGAGCCTGTAAGAATGTAATTTGTTTCCATGAGAAAACAATTACAACATGATTGGGCAGAGTCACGTGGACTTACGAAAGAGAAATCATGTATGACAAATCTTCCAAAATTTCATAAACTTTGGAACTAAGCCCACAGATTGGAAGGTAGTAAATATAACCTCAGTATTTAAGAAAAATGGGGAGAGAAAATGGGGATCTACAGATCAGTTAGTTTTACAACAGCAGTAGAGATCTTTCAGTAGCAGGACAGCAGAATGGCTCAGCTGCCTCACAGCACCAGAGCCCTGGGTTCGATCCTGACCCGTCTATGTGGAGTTTGCATAATCTTCCTGTGACTGCATGGGTTTCCTCCGGGTTCTCCAGTTTCCTCCCACATCCCAAAGACATGCAGGTTGGAGGTTAATTGGTGACTGTAAATTAGTCTGTACATGAGTGATAGAATCCAGGGGAAGTCGATGAGAATGTGGGGAGAATAAAAATGGATTAATATAAAATTAGTGTAAATGGGTGGTTGATAATCAGTAGAGAGCTGGTGGGCCGAAGGGCCTGTTGCCATGCTGTATAACTCTATTAAGGAAGTGGAACATCCATTATTAAGCAAGCGGAGTGAGGGCACTTAGAAGGTAATGTTGGGACAGGACAGATTCAACGTGTTTATAAACGTACTTCACTCCCTTCCCTGGATCTCTCCACCTCCATCTCAGGAGACAAACTATCCACTGATATTTACTATAAACCCACTGCCTCCCACAGCTACCGAGACAACACCTCTTCTCACCCCGTCTCTCGGAAGGATGCCATCCCTTTCTCCCAGTTTCTTTGACTCACTAGTCCTCACCTTTCACTCTACCAGCCACCATATCCAGCACATCATCCTTCATCATTTCCACCAGCTGCAACTAGATCCCACTACTCACCATATCTTCCCCTCCCCATCCCTTTTTGCCATCCACAGGGACCACTTTCCCCATGAATTCCTGAGTCGCTCATCCCTCCCCACCCACCCCTCCCTGACCACTGGCATTTTCTCCCGCAACCACAGGATGTCCAACACTTGTTCCTATATCTCGTCCCCCATCACCATCCAGGGGAAATGCCAGGGTGGGCTCCATCAACCACAGTGGAAAGGAAGCCATGTATCTGAAAGGGAAGGATATTTCAGGTAACCCTTACTTTCTGCAGTCCCCCCCCCACTTCCAATCTACCTCCAGTCTTGCTATTTTCATTACCCTTTCCATTACCCCCTCCTAATCACCCCATCACCCATTTTATTTGCCTGCCTCTCCTGGTTCCATCCACTGACTACCCACATACTTCACCCACTAGATTCCCTCCCCCATCTG
>JARFYF010000094.1:18771949-18783088 GCA_030265395.1 Rhina ancylostomus | reverse complement strand
AGAAATAACAAGATATTCAGTGCAACTGTTCCTTTACAGTATCTACCCATGAGAGACAGTGGCTTCAGTCACAACTATCTAGCCTGTTGCTTTCTCCATTTAACTTATTTCCTATCACTCTATTTTGTTCTATCCATTTTCTTTAACTTCTCTCACATTCCAGGATACATTCTAGAGTTGTCATCCATTGCTTCATAATGCCAGCAAAGTCTAAAAAATAAATGCCTGGCCAAATGCACACCTAGGTGAGCATTTAAGATATGAAACACCAATCTGGGAGGTGTCACTAATCTTGTAGTTTTACAAAAGCACCCATGGGACGTGGGTGTTACAGCTAAAGCAAACATTTATTGCCCATTGCTAATTGCCTTTGAGAAGGTAGAGGCAAGCTGCCTTCTTGAACCACTGCTGTCAGTGTGACGAAGATGCTCCTTCAGTGCTATAATTAAGAAGTTGCAGCTACAATGCAGGCAAGTGGAAAGTATTCCATCACACTCCTGACTTGTGCCTTGGCAGATAATTGCTGGGGACTCAACAAGAGCTCATCTGTTAGATAAAGACCAGTCTCTGATCTGCTGTTTGTAGCCGCACAGAATCTGTGTGGCTGGTACAGTTAGCAGTGACACTACCCCCACCAACACATCAAGGACATTGTTAGCAGGGTTAGTGTCACTAGGTGTCATGGGCAGTTGGACTCTCTTTTGATCATTTGTGTATCGTGCACGTTACTGGCCATTTACCAAGCCCAAGCCTAGATGTTTTCTAGGTCTTGTTCCACTTCAGAGGAGTTACCAATAGAACTGAACATTATACATCTTCAGCAAATATTCTTACTTCTAATCAAATGATCAAATGGAAAGAAGGTCTTGGAAAAATCAGTTGAAGATGATTTGTCCTTCAACACTGCTCTGGGGAATTTCTGGAGTTCCTGGAGCATCAGAATGATACTAGATATACTTTGTATCCAAACCTTAGGATCTGGTCAGGGAGGGCTAAGAACCATAACCCTATTCATTTGAATGGTTGCTGTCCCAGTGAAAGTTAAATGCAGCTAGTGCTCTACCTATTTTATTTATTTTGAAATATTTAATTATTTGCAAGTATTTTGGGGCATTTTAAATTGCTTTCTACTTACTTAAATCTACTTGAACACTTTTTAATTGTCTCTGACTATCAGGACTCTCCAGGGGTAGGGATCCCTCGGGATCTGCTGCTTGATGCCTGGTGGTCCAGGTCACCTCTTGCGTCTGAAGGATCGTTTCACATCCAGAAAAGCTTATCCAGCTGGGTGGCCAATGTGGAAGGAGAGTTCTGGCAACTTGCCAGATTCAGGACAATCCAGTTTGCTATATTTTTTCAGAATGCAGGAAATGTGAAACAGGGTGATATGTGAAAGTTTGCAAATTCACTTCCGCTCTAGTTTCTCGAAAGCTAATATATACTTTGCTTAATCATTCAGGTTAACAGACTACTTCTGTTTTATATGAACTATTCAGTCCTGAGGCTTTATTTGACCAACAAGGCAAATTAAAACTTATCTGGACTGCAAGGTAAGAGATTAAGTTTATCACAAATGGTTTACATGTATTTATTTAAATTCCTTTTATACTGGTGTATGAAATTGTAGTGAGACTTCAGTAATTACAAAATTATCTTTATTTATTAAGACCATAAGATATAGGAGCAGAATTAGGCCATTCAGCCCATTGAGTCTGCTCCCATAACCCTTAACCCCCTTACCAATTAAACCTAAAGAGTGAACTGAAAATCAGAACTTTTTATGCTTTCAGAAAGGTGTTGTCACATTTTAAATTGCCTCATATTCTTGCCCTTCCTGTCCTGAAACTGATCTTTCATCTGGTTGCAGGAGCTTGCTCTCAAGTAACTACTCCTCAAGTATACTCCTCTGCTGATACAATAGGGACATTTAAAAGGCTTTAGACAGGCACATGAAAGTAAGAAAAATGGAGGGTTATGTGCTGTGCACGAGGGAAAGGGTAGATAGATCATGGAGGAGGTATTCAGACAGTTCAGCACAACATCATATGCTGAAGGGCCCGTACTGTGCTGTACTGTTCTATGTTCTATATGCTCAAATAATAGTGGAAGATTAGCCATTTGCAGGGAATGCTAAGCCATCTTTATCTGTAATTTTATATCTCCAATAGTGACATGAATCAAAATCCTTAAGTTCAAGTAAATGTAGGTTTGAACTCTCAAGCATACTTCCCTTTTGCCAACCTGAGTTATTTCAAGTCATGTTGTATTTCTGCCCTTTTCTCTTAACAATGAGTTTTAACTCTAAACAGGTAATTTGGATAATCTGAGTTTAATAATTACTGTAAATATAAAGAGCTGTTTGAAAGTTCTCAGTAACATTGGGAGAGTCATTCTCAACGAGCATTGTCACAAAAGTTCAATTTGATGTGCATGTACTATGTACTCAGATCATTTATTAAACCAGCAGACGGAATAGTGGCTGAAGAAGGAACATAAAGTTAATGTTAGGGATGTGCCTTCCACAGAAAGCACAGGTATGGTTACTGCATCTATAATGAAAATGCTGAAAACTTAATTTACAGGTAAGTTGCTGAACTGCAATTTCAAGATTTTGGATGTTTGGAATCTGTGTGTAATACCATTTCTATTATCAGTTTTGGTATAAGCACTATAGCAATCTAAATAGTTAAGTTACTGGACGAACAACCAGAGCTCTGGAC
This sequence comes from Rhina ancylostomus, assembly GCA_030265395.1. NCBI lineage: Eukaryota > Metazoa > Chordata > Chondrichthyes > Rhinopristiformes > Rhinidae > Rhina > Rhina ancylostomus. The sequence continues at coordinate 18,780,368 of JARFYF010000094.1, read as the reverse complement.
CATTGATCCAGAGATGTGAGATTGAATGCTACCATGGAAGCTGAATTTAAATTTAAGTTACTAAGATCAAGAATTAAAAAAGCAAGGTAGCCATGAAACTACAGAAAAACCCACCTGGTTCACTAACTCCTTATCTTGTCTGTTCTAAATGTGACCCCAGACCCTCCAATGTGGTTGACTCTTAAATGCCTTCTCATTTAAGGATTGGGATGGACAATAAATGCTGGCGTTGCCAAGTGAAAAAATAAATTTGGAAGCTAAGTAACAAGAACAGGTAAAAGCAGCATCTGAGGTAGACTTTAAATCCTGCAGTTTCACCACACGGCAGAATTTGTCATATTGTGTGGAGTTCTCTGCAAATGAAATGGCAGCTCTTTAACTTCACGTACACTTCTGCTTAATAAATACGCTCCTCCTGTTCCAATACTTCCATGTTTCTATATCCAGTATCATCATGCACATGACTAATGGTTATTGGTCGTCATGGAATTTTATCCCAGTAGGGGAGTGAACATCTTTGGGAAAAGAGAAAAAGCTAGAAATTGCAGCAAAAAAATGTTACTCAGCAACTTTTGCTGATTTTTAATGTATTATTTTACAACCATTTGTTTTCATGCAGCACAAGATGTTGGCCTCTGCTGGGTTTGCATTACTTTTTCTGCTCAATTTGCCATGTGCTGAGTTGTGTCCAATGTCCTGTGAATGTACAAAACTCAGCCACCAGGGCTTCAAAGTTGACTGCAGCTCAAAACAGCTGAAGGAGGTTCCTGTTCTTCCTGAAAATACAGTCGAACTCTACCTACAGAAGAACCACTTAACCACCGTTGCTCCAGGCAAGTTTGACATGCTTCAGAACCTGAGAAAGCTGGATCTTTCCTCCAATCCATGGAACTGTGATTGCCATATTGGATACCTTAAACACTGGCTAGAAGACCAGAAACTCATTCCTGATTCAGCAGTTCTTTGTTCAACTCCTGTTTTAACTAAAGGCAAACATATATTGAACCTAACCGGGAATGAATATCCTGCTTGTAAGAGTCATGAATATATTCATTGTAAATCAATTGTTTATAGAAATGTCTGGATTTTTGCTGCATCTTTGCTTGTTTTTCTTTTGTTGGTATGTGCGGTTTATATTGCAAAGTACTTGAGTTGTTGGGTCCTTATTACAGAATCCCCCAGAAGATCAAAAATCCAATAAAAAAGTGATAAGGAAAATTGATTTTGCTAATAAAAACATTTTCTTTATTAATTTCTAGAAAGCATTACATGCGCCAAAGAGCCGCACTTGTAGATAATGAAATAGTTTCAGTATTTTTATAATACTTGGAGGGGACTATGGGAGGGGCTTGAATCTTGAGATCAATGATTTATTTGAATAAAGGTAAACCTACTTGCTAATTTGCCTTGAGTTATCAGACAAATGATTCCTAATGTATTTCAGAATTCCTCCATCTTTAAGCCTTTTCTTTGACCACAATACCAGCTATTAGTTAATTGATGTGATATTAAATGCTCTTTCCCGGATCTATTCCAGAAACTGATTAGTCTGCAATTCCATACAAGTTTCTAACATTAAACAATTTGCTTATAGCTGCAGAATCAAGTTTCTCATCACTTTAAATCATATCCTTTCTCAGTCATCAGGGATCCTCTCCATCAAAATGCAGCATGTTATTTAAAAATGAACTTAGATCTTGCAGTGGTATAATGATTATTCGAAACCTGGGAGAAATATTTTGTCAGTTCTGGTAGTGTAATGGTGATGTTCCTGTTAATTGGGAAACCAGGGCTTAATGATATAGAAAACAAGAATTCAGATCTCACCTTGAGCTAGTGTGACTATGAATTCAATGTCCATCACAAGGAGGATGTAGCAGCACTAGAAAGGGTACAGGGGATTTTTTTGTGGATGTTGGTAAGAATGGAGAATTTTAGCTGTATAAGTATAGCTGAGATTGTTTTCTTTGGAACATAATTTATGAGATTGAAATGGAATAGACAGGAATGACCTATTTCCCTTGCAGAGGGGTTAATTATGGATTTAAAGAAATTGGTTGAAAGATTAAGGCTGAAAGACTGGCAGAAGCAGAAACCCTCCCCATGTTTCAGAAGTTCTTGGGTATGCACTTCAAATCCCCTAACCCTCAAGGCCAGTGAGTAAGAGCTGGAAAGTGGAACTAATCTAGATATCATTTACAGTTGGAATGAAAACAGTGATCAAAATGACCCCCTTCAGTGTGTTAAAATTCTGTCATTCTATGATTCTACATATTCACAGTCATGAACTTTTTTAACTGCCTGAGAATTAGCTAGAAATGGTATAAGGTAGAGCAATGACAAAAAGAAGTAATGAGCATCGAATAAATATGCAACCTGCTATAGTATCAACAAAAATGGTTGTAAATTCCTATGGACAAATATAGAAAATTGAAGTAAATATGCTACTGCAGCTTAATTAAACAACAAATTGTAAGTTTGCTTTGCTTTTCATGTTAATAGAAAAAAAGCAGTGCGGCTACAGCTGTGTGAGGAAATAAAGGTTCTATAATGCTGGTATTTCCTGTGTCCCAGTTCTGTTTTATCTAAAGGATGCAGCTGGCTGGTGATCATGACTTCCTGCACTACATGACGCAGGAGATGAAAAAACCTATGCGGAAATGGAAGACTGTGGATCATTCCTACTTTGTGTTCTGTGCTCTGTAAATTCTTAATTCTCATTTTTAATTGAACAGTAAAATAAAATTGGTGCGCATTGTCACTTGGGAAATGATTGCCTTGAAATGAAACTGTAAACGTTTCATTAAATTTACTGCATGTTGAAGGTATGTTAAGTGGCCTGTTTTCAGATTCATAACTAACAGCAAACCTCTAGAACAGCATTGGCCAAAGGAAGCTATTTGAGGAGTGAGAGAGATTATACCTCAGGCTTCACTGTAGTGCTGGATTCTGATACATGTCCAGAACCACTTCACCCAGCTCCTCCCATCTGTGTTGGCTGCCGCAGTGGAAGCAACTCTTTCATAGGTACTGGGGAAAGAAAGCAAAATTGTATCTAGCAGAGGATCAGTGATCGCAGGATGGCTGTGGCCTTGGAGTGTATTGGTGAAATGAAGAGGAGAATTACCCTTCCCGAATCCACAAAGTGTTCTAAAAGTAAAACAAGCCTACCCTTTTTGGTGGTGGCAATCACTGTGGAAACCCAGACTGAGCAGCCCAATAAATTCTCCGTCCACCATGGCCCAATTTCTTGCAGGACTCCGGTCACAGGCACAGAAGCATAAGGAGTCCTCTGGTGTTTGTGGCAGGTTCCGTCAGTGGTCAAACATGATGTTCGGATTTTTAGATCACATCAGATATCCAGAATGTCGATTGGAGTGACAGACAAAATGCTGTTGTGTCCACTCACAGCTGCTGGTGTGTTGTTTTTCACAGGTTGGTGGATTACCATTGATGCTGTGAACTGAACAGTTTCAACCTGTGGTGTTACAGCAATAATTTCATTTCTGATAAATGGAGAATCAAATAGACAAATCTTAGAAAATGAAAATCAAAAAAAGCTGCAGATGCCAGAAATCTGGTATAAAAACCGAAAATGCTGGAAATACTCAACAGGTCAGGAAACATTGTGGAACGAGGCAGAGTGAACATTTCAAGTTGGAAGCTCTTTGTCCTGTGGAGTTGGTTTTAGTGAAGGCTCTAAGGGCTGGGTGGGTGTTCAAATCTGGTTGTTCATTTTATGTTGGCCTTTGGATCTCTCACTGTGTCAATGTGGATCCTTTTTAAAGGTTCCATGGTGTCACCAAAGCCTGGTATCTATTCTGGAAGAGCTGTCTTCTTCCAAAATGAATTTATCTTCTTTGTGGGGGGATGCAGGCTTCAAATTCTGATGATGAAGGATCCACTGGAGTAAATATCCAATTTTTGCAGTACATTAAATATATTCCTCATCCTTTATCTGTCTTTCCTGTATCTGTCAAAATTATCATTAAAATAAGTTGGTGGTACAGAAGGTGCACAGATAGACCTGCTGCCTCATGGCTCCAGCAATCCGGTTTCATCCTGACTTCCGGTGCTGTCCGTTTGGAGTTTCCCCCAGAGGCTCCAGTTTCCTCCCACAAGTTAAAGGCATGCTGGCTGGTAGGTTAATTGGTTACTGTAAGTTATCTCTAGTGTGGGTGATTGGAAGGAGAATCATTGTGGAGTTCATGAGCATGTGTGAGAGGATAAACTACAAAGAAATATTGGAGGAATTCAATTGTTCTGAGAGCCAGCATAGACTTGATGGGCTGAATGGCCCCCTCTTGTCATGAGAAATAATGAAAATTCAAATAGAGGCCTCATTCACACATAAAATGGACTTAACACCAGCTTTTCATGATGGTGGATTAGGAGACAGAAAGAATAGGTGCCAGAGGTAACCGGGCAGCTGCCAAAGCCTATGGCATCATGGTGCCCTGACACAGTTTGGAGGCAAAATGGAACAAACACAATGAGAATTATTTTCTATCCCAGTAGATCTAACCTATCCACATCCTAAGCACTTGTATTAGAGGAATTTTAACTCTGTTGAAGTGGGAATCTGGCCTACTTTTGAAAGCCAATCTTGCAAACATGCTACCTCACTGCTCCTCATCTAATATGTTTGTCACTGGACCAGTGCACTGTCGACAGCCTTGAAGTAGGTGAGATGGCAGGCAGGTAGTTCCAGGCAGTGGAATGAAATCACAGAGACACGGGCAGTGGCCCATGTTATTCCCTCAAAGTTCTCATTTTCTCTCAGCCCTATCAAATAATTTCCACGCTGAAGTAAAAGCAAGTAATGTTGGAAATATTCAGCAGCTCACACAACAGCTGTAGGAAGAGAAGTGGACTCGATCTGAAATGTTAACTTTATTTCGTTCTGCACAGATGCTGCTTGGCCTGCTGAGAATTTCCGCTTTTTACTTCAAATTGTTAGCATCTGTAGTATTTTGTTTTTGAATTTGCATTTTTGGGCCTCTTTCTCTTGCCCACAGATTGAATGGAACATCCATGATGCAAAAGCTGCCCAAAGGGCTGTTAAAACTGCACCAAGGTCCTGCTTGATCATAGGATTCAAATAACATTTATAACACAAAGACATCCAGCTAATTCAAGACAGAGCTTCCCAATGAAAATGATGGTGGATTAGGAACCAGAATGAATAAATTTACCAACTTTAATTTAACTTTGCCTGTCAAATGGAGTTAAATTCCCTCCTTATTGGCATCTAGTTATTTGCAAATAGCTTGTTCTGTTGTCCCTGAATAGTCACATTATTTAAAAAAAAGTTGGAAGAATCCCAAAAATATAAAAGGCATTGCAATGGTAATCTTAATCTGACTCCTGCTGTGGGAAGAGGCTTTTCCCAGAAGTGAACAAAAAGGAAAGGAGATTGTGTTGTGAGATGATTGTTGACAACAAAGTTTAAGCATTACCAATGACAGAGCAATCATATGGCCTAATGGACAGCATCTTCAAAATTAGATGTGATCATCTCTACATGCAGCCCCTCCAAATCCTCAGAAGAGGGAGACAAAGTTAAAAGAAGAAAGGGTTTGTGGAAAATGTTGGAAATAATAATGTTTATTTTTGATACATGTCTCTTTAGCTAAAGCACATGCTTCTTTAATCTATGATTATTTATCAATTTAACCCTACTTTGGAATCATCATTCTTTTTGACCCTTGCTGTCATTTTATTTAAGCTTCAATGCAATGATATCTAGTATATAATTTGTAAGTAATATACTTAGTTACATCATACTTTGCAATGTAGTATGAATATATTTTTCTCTTTTTTGTGTAATAATGATAGAAATTCAAAAATGGTTTACTGTTTTAACCTTCACAATATACTGTATTAGAAATGCCACATTTTTTTTAAAGCTGGGGGGGTGGTTAAAATAATTTGTCAAGGAATTCTTATCTTCCAAAAACATTAAGTTTCCCTTGGTCACATGGTTTGCTTTTGCTTATTGGATTATTGCAGCTGACTGATCGTTTTGGTGATTATAATGTTTATTGCACGTTTGCCAATTGTAAAAACGCTCTACTGAATTGGTCTCTTAGACATGCCAACTAAAGTGTTGTGCTGGTCTAAATGACAGGCCAACTACTGGTGAGACAGAATTTGTTTATCACTGAAGAATGCATCATAATCATTTGACAACTTTGCAAGTTTTTGTAAGATATAAAGGTACGTGTGTTAACTGGAGAATTTTTTGCGTACAAAATGTACTTATTGTTTAAGCCTTAGCATTGTTCTAAAATATGTTAATCTGACATTCTTAAACTTGCTGTTGTATTGACAATAGATCACTATTATAGTTCATCCAATTGATGAGATTCAAGATATTTATTTGCTGGAGAAAAGTAAAAAAAATCATGGCCCAGGAATTCAAGGGGAGTGCAGAGTGTAGGGCTCGATCCCTGTTGCTGAATATTTGGGCTTGGAACTTCCTATAATGCTACATGCTGGCATCTTCTTCAAGCATTCCCACTCATTAGATTTAGATAGTGGGGCAACTAGATAGCCACAGGAATTGTTGAGTTGTTGCCAACTTACAAACATAGGCTGGGGAGAAGGCAGACCATTGATCCAGAGCTGTGAAGCCTCTGAGAATGGTCCCTAGAGCCCACAATCCACATCAGGAAATATCTTTATTCATTCTAAAGATATCAGCGCCACAGGGAATATCTCAATTGGAATCTGCAGTAAACTTCCATATTTGTAGGGTCCAGGGACCAATCTGTACCTCCTCATTCACCAGAGCACAGACTGTACTGTACCTCAGGCACAGAAGAGACAGCACCCTGCTTAGCAAGGCTGGATCAAAATGCATCCTTCTATTCATCAGGGCACTCAGATTCTATTTGCTCTCTTCATGCCAACCAGCTTGACAATCATTTGACAGGCAAATCTGAGGCCTTGTGGATGAGGGCATTAATAGATTCAACTAATGCTGTCATTGCACAGGACTGCATTGCAAGCCAGTCATCAGTGGCAGAAAGGAGGGAACACTAAATTGTCAAGGAATAAGCCCCAAAGGTGCACCTGGATAAATAGTTGCCCCAGGAACAAACTTCCATGAGAGGAGTGCCACTTCAGTCCCATGAATTTTTTGGAATGCAGGAGCAGCTAATCAAGAGAGGCCCTCATGAAGCATTGGAGAGAGAGGAGGAAGGGGATGTTAAGTCTTCTGGGGAAACTCTTTGTGAAGAAGTTAGAGGTTAATCTCTGTTCACTTTGCATCAGTTATACATTTGTTGGTACATTCTGTTATTTGTGCACACCTGTTAGTCAAAGGTTTATAGAAGGAAGTTTGCATTTGTTTTGTACTGTTTGAAAGATTAATATTTTATCTGATCATGGCTGTGTGCCTTGGGAGTTCCAATCCACCTGTGAGGAAATAGGGCTTAAGTGTTCTGGCAGTTTCACAGTCCCACGCATTGGATAGGGAAACTAGTTCCTGCCTTTCCCCGTTCCTTCCAACTGCATACAATGTTTAGACTCAAAGCAAACTAAATCTTTAAAATCACTTTTTTTTCTAGACAGCAGTAATTACTATGCAAAAGAGTAGATTTTAACTTCTGAACACATGAGTTGAGCATGAAGAGGACTGAGCCATTGCAGGCCTGGGCCCAATCTCACTGGAACCAATTGGTCACCAAGAAGGTGCCTCAATGCCATTTGTTGGATGCAGAACTCCCAATACTGGGTTGGCCCAGCAGTAGCAAAATGAGTGCTGGCAGGTGCAGGTATTATCCAGGTTATTTTGTAAGGTGCACTCCTACTCCTCTAAGCCTGACAAAAATATTTTCAGACCTATCTTATTCTATCTACCTGCCCCCATTATACTACTCAGAGCTAGCTTGGTGCATTATATCAAGTGATGTCACAAAATGGCATTATATGCAACTGGAATATTAATAAGCTCATCTATTGGATGTTTTGAATACAGAGCTGTAGGTACTTTAAAAAATGATAGTGCTGTGGCGTAAACATCAATTTATTGCCCATAGCACTTTAACAAAGATAAACATTTCTCATTGCTCCCATTCTCAGTTTTACCTTATCGTTCTCACTATAACTCATCCTCAAAGTACTTTGATTGTAAATTTCAGAAGTAAGGCACTTGTTACAATTAGTATCTTGGAGAGTGGATATTGGACTGGTTTAAAATGCCTTTTTCTTGGAATGGATACAGTTTTCAAATCAGTTTCCTGTATAGAAAAATAAATTGCTCTAAATTAAACCTCCAGAACTACCAAACATGGAACTTAAATTTTGGGAGCATCGTGTGACATCTGAGCCCAGCCATTTTTGAAATTGATCATAGATTTTCTTTTATTCTAAACCACTCAACTTGCTCTCATGTGCCCAAAACAACCGATAA
>JARFYF010000094.1:18636154-18653096 GCA_030265395.1 Rhina ancylostomus | reverse complement strand
CACCTTATGGCTTGCTGAACTGAACTTTGAGAACTATTCCTGGACTTGGAGTTTGGGAATTTGCCACACACACACTTCGAGTTTAGTTTTGGGGTTAATATTTAAGATCTAACATTTTTACTTTTTTTTCTTTTTATCATAAGTAGTTATTAATAAAATAGTTTTTAACACTGATACATGACTCGGTGTGTTTCTTTTGTTGCTGGTTCATAACAGTACAAGCTGGTTCAATGAGAATAGAAAACCTTAGCAAGATCTTTTGGAATTCAGTTCCAAAGATTTGCAGAGAAGATTAATGAGGATGCTGCCAGGATGAAGCCCTGAGTTATAGGGGGAGGTTGGCTAGGACTTTATTCCTTGGAATGTAGGAGATTGAGGGGTAACCTTAGAGGTTTTTAAAATCACGAGGGACATAGAGAGAGTGAATGCACATTGTCTTTTTCCCCAGGGAAGGGGAACTAAAAACGAGAGGGCATAGGTTTAAGGTGAAAAGTGAAAGATTTAAAAGGGACCTGAGGAGCAACTTCTTCACACATAGGGTGGTGGGTATATGGAATGAGCTGCCAGAGAAAGTGGTTGAGGCAGGTACAATAACAACACTCAAAGGATATTTGGCTAATACATGGATAGGAGTGAGTTAGAGGGCTATGGGCCAAACATGGACAAATGAGACTAGCTTGGTGGGCATCAATGGTCTATTTCCATGTTGTGTTACCCTATGATTCTGAATGTGTAAACAGTTGCTAAAAATCCTTGTTCTTCAAATCTTCAAAAAGTAATTGAAAGTATATGTTTCTAAGAAATGGAATTTTATTAACATTTAAGACCTTTCAAGTGTCTTCTATTGCTACACTTAACACAGTGGTATTATTCTAAGTTCCATTGGCCTACGTTGTCTGACTGACAGATGAGTCTTGTGCTTATATTATACTCTGTTAATGCCAGACTAGACCTCAGCAGCTAAAATATCGCAATGCATTCGTTGTTTTCTGTGTGCAGAATACATGGCCATTTTAAAATGATGTAGCAGGTACTATTGATTCTACAGTGAACAGGTTCACACCTGTTTGCAAGTTGTTGACAGCTTTTTCATGAGATCTACATTTTAACTGACCAGTGACAAATACTCTAAATATATCAGCGTAACGTTTGAGATTATAAAATTCTTTCAAAGTTATAACATTGTATCACTTTGCGTGATTAACCCCAGTTGTGAGCTGAACGGAGAGAGTGTGGTTGAGATATAACCTATATTTTCATTATTGAAGTGAACATTAAAGAATTAAGGTACATCTTCTGGATTTTATTTTCCCGCTAGTTCTAGAAGTAAGTCCATTTTAAATATCGTATTTTCTCACTAGGATAAATGGAATACCTTATATTCGATATGGCATTCTGTAGGAATTGCTATAAAGCACGAAATCTTCCGATTTACCGCAAGCTATACACACAATAAAAGCCGGGCGTTATAACTATTTCAGCATGTATAGGTATCATTTATTCATTTTGGGAATTTAAATGTAAAACTGTTGGTAAACTGAATACCAACAGCAACTTATGTGGAATTGAACGACAGGTTCCGTTTTAGTTGCCCGTGGATCCCGGTTTTCATTGGCGATTTATTTCGTTATGAGTCACTTGGTTCTCTTACATCAAGTCCTAGTTCTTGAGATGCTGGTTTTAGTTCCTCCTGCTGTTCCACTTATAACTTTGTATTGTCAGAGGTAGCGCCGATCACAATGGGGCTGGTTGCCATTTTATTCTCCAGCTCTCGCACTCTGCAAGTACAGTATGCTGCTGCTTATTTCCGTGCGCAATTCCAACTGTAGAACCGTTCAACTGCCAGTCAGGTAGTGACTACCGTCTATTTTATGCTAATCTCTTTCCGCTACAACTTCCGTTGTCACACTGCCAGAATTCTAAATACTTTAGTGATCGGTTGGGAAGCGGACACTTCTCAGCAGCGGAACCACGATTTCATCTATCGTACCCAATTCTAACACGTGGGTATATTCTGCCTGCGAGCTCTTCTTCGAAAATGCTTCCTTCTTCGTTGTCATATGTGCCCAGCATTTTGTCGGAATCGCGTTCTGAGACTGGCCGACATGTTTGTGATCAGTGTGGCTGGGATACATGAATCCCATCTCCTTGACTGCCGCTATTCCTGGGATTTTATATTCTTCGTCACTGAAGCAGGAGTGTTCCCAATCCCCATTCGTGCTCACTTGGGTGGCACGGAAAGGAAGAGAGAAGTGGAAAAAAAATTTCTTTATCTTCACTTTCCTCTGACCACATATCTACAAGCATCTCCATCCAATGGGAATCACTCCTTCCCACTTCTGAAAGCCATGATCATTGTGAATATCAAGGCAGGCTTGGGAGGCCTGATCACCTACGCTTTCTATTTTCTTGTGCCTCAGAGGAATGGCTGATGCATCTCTCCAGCAGCTTCACTATATTTTCAGCTCCCTTGAGCTGAGCTGATGGCAACAGAACCCGAGTTTAATGCTTTAAAATCACAAGATTTTTTTTAAACAGGAAGTTGGCAACTCAAATACCATTATTGATTACTACATACTGCTCACGTTTGTTTTCCTTAGGTGGCCAAGAAACGGAGACCATACATAACCCACTGACCAATGTCAAACTCAGCCTTCCATTTTCAAACACACTAGTTTGAGAGCTGGGCTAATCTAAATTTTAGAGAATCCCAAATTTTACATTGGTGCAAGTTATTGCTGCAATGAAGTTTAATAGTGAAGGCTTGCACAGGATTTATCTGTAGATTCAATGCTGTTCAATGTGGACACTGATCTTGTTAGAAAGTAATGGGGGGGGGGAGGAGAAAGAGAAGAAAGGGAAGAATCTGCTTTAAAATGACGAGCAGCAGCAAATTAATATGAAACCGTTGCAATAAATTGCCAGGTGAATGGAAATACACCGTTGGCTGAGGGGTCTTAGATTTTGATAATCAAAAACAGAACATTAATGAAAGCAATTACAAGTAACTTTGTTCATTAGCTCCATTTGGATAATGACCCAAAATAATAGGGAGAATTAAGTGCCTTAATATAGTTATGAGTAACATTTAAGGGAACTGAACAAGTATTTGGAAAACTAACAGGACATAGAATGGGGGAATATGACTGAACTAGTTTCTTTTGAAGATCTGCCATTAGCAAGAATCCAAATAACCATCATTCATACACTGTGCTCAAGAGACACACTGGCTCTCAATTGCCAGATAGATCCAGTGAAACTTCCTTCCAGCTAGCTGCTTTTGAGGATGTCTGGGACCCACTTGCTAAGCTGGTAATGGAACTTGTGTCCAAATGTCATCCAAGCAGAGAAAATCATTGAAGGTTCAGTCAGTTGGGAGACTAAACACTCAAGGGAACCCTGCCAATTTCCAATGATTCCTTCAGAATCAACTTATCAATACAATTCTTGCAATTATGCCTACAGATTTTAATCTGAATGCTTGCCTGCATTGAATAAGGAGTACCCACCAAAATAATAAAAAAAATAGGAACAAGACTTTTTGTTCCAAGTTTCAAAATAAAAAAAATCCAAAGTGATACCATTGCTCTGGGTTAGCAAAGTAGCTTGCTTTATCCAAATTGCTATGCAACATGCCAACCAACCTCCTTCCAGCAGCAAAAACAGTGTTTTCCCGAGCTGAGTGCAAGATCTAGAGCAGATAGAGGGCACAACAAATTTACTTCAAGGGCCATATATTTTTGGAACAGCTCTTCAGAAATATTATTAGAAATTTGAAGGAACAGATTGCAAGGCAAATAGATCTAGTAGTGCAAACTGCCAGACCACTGGTATTTAGATGTCACCCACTTGTACCATAGCCATTAGTTGTATGTATTCCAGAGATCAAATGACTAAGCTCAGTTACTAATGCTCAAAGCTGCTCATTGGCTGCCTATTTCCAGTCCACATTCATTTAAAGTTGGCTGAACTCAAGCTTTTAAGAACAGTTGATTGTAATAAGATGGTCAGTCTGTTCCTATACACCACTTACTGCCACCATGGAGAATTTTTGTTTACCAAGACCTCAATGCAAGGCACAGCACACTAAAAGCAAACCATTATTTTCAAAGCACCTGCCTTGTACAGGAACCATAAATAAAACATAATTGCCAGCTTTGCAACACTACAACTCAAGTGATGCTATTTGAACACAGCTGTCCAAAGTACTCAAAAAGGTTTCCCCACTCCAATTCACAACCAATGTGAGCACACAATTTTCCTATCACTTCAATTTTTCCATGTAGTTATTGCTGGTCTGGCAAATATCTGGTGAAGTCCATTCCATTCTTCCCTCCCCCAAAATATTTAATTTTCTATGGTAAATCCAAGAGCAGTGGCAAGTTTCAAAATAAATGACATTATGGGCAGTCACAAAAACAGGTTTGGAAAATGTGGCTGAATTACAACATTAAACCTGCAAGCTTCAGACCTCTACAGTGGGGTGAAGAGGAAGCCAATACAGATGATACCAGTTTCCTTTGATAAGCTGACTTTGATTTACAAAATTTGGTTTCTTCAGTTTTAAATTGTTGCTTAACAATTGAAAACTCACTGCTTAAAAAGGTTATTTGGATTGTAAATCATTGATAGTAAAACTAATACCTCAAAGATATTGCCTCAACTATTTTTCTAAATTTTCTAATTTCAGAAGACAGCAAATACATTCATATTTGGCATAAGAAACTTGTTCATGAAAGGTAAACAATATTGATTACGACTTGTGCACATCAAAAGTAGCTTTTCTGGTTTATTCAATGTCCAATACAGAGGCTGAAAAATGTTAATGTGGTGCACACTCTCATGAAAGTACCCAAGATGTGCTTCCAACTAGTTTTCCCCTACAGTGACTTCAGCAAAAATGAAAAAATTGCACTTTGGTTACTGGTCTACCAAAAACCAATGAATCTTAGAAAGATCACTCAGACAAGCTTTTCCCCTTCCTCCTCCAGCTTTATTGATAGTTTAAATTTAAAATTACATTTCTATAGTTCTAAGACTTCAGTTGCTTTCACCGTGTCTTAAAAAAAACCGATTTCAAGCAAATGATTCTCTACAGTAGTCTAATTGTATTATACAAAAATAACATCTTGATTTCTGTGAAAACACATTCATTCAACTGCTGTGTAGTTCCAATCCTATTTGCTATGTGTTTCTGTTGTAATTTCATAATGGGTATAATAGATGCTAAACTACATTCAAAAATTTTATTTAAACCTCTGCTTGCACATCTGTATCTCCAATACCAGCTCTGGTTTCAGCTACTGTAAGCTGGTTACTCCTATGATGCTTTAACCTGTATTTTCCCCAACTGTAGACAGGTTTGCTCATTTTGTTTACTCCCACTTTGTTTACTGTATGTAGGGCCCTGATACAGATGTTGGTTTGTATGATGAACTGCTCCCAAAGTCAAACAATTCAAAGCCAACATTTCAAGAAATCACATGCGGAAGTTTCAAAGACACTTCCAGGTTTGGTTTCCTCTCACAGAATCGCTTCCAGAACCCAGAAAGGGTTACTGATCTGACTCATCTCTTCCCACTCATTAATCCCTATACACCAGTGGCATGGAAAGGGGGTTCTTTTACAAAGCATTATACATAACACCTCTACCAAACTAAACATAAACATTTGTAGTTAAATGCAGAAAGTCAATTTCCACCCCTTTCCTTTCACATTTTTTCTTTTTGAGTAAAGCTCACTGGCCTGGGACTAGCCTCTATCTGCCAACCATTGGCCAGTGAAGAGGATTCAGAGGAAATAATACAACCATCAATCAGAAAAGGAGGGGGCGACAATGCAAGGTTTAAGCTGTAGCCTCAATCGTGCATTCCCGTGCAAGATGTCCAGCTTCACCACAGCGGTAGCAGTTTACTTCACTGGCCTTGCTGCAATTGATAGCGACATGACCAGTTTCACCACACCTGTAAATTAAACAAGACAATTTCACATTTCAAGTTGTAAATATTCATTAGGTTTATTACTATATAATAGTGCAATTCAAGTTCAATGCTCAAAAACATGCCATTTAAACCCTCAGATTACAGTCCACAGATATAATTTGCATGCTCTGTGCTGTGCTATATCTAGAGATCAGTTTGATCACTATGGCAGACATTAAAAATGAACTAGTCTTAACACTGAACTCTGATAAAGTCACAGCTCCTTTCCTTTCTCACTGAGGCAGTATTCAGCACTGGAAGTCAGAAAGTGACTCCTTGTAGAAGATCTCAGATACTCAAAACAAAAAGGTGGTACTGGTAAGCCAGATAATTGGCAGGATGAGTAGCAATGTGAACAATATGTCCTCTTCAGTTACAGAACTGACTGGGTCTACAAAGATATAGTCTAGATTATCTCACACTATATTGTAGTGAATTTTATCAACTCATTCACCACTCAGGCTACCCAGAAAGACTTGAGGACTTTATATGTACTTGTTAAAAAGATGCATAGTTGCTTGTATGAAATATTCACCATGTTTGGAATTTGTGTTCAATGTAATGAATACTAATTCCACCTACCAGAACTGAGTGGCTGTCCAGGATAAAGGCCACACACTGCAAGTTGGAGGGGTTGCTTCCCACCCCAACCCATGCTGAAGAATATGAACAGTGCAATTTAAATTATGTGCAGAAATAGTGATCTGGGTGGATATGCATCTTTCAGGAGGCCATTAAAAGATAAGTTAAAGATCAAGTTGTTGTTGTTGAACAGTTTACAAAAAAAACCTGGTCAGCCCCCACCTAGATTGTGGTCCATTTTGGGCACCACACTTTAGGATATTTGTTAAGACCCCAATGGTGGTTGCATAATCTCACAGGACCATACAACCTTCCATATTTTAACAATTCTGGCTGTGATCTATTAGAATAGTATCAGGACTGAATGCTTAAAGACTTCAGTTGCGTGAAGGTACTGCAAATGAGATTACAAAATATTCAAAAATCAGTCTGATCAGCGGAGGACAATATACAAGGTAACTGAAAAGAATCAAGAGGAAGAGGTTTAGACAGATAATCCAAAATGGTATATGAAAATAAATACATTTTTGAAAAACAAAAAACAGATCAAATCAGGAAAAAGGTAGACATTGTCCACATGACCTCCTGTGCTACATTATGAAGCAGGTGATTATAGGCTATTGGTCACATTTCCACACCAGGTGATGAAGGATAGATGCATTTGTTGACAGACCTGGAAGATGGGAACTGGTTCAGTAGCAGGAAATCGTGCACACCTTTTGATGGTTGGGACAGAAAAAATACTTCAGGCAGATCAGTTACGCAGAACTTACAGCAAACTCCATGAATATGTATTCTTTATAAATTGGTAGGTCATCTTTCACCCTGCACCATATCCTTTTATTCCTCCCATTGTTAAGTCTTACCTTAATGCAGAATTCATTATCAAGAATTTAGGGCTTGAATTTCATTTTTGGCTCCATATGGAGGCAGTACATTAAATTTAGTGTTTGGCCAAAAGCAGCTTCTGGTTGAAAAACAGATGCATCAACTGATTTCTCAAAAATGAAGTGCACAATGTGCAAAGCCACGCTACCTTACCCAAATTCACTGCTGTTGACAAGGTTACCACAGATCGCATTCCACAATCAAATGGAATTGATCAGTGACCCACACGCACATTTTGAAAGTCATATGCAACATTCCAAACATTTGCAAGCTGAGAATGACCAGTTAAACTTCTGAAAAATTCAAGCCCTGCAGATCAGGTACTGATGTTCAAGACTTCTAATCAATGACATTAAAATCACTGTTCAATGACAATACAATTCATTCAATAGTTGGTCTTAACTTATTTTCAACCCATTTTAAAAAAGTGTCAAAATTATTTCAATGCTAATGCAATTACTATATCAAATAACTCCCCATTGACCCCCACCCCATCCCTCCATTAGCTAACACTAAATTTAAAATCTTCAGAAAGTGCAGATGTGATACAGACCCCATTCTACAATCAGCCCTTGGAAAATGCACTTAACTGGGAGGCAGAGTAGAATGTCCAATACAAGGGTTTGTATAGCTCAAGAGTAGGGAGACAACCAAGTTTTTAAAATAGCATTGGTACTACCATGAATGCACAATTGCTGTGACAACTTATAAAATTTTCAAGTGTTGATATAGAAACTTCCAAGTGGAAAAATGACAAACACTAGATAAAAGTTGACAACAGGAAATTATGTTTTGTAGTTGTAAGACTTTTAATATTGGTTACATGAAACACCTAAAATTTAGCTGAGAAACTCATGACAAGAGCTAAGTTGATTATATCCATTTCTTTCCAAGCTTGATACAAAAATGCAATGTTCACAGGTTAACAATCAATAGTTAAATCACACATCCAAACATTTGCTCATATGATTTAAATTTAAAGTTCAGCATATATTTCAGTTACTTATCCATTTTCATTATTGCATTACAAGTGACCATGTACTGCCATAGTAAATAATACCCAATAATCTTCAAGCAAGCATGTATGCAGAAACTGTTATTTCATTTGGCTCAGATGGTCAAGCCACATAGCAAGTTGCTGCATACCATACACCTAAAACAGTTTTACTTTACCTCCTATATCAGTTTGAGGCTAGCACCAAGTTCTAGCAGGAAACTTAACAAAATGTTTAATACTTTTTGCATAACTTATTCTCACCTGTTAACATTTATTCTGAAGAGCTCATACATGTTTGTAGTAGCAAATTATGAATGGCTGAGCTACACTGATGGGAAGCTCCCAGGGTAATATTTGGTCCATTCAGCTAGGATAGCATATGCATTGGCATCAACCTCAGCAATCCAAGTAGAGATTTTTTTGTAGGGCAGTGGAGATGGACACTGGCACCACTTTTACTCCCAATTACTTCCAGGTATTAATCCCTTACCTTAAGTGCACTTGTGTAGATGTTGGTTCAGCAGCAATGCCTTTTTTTGAAAAGAAAATCAGGGCCATTGTTGAGGCATACACAAAATGGAAAAGCTATGTGCTAAGCACAGGAAGGCACAAAAGATTTTAGCCTAGTAGGAATCCATATTGATATTAGAGGCAGGAGACAAACTAACTCTGCTCCATTGAAGTTTTGTTTTGCCCATATTACAAAAATAGTTAACCAGTTTATTTGAATTGCTGATATGCCCAATGCTATTCTAGATACAGGGGTGGGTAAACATGCAATTGGTTACAAGCCTTCATACTCTTCACACAGGAACACTTTACTAAAGCCATATTGCAGAAGTGTTTGTAGTTAGCAATAAAGAAAGAAAATGGACAGTTGCACTGCAATTTGGGTTAAATGAAAAAAGCATAAACATAGTACTTAATGATTAAATGCATGAACGTGCTTTGTAATTTTGCAAAAAAATTCTATCAACATCACAAAATCAAGTCAAACATTGCTAATTTGCAGAATAGGTCATCTATGGCTGAATGGAAATTAACAATTGGCTATAAAGCACATTCACAAAAAAGGCCGGTCATCTGCTCCATACCTATAGCACTTGACTTTAGTGCAGTCCTTCTGAATATGCCCAAATTCTCCACAAGAATAACATTTCTGCTCATCAGCATGATCACAGTCACGGGCCAGATGTCCAGGTCTGCCACAGTTGTAGCAGCATTGTTCTCTCTCCTTCTTTGGCTCCTTGCAATCTTTGGCAATGTGGCCACCCTTACCACAGTTGTAGCAAGCTGAAATGTGACAGATAACAAGTTATTCACAAGAAGTTACTTTACAACACACCAAAATGAAGAAAAAATGTTTACCATCTTCCTGGAGCTCACAATCCTTTGCAAGGTGGCCTGATTCACCACAACGATAGCAGATATCTGTAAATGGAGACAGGTTTAAAATAATTCAACAAACTCTACACAATACCACACAGTTATGCTAACTTCTCCAAAATTTTACTCAATTGGATATATTCCACACTGCAATCATGGAAAAGGTGCCAATCATTTAAAAATTGCTGAAATACTCAGTTCAGGCAGACCTCTCTTCAGGACCAAATGGTCTGACCCAAAATGTGAGTTTTCTTCAAATTCCCCCCCCAATTTACAGATGCCTAATATCCAGTACATACATTTACTGTAGCTCTAGTCTTTCATTACAAAATATCCACATTCTTTCTAGTACTTAATATTATCCTGAACCATACACTCCAAATCATGATTTTATAGGGACTGATTAGAGGTAAAGTTGCAAAATTTACCTTGCTAACAACCCAACTCTGGTTCCATCTGCCCATTTTGGTTGAAAATTTTTTTTTGTATACACATTTTGAACAGTCTGGCACACTAGAGACTTTCAAAGCTATATTACTCACCAATAAATGTCACTAAACATTGTTAGGACAATTGCTAAGTAAATTAAGAAAATCTAAACTGCTTCAGAGGATGCAGTTCAACCCTGCCTAAATTGGTACATTATTGCATTCCAACTTGTTTCTCCATTCATAAGATGGTGACATCACTAATACCAGCATTGTATGTGGCCAAATGGACAAGGTAGTTAAGAGGCAACTACACTGAGGGACTGAGGTCATACCATAATGGGGAAAAAAACACTTCATTCTTAATGTTTCATGAAAGAAACATTTGAAATTTAAAGCTGTAATAGTCCACTTAATTTTGAGGAATGTATCAGACATGTCAATTTTTGATGGGTTCATTACATACAGTTTGCCCTTGAAGACAAATGCAGTAGAACTCCAAATATCCAACTAGTCAAAAATATTGATGGTTTGGCATCTGGCTCACTGGATGATTCCTCACACTCCCCAAACTTGCTGAGTTCACTGGAAAAAAGTTATACTGGGTAGCCTCTAAAAGTGAAAAATACATTAGGGTATTAATGGAAATAATATTCAGTAGTCTGAAAAATCTGCTGGTCCAGCATGTCAGATTATCAGAGTTTTACTTCATCTAGAAGGATCACGATTGACATGTCCTCACCACAAACTGATCTTTGTATTCACCACAAACCAAAGAAGTTTATTACACTTTAAAAAAATGCACCATGTCCACAATATGAAAATCTATATATAGATGTATTTAGGATTGAGAAAGCTCTAGTTCTAGACCCAGCTACCAGAATATCTTAGAGTTTACTCAATTACAGGCCAGTTCCTCTGGATCACACCTCTGCAGTGAGGGCAATCTAATGAAAACTGGCTGCATGCTTGAAATACTCCCTTTAAAGGAAATTAAAATTGTACCCAGTACTCTGGTGTGGTCTCAACCACCTGGTTCCTGCAGCAAGATACCAATCTTACATTTGTAAACTTCTGCAATGAAGACCAATGTGCCATTTGAAGCATGCAAAAGATCTGCCAGTCAATTTCACACATTGGTAGAACACCAGGTTATGAAGATTAATAATCCTGGTAATGTACCAATTCCAGCTCAAATTTCCAATCACTGCTTACAGATTTGATCTTCAGTTGTTTTCTACTCACAGCATTGTAGTTAGGCTATTTTAAATGAATGAATTTTTGATTTGATAGCTCTATTACTCAACTTTTCCCATCTGAATTAAAAATAATTTGAATACCACAAAAGTAGTCTATATTTAAAGCTAACAATTATGGACCAGCTAATTTGAAATTCAATGGGAATTTTAAAAAGATTACTATATACACAAATTGGCTCGAGAACTCAGGTCACCACTGAATATTTTCTACACTATTTGTAAAATTAGATAAGTTCCCCATGCTCCAGGTTACCTCTTGCAGCAGTGAAGCTTCCTCTGCCCCGACCACGAATCCGACCACGTACACCTGTACTGGGACACTCACGTGCCCAATGCCCAATTCGCCCACATTTAAAGCACTCGTTGCTACTCATGATGAAATCTAATCAATCTGAAATGTTATGACATTAAAAACAGTTGATTATACCACTGAAACAATACACAATCACCACTTCAAGTGGCAGCAAATTATCTGAACTTAGCCTGCAATATATTCCTATCTAACATTTTAATCACTGTGCATTATACATATTTTATTCAATTAAGGCCAAGTACACAACCTTGCTTGAGCAAGACCCAAAACAAGATTCCCCATCCCCCTAAAACAGATGAGATACAGAAAAAGCAATTCAAAAAGTTAAGTAAAACTGTTCTTTTCAATAGAATGAGAGCCTACAGAACAATTCAGGAAATTCAGACATGCCACCACATATACATGGCTCCCAGTCCAAAAATGGCACTGCTCAAGTTTGACCTTTATCTCAAACTATTTATAAATAAGTGATGCTCCAATAGAGGAGTCAACAGATCCAAGTAACAAATACAGTAAACCTCCAACTATTTAGAAATCCAAATGGTTTGGCATCTGGCTCAGTGGATGACATTTCCTGTACTCCTTGAAACTCACTGGAAAATTGGTTGAGAAGTGTTGGGGTATAATAGTCTGGAAAATCTGCCAGTCTAGCACCAAAATCATGAATGCCAGATTATCAGAGATTTATTTCACCCATTTTTATGAAATTGATTTCATCAAATATCCACTGCTGCTGAGTCTATTTAATACAAAATACAGCTGGTTTTTCCTTGTTCCATTATGTCCCACTTGTGATGTGTTGCAATTCTGTGAAATAGAAGCTAGTTTAATACTGCAAAGCCAACAAACTGTTTAGTGCATCAGATACATTACAGGTCCTCCCCAGGTTACAAACATCCTGTATATACAACTGAGCATTTGAGAGACTGGCAGAATGATTTGCCAGCTGTTGCAGGCATATTCTGCTACCTGGGAAACTGTTCTTGGCTGCATTTCCAACTTCTGAACCACCTGGGTGACAAACAGCTCACAGTAATACAACCTTCCCATAAGCTGAAGACAACCTGTAAGCTGAAGATGACCTGTATACCAAGTCTGAAGATGTATACTAGGCCTGAATGGCTACAATGGTATTGTCTCAGCAAAACAAAATTGTCCAGCTTGACCTGCTCAGAAAGGACAAGCGATCCAATCTAGACAATTTTCACACCTTAGCAGAATCAGGACCACTTCCCTTGCAGGGGTCTTGTAATTTCTATTAGGGAGGATTAAAACTAGCTTGGTAGCAGGATAGAAAATTCAAAAGGAAATTTAGGGACGACCAAAGCAGGAAGTTGAAATTAGAAGCGTAGCAAGTGAAATAAATGGGGGCACCAATAACAAAGACAAGGAACAAATGGAGTAGAATAAAGTGTTAAAATTATGAAATTAAGGATGCCCAAAATTCTCAGCTTTCAAATTAAATGAGTAAATGGAACCAAGGAATCAGTATGATCTAATGCCAATACAGAAACATAGCTGCACAATGACCAAATTTTGATGCTAAGTGTTCAAGGATGTTTGACATTTAGAAGAGGACAGGAAACAGGAATTGGGGTAAACTATAGTAAGACTGAGAAATGATCTTCACTTGGTTAAATCATGCAGTGGAATTAGAATCAGCTTGAATCAAGCTATGAAATAGTAAGGAAATGAGAAATCCAGAACTTGGGTCTTAATCTAAATAAAGGAAAAAAAGTTGGTTATGATTGATAAGGAAACATACAACCAAGCTCAAGGACAGCTTCTATCCCAGTGATATGACTATTGAATGGTTCCTTTATACAATGACATGGACTCTTAACCTCAATCTATCTTATTTGACCTTCCACCTTACTGGCTACCTGCAATGCACTTTCCTGTAGCTGTGATACTTTATTCTGTTATTGTTTTAACTCTGTACTACCTCAATGCATTGTGTAATGAATTGATTTGTACAAACAGTATGCAAGACAAGTTTTTCATTGTACCTTGGTACAAGTGACAAATAAGCTAATACCAACATTGAAGAAATATTCCCTTAAGCCACAAAAACCCAACAGGAAGTGGACCATTGGTGAATGACTATAATACATGGAAATGGCTTATTCAGTTAGCACAAATAATAGTAAAGGCTACAAATGGCATATTGGTTTTATTTCAAAGTTGGAGTTTAGACATAGGAAACTCTTGTTACAATTGTATGGGATGCTGGCAAGGCCACAGCTGAGCATTAGAAACAGTTCAAAAGTAATTCAGTTTAATTCCTGGAATGAGAATACTGCCCTATCAAGAGAAATGGGTTGTGTATGTATTCTTTGAAGTTAAAAAGAAAGCTCTTGTTGAAACATACAAGATCAGGGAGCTTTATTTTTGTAAAAGATGGTGAACCTCAAATTGTCTACTCCAGTTATGGAGGCTAGCTTATTAAAAGACATTTAAAGTATGAGGTCCATCAATTAGACAATTAGCAAATAGACAGCTATGGGCATCTGGTACAGAGGAATAGTAAAACCTAGGGTAGATCAGCCATGATCATATTGAATATCAGGATAGGTTTGAGGGACCAGGTGTCCAACTAATTTTCTTGGGTTCTTAATCTTATTTGCCCCATCCTATATTCCCCACCTTCATTCTCGCTGTAATTCAATTTAGTTTTCCCTTGGTAACAAAGGATAAAATTTAAGGAAAGTTTCATGGGCAAGGGTTGGACAATACTTCAAAATTTAAAGCTAATACTCAAACTGTTAATTGAAAATGACAGATGACTATATTGTACATGTCAAAAGCAGAAGCAGCTCTGCTTACAACCAACACTAATCAAAAGACAAACAAAACATGGAAAAATTGAGTTGTAATAAATTATACATCATTTTTGTGAATTAGCACACCAATCCTATGAAGAATTCTTTGCCTCCTTAACCTTCATTACCCCAACTGGCATTTAATTCTGAATTTATGCTAACAGAAAGCCAAGATTATATTGAAGGGTATGGTTTACGTGTTCATGTTTTTTCTTCTACCTTTTATGCAATTATACTGCACATTTCAATGTGATCCCCTAGGCAACTTTTGACTTCAATCTCACATGACATAGCAACTACAGTTGCTTCTCACTGGCTCTTTCTGCCATTAAATATTACAAATGTAAAACTAGACATTTAGATCATGATGCCCCAACCTTAGTTCCAGTCACATTTAGGATTTTGCAAATAGAGTCACTCATTTTTTGGCACTTTCAAACACCAGTGAAACAGTCCTTTCCCAACTCATTATGTGATATTATCTCATGTTTTTCCCTCAGACTCCAAAAACTGATAATTCCTAGAAATTAGGACAACCTCAGGATTGACAGCCCCAAATGTAACATCCATCGATCTAAAGTCACAAAACCTGGGTACAAAATTATCATGCAAATTTTAATAAGGGACTTGCATCTTAATTATAAAAATGCTTGTAGAGATGTTGATACATGTATCAGCACCAACTAGCTATCTTAAAAAAGTAATGTTTTATTTTGCCCTGGTCTGTACCGAAGAATAAACAGTTAAGTAATCCAGCCTCCATTCAATTAGAGAATACCAGGTGGCAAAGTGCTTCAAGGCTACATTGAAATCCACCTTCCACAAGACTCTTGGTTTTACAAATGTCATTGCCACTTTTGCATGATAACCTTCAGAGCAATGTTATACTGTATACAGAATATGTTCTTTTGCTTTATCGCCACCAATAGTGGTTGAATTACTTTAAAGTCCTAGAAAGATGGTCATACATGGACACAATCCAAAGACATCTAACTGAAAGATAGTAGGACAAGATAGAAAGCAAAGGATTCCAAAATTCAAACTAAGAAATTCAATACTGTAGACTAACCCTGGTGTAAGCAATTTGAAGTTAATTTTTATTCAAGGCCAAACTGAATTAATTTTAGAAAAGCAGAATACACATTAAATATCTAAGTCTAAGACAGAACAGACATTTTGAAATACAGATAGAAGATGTTAGAGAAAAAGTGCTCTACATTTCATTAAAGTAGCATTACAAAAGGAAAGAATGCTTGTTTATCTGTGCTAGCTGAATCACTGCCTAATTAACTGCACATCACTTTAGGAAATTGTGGACATGAAAACCAACTACATTAGAACACCCCAAAAGTAATTTCCCTGTGAAGACAAATTCAAGCATTTCCATAGAGAGCGGTTAGTTGGGTGGAGGGCTGCTTCTAAGTTTTAAAACTAGATCTCAAATAAAAGGTAACTTCTGAATAATCACCAAAAAAGGGGACTTAAGGATTTGAACTAGTAACTATCAAGGCAGGGGAAACAAAAGATCAGTTACAGGAAGTGCTAGAAGCTGGCACCAAAATGTCTTTTTAGACATTTCAATTCAAGGAGTTTTGCAAAATATAGCATCTAATTTGCTTTTATAAATAAAGTGAAAAATACAGAAAAAATACAAAGCAAACATTGTTTTCCAGTAGCATCACAATAATTGCAGATCACAGCACTACCCAATATTAGTCAGTACCTATGGCCAAATACATCACTTACAGGCCCCCCCAATTACACACTGCACATGGATTACATTATCCCCACTTCTTATTAATAAATGGTAGTCTTCAAATGTAGAAGAGAAGCAAAGGTAAGCTTAATAAAATTGGCAGTTGCCTTAAGGCTTGTACATCATTTGAAATCACAAAAGATTCTCATATCACAAATTAAATAACTGCATTTATAAAGAAGGTATCCATCAGACTTCTGCCAAGCGTTTTTAGCACGTTTTATTTTAACCTACTTTCCCCACCAGTCATGACACTCTCCCACGTGGGATCTTTCAAGCCCCATTCCCGCCAAACGCAGATTCATTCAACTTTCAGGTTAAAACGAGCTTTGAGGGACGACTGTTCATGTCGCTTAACATTTTGAACACGGCTGCTGATTCCACGGGTAAACTTTAACTTCTGGATGAAGAAAGCTTTGGGACAGCGAGTACGGGCCTATCCGGCCGGCGCCGACCACGGCGTTTCCAAAACCTGCATGTTCGTCACAAAGCATGGCGGCACCAGAAGCCGGCCTGGTCTTCTACACACC
>JARFYF010000094.1:18441406-18455572 GCA_030265395.1 Rhina ancylostomus | reverse complement strand
CCAGATTGAAGTTAATATTACTGAGAATTGTGGAAATAGTGAAGAGTTTTTGATAAGAGAACTGAAATGAATTAATTTTTATAGTTAGAGAAACAAAGTAATGATACAGCTTATTTATTGACAATAGAATTTGTGTCATATTTGATGTGTAATATTTAGACAAAAAGTATTTTTATTTCAATATATTGAATTCTGACATTTCCAAAGCTTAGATAATTTTGTGATGAAACAGATTGAATCTATAGTTTAACTGATTTTTGTGTCCCCTTCTGCTGAACTTAAACCACAGAGAATAACATAAAACCTGTCTGGTGATTTTATGCAGCTTGCAAAGGTCAAATGTAGCCCAGAGGAAATAGATATCATATTGATATAATTACACTGCTCTGAAGACAAAAGTCACTGGGTGAATTCCATCCAAAGTCATATTAGCTATCAGTGAGTCTGTGGTCAATACTTCAAGATTATTAATGTTTTGAATATGGAATTACTTCTTTGGAGTGGTGGAGCAGAGACCATTTGCAGATAACATTCAGAGTATTGCTGGTCATTACAATTATTGTCCTAATGAGATAATATTGCCATGTAATTATTTTGCAGAGTTCTGTTTTAAAAAAAGAGAAAGTTGTTACTCAAACCATCTCATGACAGAAGTATTAAGATTTGGAAATATCCATTTTCAAAATGTTAAAAGAACAAAAAGTGAATCAAAAACATTATACATCATAAAGAGACAAATTCATTAGTTAATAGCCTATCAATTTTAACTGCCCCTTTCTAACTCTAAAATTAAATTCATTTTTGTTCTCTTATGAAAAACTGTTTACTTTTCATAATGCTGATAATTCTTCCATTATTTTCAAAGAAAGAAATCTTTTTCTTGGGCACTTCCTTGGGATCAAAGATGACTTGTTTCTGCTCTGTTATTGTAGGTTCTGAAGTGGCTGATGAAGCCAATGTGGAAACCACAGACTCTTCCGCTAATGGGGTGCTGGTTGACAGGGTGGATGGGTTGGCAGGTTGTAAAGTGGTGCAGCCCTTCCGTCACTAACACAGGGCTTCTTTGTGCTGCCAGAGGTGGCCTTGAGATTCTCAATACCATCCCAAATTGATAAGATGATTGAATGCAATGCCACAGTGCCATCCCTAGCAAAAACCATCCATCTCCACTTTGGAGGTACCTAGATTCTGGAAATGAGAGAGAATCACAGCTTGCCAGTTTGTTGAGCTTTCTACAAAATGGCAGGCTGCTTTGCTGATTCTGTAAGGAGGAGGACCAAACTGTGCCATGTGTTTAAATATACACATTGTACGGTGGGGCCTTGTTTCCTGTCTCCTTTCAACACAAAAAATTTAAGTTGCCAGCTGCCCTTCTTGCCTTTATTCAGTACCTTCGAAAGTTTATCTTGCTAGTCATGGAATGCCTTGTGGTTTAAGTCAATGATCATTTCATCCCAGCCTCAGTTTAAAATTAATCTGTTTTGTTACTCCAGCTGTTCTACAGGATTATTAGTTTAGATTTATGTGAAATAATTGCGAGTATGGCATGTGGTTATAAAATAAATTAGTTTGTGAACCAGCATCACAAGCAATAAAAGCTAAAGAGTGTATATTTTATATTTTTCCACTGAAGATGTATAAAGATACAGAGGTATGAGGTACAGACAATCTTTTCTGATAAAGAATTTCATGTGGTTAGGAATGTGTGCAGACTGTAATATTACAGATGTTAGTTATAAAATATTCTCCAAAACTCTGCAGACTTAGGGGTAGGTTTTACCCCCAGGTGCAGGTGGACTTAAAGCCCTTATGTTTTCAGCAGGAGAACAACCCTACCTGGAGAACTGGGATTTATTAACATTGAGTAGGTGCATTCAGGCACAAATCCACTGCTCCGGTGCAGCACACAAGCTTGGGACCACCATAATTCAGTGGGGCTTGGCTAAATTGGTAGTTTGAACTGAAGTAGGATGGAATGGGTGGGGGGCTACACTTAGCTGATATGTTGGACCCTAGGACAGGACTGCTGCACCTTCTGATCACACAACTATAAGCTAAATTTCACATGTTGGTTCCTTTTTAGGCCAGCCATCAGGAGCCCGCTCCTTCCCATTCACTCCTATGTAGATTTAGGACCCACTGATATCATAGGATTCGACTTTTACTATTCACATTGGTCGTGTCTTGTCAGGCTCACTTAAGCAGCTGTTCAGAGGACTATTAAGAAGGAGAATTTCACAATAACGCAAAAGTGCTGTATTATGTTCTTTCACATCATTTTCAGGGAGGAGGATTCAAATTTTGTGTTGCAAGTATGTAAGTACAACACCAGAAATAACTATTGTCTTAGTTTTGCTACTGGTCTTGTAACTTGCTTTCCTTCTGTTTCTATATTACGATCACTTTTATGGCTCATTGATTCATTGGCACATTGAGTAAGTTTTCTCTGCTTCATCTCCAAGCCCAAACTCATCATCAACTCATTGCCAACTTCTACAATTTCCAGCGGTCATTAATGGACAGAGGAGTGAAGTAGGAATTCAAAATTATTTTTTACTGAAGTAGGATTGGTATCTCTGGTTTGGCATAATTTTAGAGATTTGATCATGTGCCATTGATCTAGCTCAGGCAATTTTTGATATGCCATTTGCTGAGGGTTTGCATATTTCAGTTACATATAGCTAGGCTGAGTATCCAGGTATCACTAAGCCCAAAATCACATCTTTTAACTTTGGTTTGCAATGAGATGAACAGGTAAATTCTTGGCAACAAATTAACACATGAAGTTACTCAGCGTTCAGTACACGAAAGAATAAATAGACAAATAAGGTAGTGGTATTTATTTAGTTACAGTATCCAGTGGGGCTCAGAAGACATAAATTGGCCACAGGATGTGACAGCTATGCTGGTGTACATGCCTGAACTGAGCAAATAAGGAACAGGTCTCCAGATGTAGCACTCGGGAGCCAGTCCCTCATTGTAGTGAACATAGGAGATGGGTCATTTGACCAGGTGTGGTTAAATTGTAGAGAGTCCCAATCAAATAAGCTTCTTTGTTCTGGATGGTGTTGAGCTTTATGTAAGAGCAGCATTCATTCAGCCAAGTGGAAATTACTCCATATTACAGCCGACTTGTGCCTTGTGAGTGGTGGGAAAGCTTTGGGAAGACAAAGAGAGTCACTCAGTGCAGGATACCTGTGAACTCAGTGGGCTGAACATGTTTGATCCAGCTTGTGCCTCATGTTTACGCCCTCCCGTGCAAACCCAGTGACCACACCAACCTTTCTGTGGTCCTGTGGATCCAGTGGAAGCTCCATGAAGCAGAGTAATCTGCAACTTAGCCTCAGTGGATGTGAGAACCTGCCCTTTAGCAATGCTTGCAGGAAAACTTACTAGCTGTACTTATATTAATGGGATGGGCTATACAAGTGGCTATATAGTAAGTGAGCATTTGTGCTCCAGAATTCCAGAAATTAACCAGCAATGTGGCATTTTAATATGTTCTGCGAGACCCTAGATTCCGTTGTTGTAGTGTGAGAGAGAAAACACTCGACATTACCTCTGTTGGTCTGGTCTGGATGCTTGAAGCCAATTAAAGTCTGGGATGTCTGATGTTTGGCTGTGGGGCACAGCTAACTATGCTGCTTGAAAGGTCAAAGGGAGATTAATTGACCCAGATGAAGAGAGGACGTCAATGTCCTGCATTTGCACATTGGATGACTTTCAGGGAACTGGGTAGATAATATTGCCACAGTCGACTGGGATGCAAACTGCTCCATCAGCATTTCAGCCTCCACACCCAGATGTGAACGACTAACTCATTTAGTCTCACTCTATCAGAGATATTCCCTTCATTCTACCCATAACTCTTCCACTTTCTCTGTAACTGAAACTAACTTGTTTTCTCTTTCTGTTGCAAGATCTCAGACCTTACTCAGTTTCTCTTTGCACAACTGCTGACTGACCAACATTTTCTGTTTTTGCTTATGATATAAAATACTTTTTTTCCTATAATTTTTACTTTCATTTAAGGGACATCAGTATCAGGGAACAGAATATATTTGTATCTTAATGTCAGTGTCACAAGGACACAACAAAATGGGAATAGGAGTAGGCTACCAAGCTCATCATTCATTATAATCATGGGTGATCTGTGCTGGCCTCATCTCCTCTTCCCTGACAGTTCCCCATAATTCCTCAAACTTCCACCTTAAATGTATCTACTATTCTGGCCTTCAGCACGCTCAGTGGCAGAGAATTCCAGAGTTGCAGTACCTTTAGTAGACATTTCTATGCACCTTAGTTTTAATTACCAGCCTCTTATCTTGCAGCTATTTTCCCCTTGATCATGACTCCCCCGCTACTGAAAACATGTTACTATCGACCGTGTCAAATCCCCTTAGGATCTTACATATTTGAATACAGTCACCCCTCAGTCTTCTAAACTCCAAAAGAATACAGAGCTAAATTGTCCAGCTTCTCTTGATAGGACAACCCCTTCATCCCAGAAATTAGCTTGGTGAATCTCCTTTGGACTACCTCCACTGACATAATTCTTTGCCTTAATGAGGGGGCCAAGACTGTGCACTATATTCCAGGTCTGGCCTTAGCAACACCTTGTACAACTGTAACAAAACCTCCCTATTTTTAAACTCCAACTCCTTTGCAGTTTCTCTTTGGACAAGTATGTTGTTGTTGTCAGACACCAGAATGAAACTGTCTTTGCTCTACAAATAGCACCACTTACCACATGCAAGTATCCAGTTCATATTCTATCCTTAGGAATTCCCCATGAATAACCTGGCATATGTCACGTTCTCTGATTTAAGACTACCCAAATTTATGTACATTAGCATGGAGAGGCTACTCCCATCCTTTTACCCTGGATTTTAATTCAGGTACCAGGGATGAAAGGGCATTGTGCTGACTCACTCTGTCACAAGATCTCCAATATTACTAATTTAAATAACAATTTATATAGGAGAGTGGTTTTTGGACTGGGTGTGTGTGTGGTGGAAGTATAAATTCAATGTCTGGAAATATTAGTAATGTCATACACATGACAAACAAGGAGAGAGAATATAATAAAATTGCAAGTAATTTGAAAGTTTAACTTGTTTTTTTTATTTAAAATACTTTCCCAATACAGAACTGTCATTTTTACAGTCTACAGATAAGTTTACATAACTAAAATATTCCCTTTGAGTACTAATGACTATATCGTATGGCAAGTGAAAGAAATCTCACATTTGTGCTTTGACATCCAACAGTCCATTTCAAATCCATCTTTTGCATTTTTCAAACATGAAAAAAAAAGTTGTTTCAATTTGTTTGCTAAACAGATTGTCATGAATTCAAAATGGCAATATAAACTCTTGGAAGTGTTACTGTTTCTGATAGCTGTAAGTGCATCCCATTGAGCAGTATGTTCAGTTGCAACTGAGTATTTTTGTAATTCAGTCTGTCACATTCGTAATAGCAACCTCTCGTGGTTACAAATTAGTATTGCATCTGTTTTTTTTTAAAAAGAATATTTCAGTATTGTTTCTTGGGTAAAAATAATGTGCTTGATACAGCACCTAACTACTCATTTCAACATTGTTTCAGTATATTTTAACATTATAACAAATAATACTTATGTACATGATAGAAGCAAAGCTGGACAATTTAAAAAAAAACAATCTGAAAATCCCTGAATATTATTTACTGCAATTCATACATGTTAAAACATCTCTATACTTATATAAAATCTACAAATAATTTGCATATCATTACCCAGATGCAATTTCAAAAGCACTTACTTAAATTTTTAATTATTTTCAAGAGAAATAAAATCAACAGAACATTTAACTTTTTATTGACCATCTGTCACTGTAAAACAAGGCTCAGGTTATACCTGGACAAAGTTTATGTAATGCCTTAAGTAGATAAATTGAACATATCAAAATGAATTGGCTTATTTCATTAATAAAAGAAAGTTCCACAGTAAGTAAACCTATTATTAATCTATTCTTTCCTTTGTTTTGCAAAATATCACAGATTTGACCCCACAAGAATGCCTTTAAATTTATTCACTTGAATAATTTTCATTGCTTTTCAACTGAATTGCTGTACAATAATTGTACACCATAAAATAGTACTAGCATGGATGTCCAAAGGTATGAATTCTACATACTGATGTTTTCATTCTCACCTCTTGGAGCTCACCACCTCATGCCAAATATACTGATTTAGTTCCGTATTTTTATTTTGTTGAAAAAAAATTATACACATGCAAAGCAAACTTGGTTTTACCTTTCAGAAATTTCAGTGGAGACAATTTATCTTGGACAAAAAAACATTAAAGTTGCTGCTGCTTTATAAAGTCTTAAAGCTGCAAGTGCTTTCATTATATTGTATGATTTGATGGAAAAATTTCTGAAAGCAAATCATAGTACTATTCACAATGGAAAAATGAAAACA
The DNA here is from genome assembly GCA_030265395.1 of Rhina ancylostomus. NCBI lineage: Eukaryota > Metazoa > Chordata > Chondrichthyes > Rhinopristiformes > Rhinidae > Rhina > Rhina ancylostomus. The sequence continues at coordinate 18,449,110 of JARFYF010000094.1, read as the reverse complement.
AGCTATTTGTTTATAGTTTGGCAGAAAATATGAGGAGAATTTGGCACAATATAATCAGCAGGGATCTAAACCTGACTCTGGATATGCTGATTCAACAGAACTAGTTAATCATCAACACCAACAGCAGGATGAAGTCCAATGTCATTTTGCCAAGTTTCCACATAATACAAGGGAACCAGTAATACGATGGCTCCTCCTTCCCTCCCCAGCTAGTGGAGACATTCTGATATTCACAATGGGCTTCTCTTTACTGGTGGTGCAATATATCATAAATAATTTGGCATACATTACTACCAGATGATTTGAACAATCATTTCTGTTGGCCCACACATGTTTCCAAATAGAGACACTACACAATATCCCCTAAACATATCCCAGTTTTAGCAGAAATCAATGTAATGTTCTTAACCCTTTGCTGGACAGGTCTGCATATATGAAATCTTTCAAGAAAAAAAGTTACATTTTATTAGAAATTTTTAGAAACATTCCAAAGAGCTTCATAAAGAATGAAATTCATTTTGACATTACTGTTATATGTGAATAAATACAGACCTATATTACATCCAGCACGATTCCACCAATGGCAAATATGGTGGTTTTGATTAGGATATGATGTTCTATTAATTGGGAATCTATGTTTTAATCTATGTCATTGGATAGGGAAATTCATACCCTTAAAGCACTGACAAGATAAAGAGTGCCTCAATAAATCAGGTAAAAATGTAATAACATTTATTAAACTGATTGAATATTGATCTAAGGCTGAAGGTAGAGACTGTCAATCAAAGCTGAATAGTCAGTTAGATTCAGATTCTTTAGTTCATATTAATTCTGCTCTGCCATTCTGATTAAAAAAAGTTTCATCAGCCCTCATTAATTATTGTTTAAGCAAGAATATACACATGACAGAAATGAATTCTCTATTATTTGCATGTGCATATATTACTTAGAACTGATATCCTGCCATCATTTTTCTTACATGAATTTTTGTCGACATTTATTATTGCAAACTCCTGATGTAAACTAACTGGTCTAGAGATTGCTTTGCGTGTGTTTTACAAGTGGTATACAGAAGATTGTCACCAGGCCTTTCTGGGGCCACAGAGCAGTGATTTGCTTACATACACATACAATCTGTGAAGTCAGGCACTGGGAACTGCCACTACAAGTAGTGAGATGGAATTGACCGACCTTGTGTTAGGAGTTACGGGATGGATTCTCTGACATCATGATGGGGAAGGTCAACAACCAGGGTGAGAACCGAAGAGGCTAATCTCCCCCACTCCCAAACATACCTAATAAAGAAATAATGTTTCATCAGGGTATGGGAGAAGAATCCACCAACCATCCTCTGTAGCTGACTTCCCAAAATCAAGGGCAAGAGTTTTTAAGTTCTTACCATCATGAAGGACTAATTTTCAGGTTACGACCCATGTTGTTTCCAGTTGTGTACGAGTACTTCAGCATTTCACTGGTATTAAACATTCATTGCATGACAACTGATATCACTGCTAATCATCCAATGGCCTTGGTGTATGGGCATGCCATCACAAGGAAATAAGCAATTCCATTTGGAAGTGCCAGTCAAGTTCAGCGACTGATTTTACACTTCAATCTAATCTTGTGGTATATAAAAGCCACAGGCTTCACAATTGACTTTCCAGGTTGCAATTAGAGTTTCTCTGATATTCAGGCATGTAATTATAGCATACAAGTACACACAAACAGCTTCCATTGTAAGTGTAAACATAAGAATTTGCAATAGAGATAGAAAAGTAAGTTTGCATATATTAGCTTAAAATAGGGGGTGAATTACACCCAATCCAACTGTTTCCTGCTGCCCACCCCTTATTTGTCTGAAAATAACAGAAGGACCTGAACTCTTATGCTCAAAGTCATGCAAAATCCATGTAACAGGAGGTCAAAGTCAATAATGTCATTTTGTAGGCTTTTTTTTAAGGAAATGGGGGCAATCAGGTGACACAGCAGCTATCGAGCTTGCGCTGTTGCCTCATAGTTCTGGAGACCGGGGTTTGATGCTTGCCTCAGGTATTGTCTGTATGGAGTTAGTGGGTTCTCCCTACGATGGCGTGGGTTTCCCTCCAGGTGCTCCAGTTTCCTCCCACATCCCAAATGTGCTCATAAGTTAACTAAGTACTGTAACCAATTGCAGATTACCCCGGTATGGGTGGATGGAGGGAGAACTGAGTGTGTGGGGAGGAGTTGATGGACATACAAGACAGGATAGATTGCACAAAATTGGATGGGGAAGGGGACTAATGAGAGTGCTCTGAGGACTGGCATAGACTCCAAGGGCCAAATGGCAATCTTCTCTGTCATAAAAATTATGAAAGAAAAATGAATGTGAATGAAAATGAGAATCCCCCTTTAAAAAAAATCTTTAATGACATCCAACTGATATGCGTTTCTTCTTGTAGACCAATCACATTGCAAAGACAATCTCCATCACTTCAATTATTTACCAAGAGGCATTCTTAACTATAATACTTGCTGTTAAACTGATTTAACATTCATGTTCCCAGAAGTGCAAAGATGTAGCAAAAGCATTCTGTACATTTAGTAAAATAAACATGAAAAAAATCACGAGAGTTCACAAACCTAGAATCTGAAGATCACTTCAGGAATTTCAGGGAGGTGGGGCAGGTTGGAAAGAAATGAATAAAGCTTCATCCTTAAAATTTCCTTTTAAACCAAATTTCTAATAACAATACACTTAAAATGCACAAAGAAGCTTTAGCAATGCTTAATACTATATTGATACTTTTAACTAATTAATTGGTCTTATTGTTTAGCTTTTAATTCAGTCTATTGCATATAAATAGTTGCAGATCAATGTACGTATCTTTGGGAAAGCTTCTATATCCTTACATTGTAGTCTTCATAAATTCAATTTATACTCAGAATAAGGTTAGTTCACTTTAAGCTGATGTTGCATTTTTCTTCTGTTGGCTTCGTAGAGGATCCAGTGTTACCATGTTGAGCTCTTTGTAGATTATACAACGCTATGTGCTATTACTTTGTCATATTATTCAGTTAAAAAACTCTTTGCATTTAAAACAATGAAAAGAACTTTAATATGTGTTTACTTAAAACACCCTCCTTTCTCAATGGTGTATTTCTATTCCCTTGGAAAATTATTTGGCAGCAAGAATTTTCAACACACCTTTCAAATTATTCAAAAGATTTAGTACTGGATGACGAAAAGTGAAATTTGGAGTTATAACTTTAAAACATACAGCGCGGTAACAGGCCCTTCCGGCCCAATGAGCCTGTGCCGCCCAATTACACCCATGTTAACTTACTAACCCATACACCTTTGGAATGTGGGACAAAACCGGAGCACCCAGAGGAAAACCACACAGTCACAGGGAGAACGTACAAACTCCTTACACATAGCGGCGGGAATTGAACCCCAATCAATCACTAGTGCTGTAATAGCATTAAGCTAACCACTATACAATCTATTATTTATAAAAAGTTACAACTAACCATTCAAATGTTATGAATTTCAATGTTCTGTATTAAACTCAGTTGTATACATATGGCAACTTATGTATACATCTGGATTTTTTTTAAGAAAAGCAGAAATCTTTCGTTATGATACTTGGGAAGTGACCAGACACCTCAAATAATAATTATTGACAGTAACAAAATGACAATTGAAGCTTCAATTATGATTATGAAAGTAATGATGAAACAGGACAGGTGTGTTCCTAAAGGGCAACACAGAGTGCACACAAAAAGGTTAAGGTTGTTGGAAAATGTTAAAATGTGAATACTCTAAGCTTTAATTCTTTATTCCTCACTATTCAATAGACAAATTCTGAAAAACTTTCATAAACAATTTTTAGGACAGGCAAGGGATTATTCAGGAGCATTTCAAAAGAAAATGATTCTTGTTATGGAAAACATCCTCCAATTTTCTTTCCATTTGCATAATGGAGCTGGGTGTAATTCCACAAATTATTTCTTGGATGTTTGGTGAAACTATCGTTCATGACATTCATGTGTTAAGACTAGATAATAAAACAGTGCCGTTGTGAAGGAGAAACTGCTTTGTCTGTGGTTCAGGGTTAGGATATCTAATACAAGTCTTTGTATATTTCTTGCAGGAGTGGATGAAGACTCATTTCTGCTTCTGTTTTCCTGATTGTGTGCAGAAGCTGCACATGCTCAGTAACAATCTGTCGTAAATCAGTCATTTTCTGAAGCAATTTTGCAAATAACTGAGGTGAATCTGGGTGGTTTATCTTAAGCTGAAGGGCAAGTGCTTGTAAGATGCTGTCTTGCAATTCTTCTATTGGTTTAACATTTAGCAATCCAGGCCGATCTAGAGAAAAAGAGAATTTCAAATTCTAATTATAACAACTGCAATTTACATTTGACTTTTAACAAAGCAAATTGTCCCAAAGCACCTCAAAGGAACGTATCAAACAAAACGGAGTCACACAAGGAGATATTACAACAAATGAGAAAATACTGGGAAGGAAGAAGTGTCAGAGAGGCAGAAGTGTTTAGGGAAGAAATTCCACGACTTCAAGCATAGACTGCAGAGCTGAAGTGTTTGCTGTGAAGTTATTTTATGTTTTAAATTTACAATCAGTGCCCTTTTAAAAAAAAGCAATTCTCAAAAAGTGTTAATATTACTTGTCTCTATATATATTTATAAATTTTTATTTCAATGTTTGATGGGGTTCAAATTTATCCTTTGTTGAATGTAACAGATGTGATGTGATAACATATTGCATGTGTGTTAAACTCCATTTCTGAAGTTTAGTTCACTGATCCCAACTACAGCAACAGCATGTACCTTATTTTTGAAGTTGAATGTTGGCAATCCCAAATGTTGCTTTTCTAAAATTGTGCAGAACATAAAGACAACAGGGGATATACTCCACATGCTATATATAGCAAAGCTTCTAAAGAATACATTGACAGTTATATGGTGTACACATTCCATCTACATTGGTAACTTACAACTAGTCTCCTGAAAACACAAAGTGATTGAAAGATATGGGAGATAACAGAAGCAGTAGGATTTCCTAGCCCCAGTTCCAAACAAGCCAAAATGATATTATCTCCTCACAGTTAAATGTCCTGCTCTTTACAAGGAACAGGATAAATCATTAAGAGCAAATTGTTTAGCCATTCATTTAAATTATGCTTAATTGGTATCTTAATCCATTTACCAGTGTTGGGTACTTCTTAATACCCTTGTGAAGCAAAAATCTATCATTCTTAGTTATAGGGGGCAACACACAAAATGCTGGAGGAACTCAGTGGGTCAGGTAGCATCAATGGAGGGAGATGGGCAGTTGACATTTTGGGTCAAGACCCTTCATCAGTCATTCATCCGTCTTGATGAAGGGTCTCAACCTGAAACGTCAACTTTCCATTTCCCTCCATAGATGCTGCCTGACCCACCGAGTTGCTCGAGCATTTTGTGTATTGATTTTCAGCATCTGCAGTGTCTCGTGTTTCCATTCTTAGTTATAACATTTTCAGTTGAACTTTTCTAGGCTAGAATTCCACATTTCCATTTTATTTTGCTTAGAGACAGTTATGATGCGAGTATCAGTTCTAGATGTATGAATAGCAAGTTGAAATATATAGATTAACCTTCAATTTTTCTTCCTTACTGTTGCCTTTTGAGACCTGGATTTTTCCCCCTTTAATTTACCTTACTTAACTAATGACCAATTGTTGGAAATTCTCATGAATGATGAAGTTTTTTCAAGAAGTTTTGTATTTTTTAAAAACTCTGTGTAAGTTGCAGTGAATTTGCAGTAATTTGCAGTAAGTGTAAGTTGTAGTAAAGTATCATCAGCTTTACTGCTCAGATTAGTGACATGAGTTCCCATTGCCATACCACATAACATTGAAGTTTTATTACTAATTTCTGAGACAAGGCATTCTGTAATTGCAAACCTGTGTGAAAACTCGCAAGGTGGCAATCTTGATAAGAAATATAATTGGCTCATCTTCCTTGAAGTTCTTCCCTCCACTACAACTAGCTGGTCACGAAAAGACATGCCTCCAAATAATTTATTTTAAGATTTTAGGACTGTGGATTATTTAAAATGCCAAAACAAAATTCAAAGAATGCCATTCAACAAGAAACTATTCAATTCACATTATTTACATTGGTTCCCTTGAAAATATTCCACATCATACCAAGTAGATGTTAGCTGATAAAAACCAGGTTCATGTTCTTGTGCTGATGAATTTGAGAGCCTAAAGTGCATGTCCCACTGGTAAGTGATGTCTAGCCAATGTTGAAACACTTTACAGGGCACTTTTGTTAGGAGTATTTAGCTGCTAGGCTAGAAACATCTGCATTTGCACAGGAAACTGTTTAACAAATCCAAAATACCAGTGCCCGAGCAAATTCACTGCAACTACACAGATTTTTAAAAAAATTCAAAACTTCTTGAAAAAACTTCATCAGTCATGAGAATTTCCAACAATTGATCATTATAAATTGGAATTACACAGTTCTGTTCTGTATCTGTACTCAATAGTGGATTAGGGTGCAAGTGACTGGCACATACCTGTTGTCATTTCTGGATTACAGTGTGGTTTTACACATTATACTTAAAAGAATTTAAAGAGTTTACATTTAAATTGAGCCCTAAACAAACATTTAGCTCAATATGTTTTAATTATCCAATAGCATTCAAGCCACACAGATTTCTATAATTCCACATGACTTTCAGACAAGATTATTTATATCAGTTGGCTCTACACAATGTCTCCAAAATAATGAAGTAAATAATTCCTGAAGTGAATGAATGTTACAGGCTGAGCAGATCTTTTCAGATGCACTGTAACAGATGTATTTTAGCCCAAAATAATATTTTTATACTCAAATAGGGCTAAACCAATACTAAAAGCAGCTGTTATAGCACTACAAAGTCTTGATGAAGAAATGACCTGCCATATGGAAGCAGAGGTAATATTGCATTCATAATTCCTCTAGTATTCATTTCACCAACCACTATAGAACAATGTGCAATTTGAATCTTAACTATACCAGTTCACTTTTGAGCAAAGTAGTCCCTGTCTACTGATACACATGAAAAACAGTTCTAAAAATGACATGGATTAACCACAAGTTTAATTTCAAACCACATTCTTGGAATAAACAACAGTTCTAATGTTTAGGATGGAAGCATCTGCTCTGCACGGTGGCATGGTGTCACTGTAGTCATTATTGGATTAATTACATATAGGTATGAGTTCATGATAGCTGGCGAGCCCAAATTAAATAAATCTTAAGCTGTCACATCTATACGACTGGCCATAAAACAGAACATTCAATTTCATAAAATAAATCTGGATTGAAAAAAAGCTTACATCAGTAATGGTGACCGAAAAGTCAGAGCACTGATGTAAAAACCCAAAAAATCCTGCTATCCTTAACCAGCCTGGCTTGTGACTATCGATTCACAGCAATGTAACTGACCCTTAATTGGTCCAACAAGCCACTCAGCTTAGGGCAATTAGGAACGGTCACAGATGCTGGTCTTGCCAGTGGTGCTCATGTTCTGGTCAAATATAAAGGTTGCTGTAGGCATGCACAAAACCTCTGTAAAAAATTATAACAGTGGAATCACTATAGTTTGAAAAATCAAATTGCTTATAAAGGACTTACAACATAGCAATATAAAGGTGCCAAAAATG
>JARFYF010000094.1:18366429-18378490 GCA_030265395.1 Rhina ancylostomus | reverse complement strand
AATCGTCCTTGTTTATTCCATCAGTTTCAGCTCTACACTGTGGACGCTATCCATTTGCTGTGTAGCACTGCTGGAGAAATGTTGCTGACTCTCAGTGGAGGAGACCTGGAATAGCTCTGGGTGCAAGTTGCTCTAGTTGAGCATGAGGGAAAGTAGTCTTGCAGTCTGACTGACAGTCAGCAGCAATGGCACAGGTGGAGTGCCCTCCTCTGAGAGGATGCTTGTTCTTGTCATGCGATTTATGCTCCATGGAGCTACTACAACTATTCTGTGGCAGTGCCTCAGCAATCCCAATGATTTTTAGGAGAATAGATTGCTGTTCAGTGATATACCGCACGCCTCATTTCATGTTATAACCCACTGTCAGGGAACACAGCTGTCTGACTTTGCATGGCAGCAGGCTAATTTTGCATGTCAGATTCCACTGTAGTACCCAGATGCTGGGTGGGATCTGCTTGTGTTGCAAATGAAACAGAGATAGTTATCCACAAGTTGCAATATTATGGTTGGGTCCTCAAGTGTACCAATGGAGTAAAAAGATGCAGACATACGTCACCTGGCACTAGTAAATCAGAAAAGTGTGGATATTGAGGTGGAAATGGGACGATGAGAAGGAGAAGTAGAAGTAGATAGGAGGATACAGTCATCTTCAACAGTTTCAGTTTGTTGTTAGCCATGGGTTCAGAAATGAGCATCCTAATAATGGCTTGCACCATCACCTCTGTGGTGATTTGGACATGTTGCCAGAAACATCCCCCAGTTGCAGCACCTACTACCTACAACTGGATGTCGTCCTCTCCTACAAAGGATGGAAATATGCAGTGAGTTTTATATAATCCATTAGGGTGCTGTTGGTGAACATGTGTGTAAGCCATAACATATATATCTAAGGTCTGCAATTGTGCTTAGTGTATAAAGGTGCACTGAAGCACGCAAGTGTAAGAAAGAAATTCTAATTAATACAGATCACTGGTGGTGAGTTGAAGAGGAATCTAGGGCTAATAGTCTTCTTGCTAGCATTCCAGGCTATGACATTTGAAGATGCATTCACTGACCTAGACCACATAGGAGGTTATTGAACTCTTAGCAACAGTTCTTGTGACACAAACTCAGCCAGAGGTCAGTTGGTCACGTTCCTGCAGAGTTAGATTTTGGCTGCAAGTCTAACTCTGTCGACTTGAGCTCATATCAACGATGACACCAGTGCAGTGCTGAGAATGTGCACTTCCAGATACAATGTCAAAAACAACTCTCAGTTTAATATCTCAGAATCAATTCCATGACATTATTTTGAAGAAGAGTATGGACGTTATCCAGGAAGCTTTTGCAAATATTTAGTGCAATCAGATCATTGAAAACATATTATCATTGAAAACATATTTGATGTTTGTGAAAGCTTGCTGTATTCAAGTTTTCTGCTGTATCTCCTTCATTATGACAGCAATTACACCAAGAAGTAGTTCAATGTTTGTAATGCACTTGGAATATCCTGAGGTCAAGAAAGATTCTATTTAAATGCAAGTTTCCCCTTTATTTTTGCATCCAGGTTTTCGGCATTGACTTACAGCATTAGTCAGCATAGTTGTCTGTTCCTTCTCCTCTGAGTGCAAGTCTGAGGATCCTGTGGAAATAGAATGCATTCCCAACATTCCACCTCCTTTCCAAGTTTTTCAGGCCTCCATTAACAGCCAAAAGTCTTGGAGCCTGTTCTCTTGTATGCAATTATGTGTTTACTGTTTCTCAAGTCAGATTCAATTGTGGAATGACTGCCAGCTCTTGCTCCAACTAGTATACACCTCTCCTTTAAGAGCTGCTGGCTGGCTTTAGACAGTGTAGACAACTAACTCATGATATTTCTTCCCTGCTGATGTGCCAAGCTAATCAACAGCACAGTTAATACTAGTTGGGCACTGAAATCATCACACTTACAATACAGCCAATGAGTTTGGGTTAATCATGCACTGTGACCTCAATATCAATTCTTGGAATTTATTAAGTTGAACAACTTTTTTCCCAGCTTTATATTTCCTGCCAGAGAGATATTTACAAACTACTGTGAACAAAGATCACTTTAAGAAACATATCCCTGTGACTTAATTCTCCTACCTAGAGTAATCTGATAAGCACATGTTGTGTAATATGCAAGGTCAGGGCTAGGGTGCAAACATAGGCCTTGAGACAATGGATAATGTTCTTTAAAGATAAAGTTAAAATTTGAGACTAAATACATTTGTTTTTTTGTGGTATAACTGCACGTAAGTATTATACAGATCATGGTGACTTAGCTCACATGCTAAATTGATGGTCTTACAGCTGTTCAAATATTAAATATATCATTATTTTACTGTCAGTGACAACCTTCATTAAACCTTAAGGTTTCAAAATGAATTGGCTGAAATGATGAACTAAAAACAGTTTCCAAAAAGTGGTCTAGATTCACTTATAAAATCAGGGCAAATTAAAATGAAGATTGAAACAAATGTTGTTTCTCTTCCCTTTTCTCCTAAAGTCACATATGTAGATGAATTAGAGCAGAACTGGTCCATTCAGTTTCTTGAATCTATCCACCATTCAATGAAATCATAGCTAATCTGATTGTAATCTTAACTCTTCATTCTGGCCTAGCCCCCAGTAACTCTTCACTCCCTTGTTTATCAAAAATCTATCCATTTCTGCCTTAAGAACACCACTCTTGAGGAAGAGAACCTTGAAGACTAACGATCTTCTGATTAAAAAAAAGTCTGATGACTGCAAAAGTGACTGATCACAACTCTTCTGAGATACAGTTTAGATTAGAACTCTTTATCTGTGAACTCAACACTTAAAAAATATTTTCCCTCTCCTTTAAGGATTGTCTCTTGGTAAAGAGATAACATATTTTGCAATCTTAATATTCCTCTTAATCACAAAATCAAACTTTAAAAAAATTAAGTAGCTCAAAACAAAGGAAATGGTTTATGATAGGATAGCTATTTGTGGAATTAGACAACGAGTTCTCAATGACATCCATGATACAAGTTCTAAATCACAGCTATGTCATTATGGAGAGACAATGAATTAAAGCTCAATTTAAATATTTGCCCTCTCACCTTAAACCTATGTTCTCTAGTTTTAGACTCTCCTACCCTGGTAAAAAAATACTCTGTCCCACTTATGCCCTTTATAAATTTATAAACCTCTTATAAGGTCATCTCTCAGCCACCTGCGCACCTGTTAGAACAAACCCAGCATATCTAATCTCTCCTTGTAACTAAAATCCTCCATTCCAGGCAATATTCTGGCAAATCTCTTCTGCACTCTGTCTGGCACTACCATATCATTTCTATCGTGTGCTGACCTGAGTGCAGAGAATATTGCAAGTGTGGCCTAAATAACGTCTTGTACACTGCAACATAAGATCCCAACTCTTATACTCAGTATCCCAGCCAGTGAATGCAAGCAAGCTGAAATGCCTTCTTCACTACCCTTTCCATCTGTATTGCCTTTTTCAGGGAGCTATGAATTTACACCCCTCTCCTATTGCCAAGCCAATTTTGGATCCAAACTGCAAAAACACCTTGGATCCCATGTGCCCCAACTTTTTGGACCAGCCCACCATGCAGAACCTTGTCAAAAGCTTTGCTAAAGTCCATGTATACCACATCTACTATCTTGCCTTCATCAATTTTCTTACTAACCTCATCAAAAAATAAACCCTCAGATTCTTCATTCATGTTATTTTTGAATTTTGGAATAAATCTGCTCTTCAAGAACTGGCTATCAGTGGCACATCTGGGTTCAATATATACCATCTGTACAACCATTGACCTAGCTATCTTTGACTATAATTCCCACTCCATAAAGTCCACCACAGCATGCCCAAGTTTTAAGGATACATCACGCCATCCAGTCACCTGTGTGTCAGATGGCTGCACCATCACACAAGTTAGAAGACTTTTGAGTTCAAGTCCCACACGACTGATTTGAGCACAAAACTCTAAGCTGACACTCCAGTGCAGTTCTGACACAGGGCTGCACTGATGGATGATAAATTAAATGGGCCCCCTCCAAATCACCCCCTCCATTTATTTTGTCAAATAGATGCAAGATTATTTTGAAAAGAGAAGGGCAATTATTCCTGATCTGACTCACCAACATTAAGCAGATTATTTCGTCATTACATATTGCTATTTGTGTAAATTCGCTTTATGCAAATTGTCAGCCATTTTTCCTACATATCAAGTAACTCCATATCAAAGGTATTTCTTTGGCTGTAATAGCAATATTTAATGACCAGATAATCTGCTTAATGTTGGTGAGATAATCATAAATTATTACTTTCACCAAAAATCATGGAAATGTCATTTGATTTTGCTTGCTGCAGATGTTAGTTCTTGTACAATCTGGGAATTCATGACAGGAAATTTGAGTTTTCATGGACTTATCTCTGTAATTCAATGAAAAACAGGTCAGCTAGCATTCAAATTTTTCTGACTTGTATTTTTACTACACATTCAATGCCAAAGCATGGGTATTGATCTTTGGTTTGCCTGCATAAAAATGATGGCAATTTGATGTGTCATCTAAATTATAATTATTTCAAAGTCTTGTTAAAATGCAAAGACAGTTGAAACAAATGTCACAATGGAATGACTCAGTAGGAAGCAATGATGTGGTTAGAATCAGCTGTCTTTCCATTGTGATATCTTGCATCATATAACTTACGTAACAAGGAACTTGTTAATGCAACTCAAATTAGTAACAGTTTTACATGAAGCTGATATGTTTAATGACACAAATTCCTAAAGAGTGATGGAATATCAATTGTAGATCACTGGTTATATTTCTTTTCATTATTCCATGGGGGTGGAATACATAGAACAAATAAACAGAACAGGTTTGGAAAGGTTTCTCAATCCAACCTGTTGAACTAAACAATGGTTCAGAACAATGGTTTTACCAAAAATACAGGCAATTATTAATCTGAAATGTTAACTAAATTTCTCTCTCTGTAAAAATTGCTGAACCTGCTGAGTATTTCCAACATTATCTGTTTTATTGAGACTAGCATTTAGAGTATTTTGCTTTTGAATGCCTTTTGTTTGGTGCAAATTGAAAATTAGCAATTTACAGTAGCTGCTCGAGGATAATTTTATATATATTATACAGTATATTTCACAAACTCTGAAAACATATACAACAGTCATCAGTTTCCATATCACCACCTGCTATTTCAATTTTCCCAATGTGATCCAAAGACCCTATGGAGTTTGCAACTTAATTTTGTGCACCCATTACTATAGTTCTGAATCATTAACCAATAGTACATTTCCCTGCCAATTAAGGAACTTCTGTTAAGATTTTCTTTGGTAGTCAATACTGCGCTTCAGAATTTTATTTTAAAAGTCAGGAAAATGTGGTTTTAAGATGGCAGCAATCTTATTTTATACAACAATCCTCAGGCCCATCTCTGCTTCATCAAAATCTAAGGAAATCACTGAGGGTTTGGCTAGATGCTTAGGGACTGTAATGTATGTTTGAAGATACCTTTAAGAACTTAGTGTACCATGTGGTATGACCTTGATAAACAATTGTACCAGACACTAGTGTTAATTGGATAGATAAAGGACGTTCTTTTCACAGATCCATCTCTTCCCAACTGCCTCTGCTTGCAACATAAAGAAACCAGAACATACAGGGATGAGGTTCTTGACGGCTCAGCTACCTGAACACACGTAAAAGTTCTTAATAACAAGTTCTGCACTATTACCAGAGCTTTAACTAACTGAACAATTAGCCTTACTAAAGTAGTGTCCACTAAATGTATAGGGAATGTAAGCATTTAATAGTCAAGTCCCATGACATTTTCCAGATACATGGTTGCATGTTGCATGCTCCTTTAATTTCCTCTGCAAAGTGCAATCCCTTTGTTGCCAGTTGGGAACTGTCCTCCTCATTCAAACCCTCCAGGGTAATGTATATGGCTCAAGGGGGCTAGACTGTACTACTCTAGCTGACATTTGTGGCACACGGCACTGATTTAGTTAAGGAGAAGTACAATTCTAATTTAAGAAGTTCCTTTTAAATGAAGTGACTGCTGCCTGACTTTCTGTCGCCACTCAATGGACAAGCTGCCAATAAATGGAGCAAGTAGTGCTGGCAGTTTGTCAATTACTCAAATGAGACTGCCCACCAGTTCTAAATATGCCTCTCCATTACATCATCAAGTACATGTTGTAATTGCAAAGACTGTATGTTGCAGCTGGAAAAATTCAATATTCCCAAAACAGGGACATGTGAATACATCCATTGGTCAACCGGTGGAGAAATTCCCCAAGGTATGAGCAGGAAGGGTGGGGAAAATGATCAGGTGGGGTGGGAAGGGGAATAAATGTGCCTTTAGTAGTATAAGGTTTTATTGTGGTTCCTGGAGGAATATGGGACCTCAGAAATAAAAACTGACTTTTGTGGACTTCTTTTTAAGTTGTCCCCATTGTTATCTTTAAACATCATTGGTTAGACCACTTGAATCCTAATATAATGAGATGGACAGTGTGCTGCTCTGTCAATTTGTACGTCAATTGTGCTGTTGAAGTCCAAAACATGACATTGGACTTACCTTTTCATATTTAATCATCCTTTGCTCTGCTCATCATGGGCAGATGGCTCATTTATTCACAAGTCTTCCTGAATATTGAATAAAGCAGGTATTAAAACAGGAACCAATACATTTTCCAAATTTTCAGTAGCTTTTCTAATGTAAAATCCGTTAACTGCAATACAACAATCATTTGCTGTTCTGGCTTTGTAGATGTCATCCAATCTGTATATGGCTTCCCCAATTTAGAAGAGACCAGATCGTGACCATTGAATGCAGAATACTAAATTGGCAAAAGTGTAAGTAAAGTTCTGTTTCAACTGGAAAGACCGTATTGGCTCTGGATACTAGGAAAAGGAGGTGGTAAATGGATAGGTGTTATATCAGTCTGAGAGAGAAGCCATGGGCATTCTTGGAAGAGATCAAGTCTTAAATCATCAAACTAAATTCAGCAAGTTTATTGCTTAAGAAGGTGGAATTCTGTTTCTAGTTCCTTAGTTGTACAACATCAGCCACAGCTTAAAGGACAAAGGAATTCATCTCAAACTTATGGAGAGAGATGCACATGGTATCTCTCACATGGAAAGCAACTTCGGCCCAGATACTCTGCACCAACCATCAACCACGCATTTACACTAATCCTATATTAATTCTATTTTTATTCTTCCTACATACCCATTAACCCACCCCAACCTACCAATCACCTACACACACTGGGGCAATTTATAGCAGCAGCAGCCAGCGTAATGCTATTGTAGTATCAGTTCAATTCCAGCTGCTGTCTGTAAGAAGTTAGTACGTTCTCCCTGTGACTGCATGGGTTTCCTCTGGGTGCTCTGGTTTCCTCCCACATTCCAAAGACATACAGTTAGGAAGCTGTGGGCATGCTACGTAGGCAGCAGAGGCCTGGAGATACTTGCAGGCTGCCCTCAGAACATTCTACACAAAAATGCATTTCACTGTGTGTTTCAATGTACATCTAACAAAGAAATCTTATCTTAATTAACTTAATAACCTGCGCATCTTTGGGATATGGGAGGAAGCTAGCACATCCAGAGGAAACCTACATGGTCACAGGGAGAACATGTAAATTCTACACAGACAACACAGCATCTGAAGTCAGGATTGAACCTGGGTCTCCAGTGCTGTGTGGCAGCAGCTCTACTAGCTGCGCCTCTGCGGCACCACCAAAGCACTTAAAGGAAATTAGGGCAGTTAATCAATTGTACAGATACTGGCAATGGAAGAGGACTAAGCTGGGATTGGTACAAGTACCACTTTGTTACTGGTGAAGCTGAAGCAACAACAGACAAGAAAGACAAGTTACAACATCAGATTCATTTCCTCTTCCACAATAAAAAAAATACTCAAAATTCACTTTAAAAAGTAGGTGATGTGACTGATGGTCAATTGTGAAATTTAAACTTTTAACCTTCTGACTAAGAACCACATGTCCTATCACTTGATTTAGCAGGACTTGTTGACTGCTTTTTTTCCTCCCCATTAAATGTTTCCATGAACAACAGTTGTTTGGAATTTTTCATTTTCTTCTTCAAATATGAGCATTATTAGAACTATGAGATGAGATTAGATGATAAAAAATGTAAAAGTATTTCCTAGAAGACACTGTGATTACACTTCATTGACTGTAAAAGCTTTGGGAAGGCCTAAGGCAGTGAAAGAAGCTATGAAAGAAGCTTTTAGAATATTTACCTTGTACCTCTCAATATTTTTAAAAACATCTCAATGACTGCGGACAATAATAGCAGAAGTTAAGTACTTATGATAAGCTTTTTTATTTATATTCACAGAATATGAACTTTGCTGTCAATGTCAGCATTTATTGCACATTTCCAAATGCTCCAGCAAAAGTGGTGGTGAACACCCTTTCTTGAACACATTAAAAAGGATTTATTTGCACAAATCTAAAACCTATGTGATGCAATAATTACAATATTTGGGCCTATGTTACTCTTCACTTTCCCAACTACTACTGACAATATTTTCCATTTTCTTGGTCACTTGCACTGGAATCTACAATCTTCAATTTTTCAATACTTATCCCGTAGAATGAAATAAATTTGATATCGTAATTTTCCTTCTTTTGGGAAAAAGTACCTACCCCCACTCTCCCTGCAGCTTAACAAGCTTTTCTTGCTTCCTTCCCATTTCTGACGAAGGATCTACAACCTGAAGCATTAGTCCTGTTTCTCTTCCCACAGATGCAGCCTGACCTGCTGAGTATTTCCAGCATTTTCTGTTTTCTTTCAGATTTCCAACATATGTAGCTTTTTTAAAAAAAATTATTTTACTTTATCATTACCTCCGCTTGACCAGTAACAAAATAGTATTCAAAGCAGTCCTAGGATAGGGTTATGGGACTAGTCCCTCAGTCCTTAAAGGCAGAGCTGGTGTACAACTGAGGAGATAAAAGACCATTGAAAGCATGTTTATTTACTGAACTATGGCAAAGTAGGAAAGACCACACCAGTCTACTTATGGCTGATAGAGATGCACAGAAACAACCCAATATTTATAACTCATGCCGATGTGCAAGTTTTCTACTCTTAAGTACAGAGAATTCAGCTCATACAGACAGATTATTTAGGATTTAAAATGAATGTCCCAAATCCTCATAGAAATTCCCAACTAGGTTCAATGCTCTATTAAAGAGCCAAATCTCAGAAAAGAAATGCACTGGATTTATTGTAGCCATATGCCAATTCTGCATCAGAGTTCTTCAACTCACAAAGTCTGGGTTCTATAGTAAGAACATTAACTGCTTCACTGGCTGAAATCTACTATCCAAATAAATAACTCCATACAGCATCAGCTTTTTGTCTTGCTTCTATTTTTTTTTAGCAACATTTGCTCTATAAACATTTGCTTTTTTTCTGAAACAAGATGCAATTTTACTAATAGAAATAATGACTTTTAGTACTTAATAGCACACATAATTTTACTTGGACATGAGGGATGAGATAACCTGATTTTACATCTAGAATTTTGAAACCTCTTTCGTGAAGGAAAAGGGGTAGAGAACAATGTAAAGCAAGACTAACTTTAAATTTTAATATCAAAGTTTACATCGGTAGCCTACAAACTGCACTCTAAAAGGGTTTTTTTGATATTACAATGAAGCTATTTTAGCATTAGTTTCTGCTCACTAAGCCAACTTTCATTAACTAGACTTTAAAACAAGTAAACAAAACGTTCAATCAAATCAAAAATTTAATGACCAGAGATTCACTAAACATTATAGAACATAACAGAGCTGATATGTTTTTCCTTGGTTCAAGTACTACAGTGAGATTTTCTACATAATTACATTTATCCAGTGAATGAATTAATTATCAGCAATCTATCCTAGCAATCCCTGAAACAAGTGGCCGAGATTCATTTAGATTCAAGTTTGCATTGGGTTAATTATCTCCATTTGGAGCATTATTATTTTAAAATGTATACCTTGAAGCAAAATACGCATGTAGGTGTAACTTTTCTCAGTTTCCATCTGTTCATTTTGAAGATAAGATGTTGAGAATGAAGTTTCTGTGATGGCGTCAGTATTAAGTGAGGAACTGAAGACGAGAAAGATAACTGCCCTAGAAGAGCTCAAAGTTGAGATATCACACAAATGTCTAAAAGAAACTACATTGAACCTTTGGATATTAAAATTAAACAAAATCAGCTCTTTTGTCAGAAAAACATAACCAAAGTTATATTCTTTTCCATAAGCAATGTGCACGGACAAAATCTTCACGGTATTGTAGGCATTTACATTTCACAGGTATCAAGTACAGTGCACAGCCAAATTCTCAGAGCTTCAGCAATACTAGAATGTTATGAAGAACATACAAATTAGAAGCAAGATTAGGTCATTCACCCCCTTGTATCTGCTGTCTTATTCTTTAAGATCATAGCCAAAGTCCCTTGAAATTTCTTGCACACATGCCACTTCCCTTAAAACCTAAAATTTTGATACTCTGTCCTGAATATGCTCAGCAACTGCGCTTCCTGACAATTAGGTAATTCGAAAGATTCACCACCCCCTGGATGAAGAAATTTCACAGTGGACTACCACATCTGAGGACTGCAGTGTACATGTACGGTGCATTAGATCTTTCCCTCTCCTTTGGACTTACTATCAAGCCCAGGACATTCTGTAATTTATGAAGCTCATGGGTCATATAAACCATTCAATTTTATGTTAGCCACAGCTGGCATGTCTGGTGCAGCCTCATTCATTTGAAAATTTCAATGAAAGTAAGTTTTAAAAAAAGTTTTAATTTTAATTATCAATGTTTTTAATTATTTTGCATTAATGAAATGTGTTTTAAGTGAATTATTGTTTTTTTAAAATAGATTTTAATCTTTTAAACTTTTTCCAATTGTTTCTGAATGACCGCGATTATCTTTGACATTGGGACCCAATGAAGAGGCCTTCTAACAGTCTGACTAGCGCTGGAGTTTGCAGCACCTGCTCACAGACCACACACTTCATGGGACTGTTACTGCATTGCCCCAGGAACTACATAGCTTCAATACTTAAGTGCGACTGTGAGGTGCAGACTGGGTTCTGTGTGAACTGGCCCAATTTTTTCTCATCACAATTGATGGTCTTAAGATGGCAAGGACATGTTTTCATAAAAAGCAAAAAGATTATCTAGGTGACAGGTAGATAAGACATAGAATGTGATAAACAAACACAATTCTTCAACGAAAACAGAAAATACAGGAAATTCTCAGCAGATCAAACTTAATTTGGGAGAAAAGAAACCGAGTCAATGTTTCAGGTCAGAGATCCTTCATCAGAACCAAAAAGGAGACAAACGAATCTCACGAAGCTGCAGGGAGGGTAGGGGGATGTATCTGATGAGGGACAAGTGGGATGACCATGGGCATAATATGTAATCAAGGTTGCCTGATCAATGAGTTAATGGAAGCAGTTAGAGAATGAAAACTTAGACAATAGAGTATAGGAGTTGTGAAATACAGATCAGGAGGACGTGCCCATCAGAGGTTCAAAAAGGTTGAGATAATATTATAGATGCATGACTGAGAAGTCAGGTTACATGAAGTTGTAGAATTCAATGTTGAGTCCAAAAAGCTGAACAGGTGGAAAATGAGGTGCTGTTCCTCAAGGGTGCATTGGGCCTCACTGCGGCAGTACAGGATGCCAAAAACCATTAGATCAGAGTGGGAGTGGGATGAGGAATTAAAGTAGTAGGCAACCAGAAGCTCAGGGCTACCCCTGTGAACTGAACCACTGGTGTTCCACAAAGCATTCACGCAATATGCATTTAGTTTCTCCAATGTAGAGGAGACCACATTGTGAACACTGAATGCAGTACACTACATCGGAAGAAGTACAACTGAATCACTGCTTCAACATGGAAAGACTTTTTGGGTTCCTGGATGGTAGGAAGGGAAGAAATGAAAGGACAAGAGTTGCATCACCTGTGGTTGCAAAGGAAAGTGACACAA
>JARFYF010000094.1:18333303-18343530 GCA_030265395.1 Rhina ancylostomus | reverse complement strand
CCTTTATCTTCCATACAAAATTTGAAATGCGTGCCCCTTAATCCTTGGATCATTACTAATAGGTTGTTAAATCTAGTTACCCTACCGAAACCAGTTATAATCTTCTATACTTCTATAAAATCTCCTGTTAACTTCTTTGCTCCCAAAAGAACAACCTCACCTTCTCCAGTCTAACCTTGTGGCTAAGGTCTTTTATCCCTGGAACCATTCTAGTAATTTTATTTCTGCACCCTCTTTGGGCCGCCTTATTTGTCCAAAATGTGACCAGAATTAATGCAGAACCAATGCTCAATACCCAGAGGAAGTGAGAGGCAGGTACAATTACAATGTTTAAAAGGATAGGGTGAGGTCCAGGGGTATACGGGCCAAATGCAGGGACATGGAACTAGCTCAGGAAGGCACCTTGGTCAGCATGGATGAATTGGGCTGAGGGGCCTGTTTCTGTGCTGTATATATGATTCTAATATGGCATTTCATACATGCAACTTTTAAAAAATTTGTGCTGGAAAAAAGTTCTATGAGTTGACAGTTCTAAAGGGTTAAAGGAGATTTTGGAGTGGTGCTATTATGTGACTATAATGTACTGCAGTGTGAGTATATCTCTTGGATCAATCATTTTTTATAAGCACTGAAGAGAAATAAGGTGATCTCGTACAAATGGCATTACATCTTATTTTACCTGATTTAGTTGTTAAAGTATTTATTCTTGCATTGTTACAATAAGACTACTAACTTGTATTCCTGGTCGTGATATCTTATGTAGTTAAGGCCTATATCTTGGTTGGCCGTTGAAATAACTACTGAGCAAAAATGAGGTGCATCAAACTATGCATATTTTGCCCAAATCCTAACCACTAACTACAGAGTTATGGTTGCATGTTACTAGCCCACCCAGACACTTGCTTGGCAATGTAGATGAGAGTGGTGATATGAAATTTGAAGTGAGGTGGGAGAGTAGGAGGAAGAATATAACTTGCCAACTTGAGGATGGAAGAAAAATAAAGTGACTTGAAATTCACTGCAAAAAAAATTACTACAAAACAATGTAGTTCAACCTGTAGAACAAATATCTTCTTTAGCAAAGTATTTGCTTGAACTGAAAGAAATCTTTGCACAAGAGATTCCTTTGTTAGTTGGCGTTGGCTGAAAGCCAAAAGAAATGAACCTAATTAAAATAAGATAGCATTTAAGCTTTACTATTTGAAGTTGATAATTAATTCCTTGTGTTGAGAAATAAGATTTATCCAATAATTAGTAGTGAGAATTTAGTAATAAACATTGAATAACACAATCACTTGTATTGCTCAGTTTTGAAATGATGACTAAGACTGCACTGGCATTTCACAAGATGCACTTAAGCAATATTTTTATTCAACTACCATACAGTACAACTTTACACATGCAATCCCATGACCTTAATGAAATGTGACTTGAAAGTCAGGGTGAAACTTTACATGTAAGAAAAATACTGTGTTGAAGACTTGTGATTCTGCTTCAGAGAATAATACAGTACAACTTGGTGTATACATTCCACTCCCTTTCAGCATTGCTCAAGAGTATAGCAAAATTTAACTACTATAAGGAAATGCAGTTGAAAGCTTTTATAGGATCCTAACTAAGGATGATAAATTATTGTGCTGGTTTTGATGGCTTTTGTTATAATATCTGCCATTTTCACTGGTTCATTTTCAACAGTTGACCTGTCCCTAAATAAGAGAGATGGAAAAAAATTGCTGCAAAGTTAGTGAGGCATTTGATGCAAGCAAAGGGTGTAGACTGGAGTGTAATTGATACCAGCAGGACAGGTTGCTCTCTTGCTACCTCTCTCAGAATATGGGCCAACAAACACTTTAATGAAATGGGTCTCTTTTTGCCATTTGATACTGCCTTTACACTTCTCTGGGTAGATGTAAACTAAATATGAAAAAGTGAGTTTTATTTTCTATGAACATTTGTGTGAATTTTTGAAATTAGAAAATCAAAACACTTTCAGTGCTACAATGCAAATAAGAATGCAAGGTTGCTGGCTGAAATGTTCGAGGCCTGAGTGAAATGCCTTGCAACAGAACAGATTAATTTCTGTAATTAAGTTTGGCTATGATAAATTGTAATTAGCTGAGTATATTACAAAGTATATTACAGGATGCATGTTGTGCCATTCTATACAAAAAAACCTTTAACATGCTATAAATAATAGCATATTACCCAGGGCAAATACATCATGTTTGTGCATCTGTGGTTTGAACTTTGTGGTCAGGAGTGAAGCCTCTTACCACTGGCCTTGATGAAAGTTGCCTGCAGTGATCCTCTGTGACATGGATTTCACTTTTCTTAAGGCCACTTGCCATGAGACATCTGCCATGGGATCTTTGATGTCTGCAACAGTGATGTCATTAAGCAGATGAAGCAGACAATCACATTGAAACGCTCTCACAGATAGCAAACCAAGAAATAAAATCCACCAATGTTAACTAGCTCTTTTACCGAGTGCAATGTAAATATTAGAACATAGACAAGATATTTTGATAGATGCTGAAATACCATAAGTAAACTTGGAAAAATATACTATTTTTAAATGATTTACACAGGAATAGAATTTTGAAATCTTGGAGGAATGGCAAGCCGCACATATAAAATCAGACTTTAATGACCATTGAGATTTTTAGCAGTAATTGATTTAGTACAAATGATTGATAACTTAAGAACTCGGTGTCACCTAGCGCAACTAAATGTAATACTTGAGGGTATTTACATTTTGAGAATAATTTGTAAATACCTGATGATCTCATCAGTTCACTGATTCCTAGAAATCGCATTGGAGAAGGCTGTCATAGCATACCATGTGGAGGATAACCAGATTTGGATTTCCATGTTTAATTATGCCTGTGTGCTATCCAGAAATTGTGGGTAAATTTCCTCCATTGTAATCTTATTATTATTCCTCACCATAATTTCTGAACATATGCATATCCTTGGTGCTGAAAGTACTATATAGTTGTGTCATGCTTATTTGTTTCTATAATTTACAGTAAATTCTAATGTAAGTCATCTGGTGTGCAAGTATATTGAATATCTGGAACTGCTCACTTGTTGCTGAAAGAAAAGTCTAGCTCAATGCTTACAAAAATATTTGAAGCTTAAGCAACAAAATTATATAGCACCCAAGTGTCGGTTTCACAAATTGGTATGTTTTACAGCCCTACTGGAGGTCAAACCAAAACTAACCTTGGAGATCATTAAATAGCCTTTCTATACATGCTCGATTTTTGTTTTACAATCAAGATTTCAGTGAACTTTAACTTTTAAATGAATATGTAACCACTCAAAAAGACATAATAAATTATGTACATTTGTGGTTATAAGTTGTCATATCATTTCTATAAGCAGGATTTGACATATGCAAATTGGCAATACATGATAGATATGTGACTCCAATTGCACAGAGTCCTAAAAGCATAGAAAATATATGAACTGGAGTAG
Organism: Rhina ancylostomus; assembly: GCA_030265395.1. Classification (NCBI taxonomy): domain Eukaryota; kingdom Metazoa; phylum Chordata; class Chondrichthyes; order Rhinopristiformes; family Rhinidae; genus Rhina; species Rhina ancylostomus. Next base: position 18,340,050 of record JARFYF010000094.1, on the reverse strand, counting down.
GCCTCCTTCACCACTCAATGTAATCGTGACTGACCCCCTATCTCAATCTATATTCCTGCTATCTCTCAATATTCTTTGATGCCTTTTGTTTCAGTTTACCTCTTCTTAAATATATTCACGACTTGGCCTTCACTAGAACAGAATTTCAAAAGATCACCACCCTCAACATGAAGAAACTTCTCCCCATTTCTGTTCACAGGATGCTATGATTTGTCTCCAAGCACCAAGAGGAGGGGTTTTGACTTTGGAGCATCATAATGAAATCATCAAATCATGGGAATGGGAGTCATTTGAATATTGTGAACAGTTCATGAATAGTGGTACTTTGGTTTCCATTCTGCTGAGCATGCAGAATTGATCATCATCCCTTGGGATGGTGGTGGGGAGGCAGGGAGGAAGTAAGTTGTGATGGGGACAGGGAATGTGGTTTGGAAAACAGCAGCATCTATCTGAAGATGTAAATGGTTCAAAGGGACAACTGAAATCAATTGGCTTAATTGTAATTTGAATTTTTCACTATATGGTCCAACTGTAGGTTGTTGATTTGGTACTCCTGTATATGTAGGTGCACTCATTAAGGAAACATATCCACTGGGATTCCTAGGAGAACGTTAATCTATCACAGTAGTGATAGTAAGAAGCACACGATGATGCTCCCATTTGTGATAGAGTTTTTTCTGAACGAGAATAGTTACAGAGAGACAGAGAAGACTGCAGATGCTGGAATCTGGAGCAACAATCAATCTGTTGGAGGAGCTCAGTGGGTCAAGCAGCATCTGTGACCGGGGATGGAGGAGTTGTTGACACTTTGAGTTGAAACCCTGCATCAGGGCCTTCATACAAACACCACCATCCAGCATCAGGAAGGCCAGATGAAGGGTCTTGACCTGAAACGTCGACTATCCATTTTCCTCAATAGATACTCCCTGACCTGCTGAGTTCCTCCAGCTCCTTTGTGTGTTGCTTAAATCCCTCTGCTTGTTTCTGCAACAAAGAATACTTTCCACCCTGAATTCCTGATGTTTCTGTCCCAGAGGTCTCAGCCTCAAAATAGTGCATTTTCTAGGTTAATAAACATAAAAGAAAAGTAGAAACCAGAGAATTATTATAAATTCAGAGGATCATGTTCAGCCATATGTAAGAGAGAACCTGTTGGGATCACCATCTCCATCTCATTCTATTTATCAAAGGAAGTAGTTATAAAAGGATAGAAACAACTGACATTGATATTTGAAATACTGGGTGCAAATATAGTAATTTTATCTGCAGAGACTTTTTTTTGGTTTTGCATTATGAATAAGAGTTAAAATTCATCTTTGCTGATTTATGGCTTCTCAGCTCTCAAAGCATTAAGGCAAGTTAATTTTTATTGCCAATGGTTTCACTGTAAGCAAAAAATAGCAGATTCTCTGTGGACCAGATGCATGTATTTGCTGAAGTGAAAAATCTCATGAATATTCCAAATACAGGTCCCATCTACCTCCCAGGCAGAGATAAAAACATCCCATGGCAATATTTCAGAAAGCGCAGGGGAGTGTTTGGAATGTTCTGAGGTAACTTAACTGACCAGCCATCTCATGAGTACTTGTGGGACCTTGCTGTCTGCTAATTGATTACCATGTTTGCTTTACTAAAGAACAGGGACTATGCTTCAAAATTAATTTATTGGTCATGTGCTTTGACACATAAGGAGATGTGAAAAATGTTGTGTGAAGTTAACTATACGTTATGTTGCTTTCCTGGCTTCAGGGAATGGAACATTAGTAATGGAACATTGCAATGAGGTTGGCTGTCTTTTTTGCCGGGTGCGGAGGTGGGAGGGAGAACATGAGACAGAAATTATGGTCCCTGACAGATTGATAGATACAGGGAAGAGGTGGTTTGAGGACCAGCAATACGATTTTAAGGAGTTAGACAAAAGAATTATAAGTAGTAGAAATTATGTTATAGAGTCACTCAGCACAGAAACAGGCCCTTTGGCCCAGTCAGTTTGCCTTGACAAGTAAGCACCCATTTACACCAATTCCAAAGGAAAAGGGAGACCCAACAAAAGTGGAGCTCCCTGTATTACAAAAAAGTTAGAAAGTATGATGAAACAAATAAAGAGGATGCAAATCAGATGCTAGCCTGATAATATACGTTAGAATAAGGTTTCAGGTAAAAAACTAACGGGAGATGTGGAAAAGGGCAGGACAAAGCAATAGTATGAAAGTAAGTGAACAGATTGACAGTTAACATGAAAGGGAACCCATAAGTCTGGAATGGACATATCAGCAGTAAAACTGGTTGTCAGAAGAGTGGTGAAGCTGAATAATGACCAAAATAGAAAACTGTTGGTGGAGATGAAATGCATGATGGGGCTCCTAAATGAGTATTTTGCTTTGATGTTTCCAAGGAAGAAGATGTTTACAGAAAAGTTGCTGTTGTACTGGATGCTAAGAAAAAGTAGAAGCTAATAGAAAGGCCTAATGTGGATGTGCCACATGCACAAGTGAGATCCATTCTAGGTTGCTGAAAGCAGTAGAGATTAAAATAATGGAGGTGTTAGCCACTATTTTGCAGATCTAACTAGATGCAGGAGTGAAATGAGCATTGGAAATTTGCAAAAATTACAAAGTTGTTCAGAAAATGGAAGAAAGTTAAAACTGACAATTACAAAATAATTCAGATTTGTTAAATACAAATCATATTTGACTAACTTGATTTTTTTAAATAACAAAATGGAGAAACTTGATTTGAATAGTGCAGTTGATACACACACACATATATATATATATATATATATATATAAAACATATAGTCTTTAAAAGTTGTTTCATAAACCAATGAATATTAGGAATGCCAGCAAAACTAAAGCCGAGAATTAATGGGGCAGTTATGGGAAAGAATTTGTGGTGAATCATTGTTTTGTGTACTAAGGGAAGTATTATGAGATACTTCCCAAGGTTCTGCACTAGGACACTCATTTTTGATGTACAATAGTGATTCGACTTCGACGAAAGGACACAATTCCAAAAAGAATTATAGATAGCACAAAGTTTGGAAATGTAGTAACCAGTTAAGAAAATACAGGAAGGCTAGTAGAATGGCTATTGAAGTGCCAAATGAAAAACATAGAAATCCATCCGTTATTTATAGAACTGTACAAAAATAGGAGCAAGAGTGGGCCTTTTAAGCCTGCTCTAGTAATTCAATGCAATCATGGCTGATTCTCCATCTCAGTACATCCAGCTCTATCCCTAGAACTTTTGATAGTTTTTGCATCTAAAAACCTATCCATTTCATTCTCCACAGCTCTCTGTGGTAAGGAACAGATCCTTGGGTTCTTCACCGTCTGGATCAGTCATGTAACCTGAGACTGCAACCTCTGGTATTAGCTGTCACACCCTCCATAATCCCCCGTAAATTGAATTGTTCTCCCTGCATCCAGCCGGTCAAGCCTTGTTAGAATTTTGTATATTTCAATGAGATCTCGTCTCATTCATCTAAACTCTACTGAATGCATATCTATTCGACCCACTCTCTCCTTATGTTATAGTCCTGCTATCCCAGGACTCAGGCCTGTGAACCTTGAGTGCATTCAAAAGCAAATAGGTCCTTGTTTAGATGATACATTTTTTTTAGGAATAATAAGAGATCACACATATCCCACTTACTAAATGGTGCAAGAAGAGGGAGCAGGAGGGATACTTATGCACAAGATCTTTGAAAGGGCAGGACAATTTGACTAAACAGTTAGTAAAGCTCTTGGTATTCTGACATGAAGTGCAGAGGCCAGAAAGGGTAATAATACATATATTCAACAGTGATTTTTTTTGCTAGTAGGAGTATTGTGTCCATTTCTGGGCAACACACTTTGAGAAAGACAAAATGCTTTGGAGAGGCTACCCAAGAATGGTTTTCAGGTTGAGGGTCTATACTTATGTGGTTAGACTAGAAAAGTTGCTGTTGTTTTCCTTAAAGCAGAACAAATAAGATGGTGCTTAAAATCATGTGAGAATTAAATGAAATAAATTAAGATAAATTATTTAAAATGTCTGACAACAAAAGGGTACAAATTTAAGTAATTGGCAAAGAAGTAGGAGGCAACACAAAGAAATGGTTAGGATTTGAAATAAGCTGCCTAATATGATAATTCAATAGAAAATTTTCCAAAGGGAATTAAATAATGAGAGATAAAAAGAATGCTAATTGTAAGAAAAGAACTTGGACTGGCCAGCTCTGACACAAACAGGAAAGGCTGGTTATCTGAAATTGTTGACTGCAACGTGTTAGTTCTAACGTAAGATCATCCACCTGTAACATCAACTTTTTTTCTCTATAGATGCTATTAGACCTGCTAAGCATTTGCAGTATTTTGTTTTATTTCAGATTTGCAGCAGTTCCAGTGTTCTGCATCTCATTATTCCAACATTGTTTCATTTTTCTTTCGTTTGTTCTTATTCATCTTCCATTTACACCTCTTCCAGACGGGTGTCCTTTGATCAACAAGCATTTACCAAGCTCACTTGGATGGTATCAATAGCATTTTGTGTTACCAGGATACTCTGGTCTCCACCCTTACACAGATACTCCCTTTGCTTTCTCCATCCCTCCTCTTGACTGTAACTTACAACATACCTGTTTACTCACTTTTCCAATTTTTATGAAAGGGCATTGGCCTGAAATGATAAACTGAATCATCTCACAATTGGGGCATAGTAAATTAATGCAGGTGGAATTGTGTATACTTATGCAAAGGCCAGGCTTTCGGTATGTATGGCTTGCCACTCCTGCTCCATTTCTGTCCATACCACTTTAAATGACCATGTTTTTTAAAAAAAATTGCTATAACTGAAGTTTACATCGTTTCTTTATGTTCTTGTCAAACATTTTTTTCAGTCTGTCTGTAATAAGAATGTGATTGCTGCTAAAGCTGCCAATTTTCTAATATTCTTGATTTTGATAAGTATATGATTAATGTGCAGTGTATTCACTGTATTTTCACTTGTCAAAAATCTGCAGCAAAGTAACCATATGCTGAATCGTCTTATCAAGTGTGTATCTCAAGACATAGTATCTATACATCTATACCATATATTCTAAAATCTAATGGAAACAATTCAGTATGTTGTGATGCTCTGATTTCTTTGGCAATATCTCCCCAAATATATTTATTTATTTGCTGCATATATGTACACCAGACATATGCTCAGTTTTATAAGTTCAGACAAGTTTTGCTAGGTTATAAAAGCAAGCAAAAGACTGAACAATATTAATAACAAGTTACAAGATTATATAACACATATGCTATAATAGTACATTTTTAATATACATGGATAAGCTATGATGAATATATTATTCTATAACACTAACCCCAATTGTTTACATACATTGTTACATTTGGGAGTAAAGTGTTTCTAGAAGGGGAAGTATGGAGGAATTCAATTTTTATTCATTCCTTATGATACAAGAGGATTTCAGTTGATACACATATAATACTGATGTACACCTCTATTACTTTTGACCACATCTTTTAAGTAACTTGTAGATTAGTCACAACATATATACTGTATCCATTTTGTCACAGCATAGTATAGGTAATCACAAAAGCAGTTTGTTAACTAATATTGCATCCTGGCAAGGAAGTGAACAGAAATAAGCACACTTTAATTGAGTATCATACTATCAAACTTCACTATGAAATAAAATCTAGAAATGATACATTCACTATAAGGCATCTCTGTGCACATGTCACAACATCACAGTGAATATGCTAAAGATTAGTTTATTTCCCCTGTTGAAACCACTCAGCAACCACACTAGTACTGACTTAAATGGAGTGTGATTTTTGTCTACCAAATTTTTCTTGCAGCTAACTGATCTAAAGCAGCTCATTTTGTCACATCTTACTTTGTACAAATTATAATATCCACCCAAACGGCACAAAAGAGAAGTTTAACTGTAGGGCACAGAAAATAATTTTTCTAAAGTCACTGAGGTTAGTACGCTGCAGCTTAGTGTAACATTTATGTGGGGGTGATCCAAGATTTCAGGACATTTAGTGTCTTCTAATCAGAAAATAAACTGGCAAAGGACTTCCTCAAGTTACGGATTGTTTCAGCCTTTGCTTCATCTTCATTTAAATTTGATCGAAATAGCGATGATTCCGTAAAGTTGAATGCATTGGTCAAAGACTGTGATTTACTGCAAAAAAAATAAATGCACTTAATTATATTTTCAAGATTGGAAGCTATCACATTATTGATAAACCTTCATTCCTGCAATATCATCTATATTATAAAAAAGAATAACATTTTAATTAAAGGATTTGGTTTTTTCTGTAAATTCCACTTTCTTTTCATGACCCCAGTTCATTAAGGATTAGTAAATTTTAACATATTTCTGTCTTGTTATGATACACTTACATAGTTAATTGGTAGTTGCTAAAGCTATTGATGCAAATTTTGTAAATTCATAATATGATCAATCAGCATTTTTATGGCTGAGATATGTTCTGGCACTGACATAATGGGATACATTGGGATGGCCAGGCACTCTGCAGGACCTTGGTGGTGAGTCTTGAGTTGGCTTCAGTACCAAAGCTGTCATTGTGACAAAAGTGATATTGGCAGATATTAAGGAAATCAAGGGATATGAGTTGGTGCATGAAAGTGGCAGTGAGGTAAAAGATGAGCCATGATGTTATTGAATGATAAAGGATCCACAAAGGCCAAATGTCCTTTTTCTTACTTTCTTATGTTCTTA
>JARFYF010000094.1:18294054-18306204 GCA_030265395.1 Rhina ancylostomus | reverse complement strand
ACCTTAAAGAACATCCCCCTCATCACTATCCAAAGAGGTATACCTGTTGCTGAGGGGAATGGCTGCAGGGGAACCCTTGCACTGACTGCCTACTCCCCTTGGTTTTAGAGGTGGTCACCCATCTATCTGAAGCCTGTACCTTGGGTGTGACCACCTCCATAAAAATATATGATGTTCTCAGCTTCCTAGATGATCCCAAGTACATCAAACTCCTTCTACAGTTCCTTGACCCGGTCTGTCATGAGCTGTAGCTGGGTGCACTTCCTACAGATGTAGTAGTCCCCTGACTTCCCATATCTTGCAGAAGGAGAATTCCACTGCCCTAAATGCCATCCTGCCTACACTGAATCAAGTATTAAGGATCAACAACAATGTAAAACCTTACCTGTTCTTACCTGCAATTGCAAATTTTAATATAACACTCCTTAGTGATGTGCTGCAAGTTCTTGCATACTCAGTACGTACTGCAGCAGAAGCAATCTCTGAAACCAGGTCTGAAAGAGATATGCCCCTAAGCAAACAATCCCTTGCAGCCAGTGAAAAGATGGAATGGTAGGATACAGGTAGGAGACAGATCCCAATGGGTCAGAAGGACCTGGGCAGACTGGTGAAGGGCAGTGTGCACAAGGGGCATGTTTCCCATTCCCAGGAGGCCACAGGGAGCTATCAAGGCAGGGAATTTGTTGTAAGGTCGTGAATGTAGTCTCTGAATGCCTGAACTTTAGGGATGCTGTGTCCACTCTGCCTGCTCTGATGAGCTGAATAAAAGTAGATGGAGTCTTCTCTCTTTGAGTATGGAGCTTGGCTAAGCATCTAATGCAGCAGTAAGCAGCAAACTGAGATGTTGTGAACATTAGCAACTGCAGCCTGGAATGGACCCCCGGGCCTAAGAAGCTGAGAGAAATCATTACAAAGCAGTACAGGTACACATGTGAAGCTGTATTTGAAGGGAGGTTGGTGAGAACAAATTTAGTATTTGAATGTTGGCCATTTAAATAACACAGTTATAGTGGGAAGGAGATTAATAAAATATGCTTGTTCTGTGAGTAAGAACTGTCGTTTTTCAGACACATAACATCGAGAATTTCTCTGCAGAAAAATCTGGCCTGTTGTCCTTCTGCTGATGTCATTTGGGGGAGTTTAATGCCAAAAAGTGGTGCTAGGGACAATGAAATCTTGCTGAAAAATTCAGAAATGAGTTTTCTGATGGTGCTGTGATGCCAAGAAATATGTGCAAATGTGTTCTACTTTTGTGAAGATCTGTCAGAACATCCTTCAAGAGGGTGAACCCTCTACTTCATTAAGAGTTTGAAGAGATTTGGTATGTCACCAGAGACTCTTGCAAATTTCTACAGATATACGGTGGAGAGCATTCTGATTGGAGCCTCCATACCAGGCGGAGGTGCAACCAATGTGCAGAGTGGAAAGAGGCTGCAAAGGGTTGTAGACTCGGCCGGCTCCATCACAGGCACGACCCTCCCCACCATTGAGGACATCTTCGAGAGGCAGTGCCTCAAGAAGGCAGCGCCTCAAGAAGGCAGCATCCATTATCAAGGGACATGCCCTCTTTGCGTTACTACCATCGGGGAGGAGGTACAGGAACCTGAAGACCCACACTCAGTGTTTTAGGAACAGCTTGTTCCCCTCCGTCATCTATGAAACCATGACCACTACCTCATTATCCCTCTTTTGCACTATTTATTTATTCTTGCACTGTATTGCTACCGTAAAACAAATTTCATGACATATCAGTGATAATAAAGCTAATTCTGATTCTTTGGGGAAAGCTGATTTACAATAGCATGGCACCATTTCTTTTGAAAGTTGTGTGAATAAATTTCTAGCCCCTTGACTCTTTCTTTACTTAGTCAAAGCAAGTTTGATAAAATGAGCTTTTAATAATTGACTATATTGACAAACAAAATCCACCCTAAATTGATTTCTGGTTTCCTATGCAAATCTACTCGTTAGCACAGTGGTTTTGATCCAGAAACATAAGGAAGAGCATTCTGTCCTGAAAGCCAGGTTCTTCAGTTGCTGTCCAAGGAAGGGGTGATGCCTTTAAGCAATACAGGAACAAGACTTCTTCAAGAGTTAAGGCCCAAGATATCTGTGCATCATGTGTGCACTGCCAAAATTATAGAGGTGATGTCATGTACAGTTCATCAACAGCACAACATTGAGCTGCCTCAAAACAGTGCATAGGTTTAGAAATCCCTCAACGGCCTTGCCCTTCCCTATTTTTCCAACCTTCTGCTTCCCCATAGCTTCTGAGGTGTCTTCACTGACAATTCTGCCTTCTTGCTGAGCCCTCATTTAAATCCACAGCCATTAGTGGCCATGCCTTTTCTCACTAAAACTCTCTGCAATTCTCCACCAAATCCTTTAAAACACTTCTTAAAACCTACCTCTTTGAACAAGATTTTAGTCTGTCCTAATGCTTCCTTATATGGCCAGGTGTTGGGATCATATACCTCATTGGGTGCCTCACTAATGCAAGTTGTTGTAAGTGTTGAAAGAATGCCATATGGTTTCTGTATGGTAAGGACTAATACCAAGGCATCAGCAGCAACATCAACATCTATTTCAGTACTGCACTCTAGATCCTTGAGGAAGCCAAAAACAGACATGAAGCAGCAGGATCTACAACCTTAACATTTTAAACTTGCATAAAGATTACCTGACAAATTAATTCTGAAAGTCAATGAAATCAGAGCATAAATTACATAAAACAAGAATCAACATTTCAGACTTTTTGGCATTTTGTCAATCAAATCATTAAATATAATGAAAGAATGTAACAAATGTGATAATATTAAAGATTGGCAGATGATTGGAGCTGATTTGCATGTTGGAATGAATTTGATTAACCGCAGGAGTATTAAGCTTGTACTTTTGAAAATAAGTACGTTTTAAGAATGTATATCTAAGACCAGCTAACTAAATTAATTTGATGGAAGCAATGGATATTATTGCCCATTGTTAAGCTAAGTTGAAGTAAAAGCTATATAAACATCTAAAAACAGATTTTAGGCTTTAGAGTTCTACAATTTCGTTATGAGAAGTACTGTTTATATTTTCTTGCAGTTGTAATGTTTTCAGTCTGTTCTACGTTTACCGCGCCTGCTTCTTAAAAGGTCATTGTGAATTCAAAAATGAAGTCTGACAATAAGGAAACAAATTATTTGTCCCTCCGGCTTCATACATATGTTACCATTTGCAATTTTATAATATATTTCTAAATTCCAAAACAAAATACTGCAGATAATTATTCTGATAGAAGGTCATTAACTTGAAATATTCAATTTGTTTCTCTGTCCACCTCTGCTGCTTGATTTTACAGAGAATGCAATTGTTCAATGCCAGCATGTTTGGGATTCCTGTGTATGAATGCATGATCACAGGAGTGCAGACTGAGTATAACATTACAGTAATTTGTATCCCCACTTATACTTGAAATACCTGCACTGGGTCTTGCCCGGTGCAGGAACAACATTTCTATTCATTTGAAAATCAGAAAACCTGCAATTGTTGGAAATTCAAAATAAAAACAGAAAATACTGGGAATACTCAGCAGACCAGGCAGCATCTGTGGGAAGAGAAAAATGGTTAATGTTTCAGATCCAAGGCCCTTCATGAGAACATTTTGATGGAGGATTTTCAACCTGAAATGTTAACTCTGTTCTTCTTCCCAAAGATGCAGCCTGACCTGTTGCGTATTCCAGCACTTTCTGTTTTTATCTCTATTCACTTGATTGTAGAGGAAATTGTGCAAAGGACTAAGGAAGAATTTAGCCATTTCGCAACTTTTTGGAATTATTTTAGTTTATTTATATGTTTTAAATGTATTTACATGTTTTCTTATTTTAAAACATTATTTTGAATATTTATGATAGTTCTTTAATGCTTAATTGTGTTTTGATATCTTTATTGGGGAGCAGCTTGGCCGATTCTCAAAGCTTTTTCAGCACTATTTTTGAAGATAGTTGAAATTGAACTGTATTACTGTAGGTAATGGAGTCACATTTATCCCAAACAGGGTTAGGTCATTTGTGTCCTTCTCTTAAGGACATGAACTAGATAGGATTTTATCACAATGTAGTATTGACACTAGCTTTAATTCCAGATTATTTAATTAACTGAATAACCTCTATTGTACATCCTCTGATACAAGTATATCCTTCCTTAATCCTTGTGTAGAGAGACCAGACATGTACAAAATGTTCCAGCTGCAGTCTCACAAAGATTCTGTATAATTGGAGCAAGATGTATCTACTCTTGTACTCAAATCCTCTTGCAATGTAGAGCAACATTCTGTTTGCCTTCCTAATTGCTTGCTACATTTGTACGTTAACTTGCACTGATTTATGTACAAATACAGTCAGGTCCCTCTGAATACCAATACTTATCAATTTCTCACAATTTAAAAACCACTATGTTTTTTTCTAGTTTTTCTACCAAAGTGGATGACATTATATTTTTCCACATTATATTCTATCTGCCATCTTAGCAACTGTTCACTTTATCCATCAGTATCTTCCTGGAGCTTCCCTGCATTCTCATTGCCTACACTGCCATCTAGCTTTGTGTCATCAACCAACATAGATCTATTACACTTATTCTGCTCATTGCTCATCCAAATCATTGATACATGCACTGAACAGCTGGGGCCCCAGTAGAGATCCCAGCGGCATCCAACACAGCCTCCCAACCTGAAAATGATTTCTTCCTAAAATTTTAATTAATATGCTGGGGACTATATAGCAGTGCCTTCTGGGACTAGCTCTGAGATTTCCATCTTTCCCTCCTATTAATGGAACTCACTGCACTGGAGTTTGCAATTTCTGCTCCCAGCAAGTTTTGGTAATGAGGTAATCAATCAGTAGAAATATAAAACAATACTAATGGAGGTCAGCTTACTTTAGGCTATGTAAAAGGGTTTGGCAGGATGAATGCTTAGAGGATGTCTCTGTTGCCTGGAGAACTAGTGTTAAGATAAGGGGGCAAACATTTGGGAATGTGGTCAGGTCAAATTTCTCCTCTCAAAGCACTGTGGATCTTTTGAATTGTCTACGTCAAAGGGCTGTGGATGCTCTGCTGTCAACTGTATTCAAGGCTTAGATTGACACACCAGACTGAAACATGTCTCTTCTATTATACAGCAATGAAGGAGAGCATTTCACCCCCTCCCACTCCTCCAACATAGCCTTTTCTATAAAGTATTCAGGTAATTATTGATGACACAGGGATTATAACAGAGGTCCTTCACTCTATATACCAGCTGCTGGAATTTGTTATCTCCTCATTTTGAAAGGCTGATCAGATATATTTACTTATTAAAATCAAGAACTCAAGATTTTAAAACAGAGTGTTATTTACTTATACAATCAGGAATGAACAGCGAACACAGTGAAATGTTTATTTATCTAACCTTAATAAATATTTAAGATGGTACTAGTCTTCCCTCAAGCATAAACTTCAAAAGGACTATTTACTGTAGCCTCAATCTGGCCTAACTTCTTGGCAAGTTCCAAAAGTGAATCTTTTAAAATGTAGACTGCCATTAGGCCAATTATCTATACAAATGCAACTGGCTACATATTCCTCTTAACTATACTTCTGTAATGTGAGGCGTATGACTTTTTACTTGCTAATCAGAGTACTTGTGCTAATCAAAAACTATGCACCCATCTTAAATGTCTGAGATGAAGACATTAATCAAACCCACACAAAGCAACCAGTGAAAGTTTGTACTTGGTTATTATATGTGTGGTTATTTAGAGGCCCCATAGGCAATAGGTGTGGACAGGCTTTGGAACCAAATGCACTGATTGGTCTCATAAGCAGCTTGCCAACACCAGTTTCCCATCCTAACTGCCCTCCTTCAGTGGATTCATTTTGGCACAGAGCCTTTCTTCAATGACCCATGCTGGCAAATGTATATTGTTTTAAATGTTGTTGGCTGCAGCTAAGTATTCCACCAATTACTAATTTTTGGGCCTCAAATATTAAGGCATAGAATGGTAAATTCCACATCACTTTATTTCCTGTATATGATGATCCGATTATTGCTCCAGTTAAACCCTTCTGACCTATAACATGGAACATTGGGGAACATTAAAATCTAGGCATGTATAACATACTTTCTACAACTGTAATACAACATAATGCTTATCTTGCTGTGCTAACCTCCTATCTCTTTCTTAGACTTCCTCTCTCTTAAGTCCCTCCTCCTTTGATCTTCCTTCGCTTTTATAGAAATTTAGAAAAGTAAGAACAGGAGAAAGCCATTTGGCCCTTTGAGCTACTCTGTCATTCAATATGATCATGGCTGATCATCCAAATTCAATACCCTGCTCCAGCTTTCTCCCCATATCTCTTGATCCCTCTAGTCCTAAGAAAGATATCCAACACTTTCTTGACTATTTTTAATTATCTGGCTTCACCTACTTTCTGTGCTGGAGAATTCCACAGGTTTACCAGTCGGAGAAGAAATTTCTTCTTATCTTGGTCCTAAATAGCTTTTCCCTTCTCTTTCAACTGGACTCCCCAGCATCGAGAAAATCTTTCCTGAATCTAATCTGTCCAGTCCTGTTAGAATTTTGTGAGATTTTAATGAGATCCCTTCTCAGTCTTTGAAACTAATGATTATGAGCCTAATTGATCCAATCTCTCTTCATATATCAGTTCTACTGTTCCTGTTATCAATTTGGTTGAGTCTTTTTGGACCTTCCTCCATAGCAAGAACATCCTTCCTCAAATAAGGTGACCAGAACTCTCACAATATTCAAGGTGTAGTCTCACCAAGGCCTTGTACAACTGCAGCACGAGATCGCTACTCCTAAACTTGAATCCTCTTGCTATTAAGGCCAGCGTACAATTTGCCTTCTTAATCAACAGTTGCACCTGCATACTTACTTTCACCCACTGGTGCACAAGGGCATCCCATTCTTGTTGCCCCCTTTCCCAAATTATTGCCATTTAGATAATAATGTGCCTTCCTATCATTGCTACCAAAGTGGATATCTTCACATTTATCATGACTAGCTAGAGCCCCAGCACTGATTCCTATGGTACCTCACTAATCACAGTCTGCACTCAGAAAAAGACTCTTTTATTCCAGTTGTTTGTTTCCCATTCACCAACCAGTTCTCTATCCATGTCAGCATCTTACCCCAAACACATTGGCATTAATTTTGCATGCTGATCTCTTCTGAAAGCTGTCTGAAGATCAAAATACATAACATCCATTGGTTCTTCCTCATATATTCTGCTAGCTATATCCTCAAAAAATACCAGTAGATTTGCCAAGCATGATTTCCCTTTCATGAATCCATCTGACTCTGTCCGATCCTCTTGCTCTACTTCAAGTCATCTTTTATAATGAATTCCTCCACTGACAATTTCAGACTGGCTGGTCTATAATTCCAGATGCATCTTGTTTGTCTCTTTCTCATCAAAGATGCCATGTTAAGTTAAAGAAAACAGGATAAGGAAAGCAACTGTCCAGCTGCCTTTCTGTCTCTACTTCCCCTTGACTTAAGTTAGATTCCTCATAATTTAAAGGCATCAAGATTGGCTTTTTCCATCCAACATACCAAATGGGTGGAGATAATTATATGGCTTCAAGATTCCTCTATGTTTTTGTTCATAACTATATCATCGCCATTAAGTACGTCAGTTACCTAGAAATTGGTTGGTGCCTCTAAAGGCACATTAAAAAGTTGGTTCATGGCATGCTAGTGGAACTTTTATTCTTGAATTGGCTGCTGAAAAATGTAGTAATGCATTAGTCCCTGAACTTTCTGTGTTACTGAATAGGCCTTGCATTCTCCCAGTCTTTGCTTTCTCACTCTACTAGGGAATTTAGGTAGGTTGAGCCGAGGAAAGGACTTCTCAGGAGGGAGGGCTGTTTGGGTTGCCCACTCTTCTGACTAATAAAAAGGGACAGGTTGTTGGGGGGATTTAGTGTGGGAAGGGATTGTTGTGGGAGATGCTTATCATGGGTATCAGTCATCAAGGTGATCTAGGTGATAACATCACCAGTGGCTCTTTTAGGGAGTTGTGGCAGAGTTGGGGATTTCTGGTCCCAATTTCATGGACTCCGGAGATTACATAGGAAAATTGGTGCTCCATTTCAATCTCATCTGGGGCAGACAACTTTCAGATATAGGAAGTCTTTTACAATATTGGGTTCTTGACAGTCCCAAGGGATGGAAGCTTCGTTGAATGGTTGGAGATCAAGACTATCTGATGGATAGCTAGAGGTCAGCTGCTGTGCATATTGGGGGACTGACCATAAGTCATTGGGGTAGGGTAGGTTTGCCTTCGTAATTTTTTGGGATATTGAAGTTTTAATTGGGGTAGTATCGTCAGTAGGGTTGCATATGAAGGGTTAAGGGATGTGTCAGAGGGGGTTCGGATACTGGGTCGGGTCTACAGTTCTGTGGATCTGGTTAGAATAGGGTTAGGCTATTATTATGCTTCGAGAAAGCTTGGAGGTTTGAAGTATAAAAAACAGTAATATTGTTAGAACAGATGAAGTCCAGCATTTCTTTCTCATTATAAATACTCTCATGCAGAAGGTCTCATTGTATGTTGTGGCTTCTTTGTTAGCTTAGTTATCATAAACTTAACTTTTCCACCGGGAGCAACCAATGCACTGATATAATGGAGAAGTACATTTAAGTGTTGAGTAAGAACTGTAAATAGCATCAAATAAGAAAGTAGCATCAATTCATTGCTGCAGTTTTATTAAGCACTTCCTAGCATTTAGCATGTACTACAAAATGGACAAGAATTGAAGTTTCTAATTTATGCAATCAGTAATGACTATCTGATTATTAAATGAAAACCAAAATATGAGGGAACTGTGACATTTGGGAAATAATGACAAACTTGAGTAGAAAAACAAATTATTTGAAAGGCTAAATGGATCTAGCAATGATGTAACGTGGAGGAAGAAAATCTGGTCAAATGACATTTCTATTGCAAGAATATTTCATAGTATAGTCAATTCATTTGTGATAGCTTTCATCTGTTTTTATTGTTAGTGACCTAGATCATTGTACTGACAGTTGATTATCCACTCTACACCTTCCTGCACATGACATTCGAAATGTGGAACTGAATATTTCTTGGTCCACTGCATTTTAATCTGGGGAGTGTGTGTGATCAATGGAAGAGTTTCTTTCTAATTAACCAAGGACTAAAACAACAGAAGTTTGAATGTGGAAAAATGTAACTGGCTGAAACCTGTACTTAGGGTTTAGAAACATAAGCAAATGAAATTCCAAATGGGCATTTTATAGATCAGGTTGCATCATATCTGTAGCACAGAAGCAGCCATTTGGTCTGTAAGTATACACCAGCATTTATGCACCACAAGAGCCTTCTCCCACACTACTTCATTTAACTCTGTTGGTGTACTTTTTCAAAGCTTGTAAAGTGGGATGGAACTTATAAGAGGTCACAAACATCTGGTGATGGATAGACCACAGGAAATTCCTGGATTTGATTTTTCATGTAAATTGTGGGCATTTCTGAACCACATCTGCATAGACCATGGCAGATGTACATTCCTAATACACATATGGAAAATAAAATCTCTCCAGTATTTGACTGCAGTCATTAGGAATGACCACATAACACGGAATGATTCATTGCCCGATTTATAAAGATGGAGGAGCTAATATTGTTGATCTAGTTTCAGAGTGGTCTGTCACACCAACACAATTATCTGGCTTAAACATCTGAATTTAAAATTATAGTGGCTGTTGAAGATAGGTTTGTCAAAAAAATTAGGTTGGGGCTGATGATCAGCAGTTGCTATGTACTACAACATTTGGATCAAAATACTGCTGCATCATTCTCAATTTTCTAAAATTTACAGCAGTTACCAAACATGGATGGCAGAATGATGAAGCATTCTAATTAGCTATGGAGAGGTATAATTGAACTTGTGTACATTATCATTGAAGATATTGCAGGTAGATCAATTGACTACAATTTGAATACATTTATTTATCTTCGTTTACAAGCTTTCATTGACCTGATGCTATAAAAAAAAGTTTCTTTGTTGATCTCTATGGAATCTTCTCTTTTACCTAATTTCAAAATTAGATAAGTAAAGGTAATTTATACTTCCTCTTTAGCACAAAGTCTGTGGAACTATACTAGGCCTGTGAGGATTTGTCATTTGCGTACTTAGCAATGTGTAAACATTAACATGAAGCATAGACATAGTAACTCAGCTCAAGGTATCTCACTTAAATTTCAAACTATGTGAGTATTTCAATGTTCTCTCTAATCTATGCAATTATTGTGTTCCTGTAGCTGAGAAATAGGAATGAATAAATAATTTAAATTTATTAATTCTGGTAATAACATATTTCTGCCAGGCACACAACCCACCTCCATGTATATTTTACATCCAAATGCCTGCAAAGAAATATCTATCTATAAATCTATTTGTAAATGATCATTGATATTTAAAATGTGATTTTTCATAACTAGCTCTTATTTCATTTGATTACATCTTTTTTAAAAATTCCATTACTACTTTTTAATTTTGGACAAGTGCATCCTACTTACCAACAGAATTATTTTCAGCATGCTTTACCACTAGCCATTTACTACTTGTATACATGTCCTCCCCAGGTTACAAGTGGGTTCCATTCCTATGCAGTGCTCATAACCCGAACAATTTGCAAGTTGGAAATATGACTGCGAACAAGTTCCCACACCGCAGTAGCCAGCAAATCTATCCCGCCAGTTTCCCAAATGCTCATTTGTATTGACGGAATTTACATAAGTCAGGCGCTTGTACGGTGGGGAGGGCGTATGAGATTTGGAGGGCAAAGATGAAATAAGAAATGTATGTAAAAAGCAAACAATAAAACATTTCTATATGCATTTATGAAACAAAACTAGACACATTAAGTGATCAAAGTAAGCTCACTGGAGATGATACAAAAATGACAGGAAAGATTACTAAAGATAAAATTACTAAATGTAAGAAGGCAAGGATGACATGAGAAGGGTGGAAGTGCTCCCACAGTTCTGTCAGATGAGGATGTCAAGGATTTTGACCAAAAGGCAATGAAAGAATTGTGAAATATGTTAAGGTCAGGCTGGTACACAGAGGTGAATGTGGAGATCATGGTGTTTCCAGGAAACTGCCAGCTTTCTGGGCAGTGCCACTTGCAGATTTGCTTTTGTGCTGCTGAAGGAGGCCTATTATATTGTTGCAGTATACACTGATTAAAGCAGGGAAAGGGAGCTGACAAAGCTAACTGTATTGCTCTGGCTAGTTGTAAGCTTCTTTACTGTCATTAGAGTTGCACTCATTTAGGCAAGTTAAATGTTTTCCATGATCCTGATAGAGCTGAATGACTCCTTTCCATGCCATAAATTTCCATGATGCTATGATGGTAAAGAGGGGCTTGGGGAGTTCTGGATGTGAGTCATTCACGGCAGGAAAAAGGAGCTTTAGATATGTTGACATTGGTATTTAAGGAGGAAATCCAATTAATTATATTCAGCGATGAAACCTAGGATGATTATAGTGAATATCATGCCATTGAATATCAAAGGGAGTTGGTTGTGCCATTTACCACTTATCAATCTGTATCTCTCTCTATTTCTAGCCAGGGCTTGCTGCATGCAGACATAAATTGTTTCATTTCAGGAGAAATTGCAACACAGCTGAACATTGTGTGAACAAGAGTGAATGGCCCTAATTCTGACTGTGCAGTGGAAAAGAGGTCCATAGAACAATACAGCACAATACAGGCCCTTCGGCCCACCATGTTGTGCTGCCCTTCAAACTAAGACTTTCTAACCCCTTCCTCCCACATAATCCTTCTATCTTAAATTCCTCCATATGCTTATCTAACAATCTCTTGAACCTGGCCAATGTATCAGTCTCCACCACCACCCCAGGCAGCACATTCCACGCACCAACCACTCTCTGGGTGAAAAACCTCCCTTTGACATCTCCCTTGAACTTCCCACCCATTACCTTAAAGCCATGCCCTCTTGTTTTGAGCACTGGTGCCCTGGGAAAGAGGCACTGGCTGTCCACTCTATCTATTCCTCTTAATATCTTGTATACCTCTATCATGTCTCCCCTCATCCTCCTTCTCTCCA